>CM068967.1:12768986-12802136 GCA_035128595.1 Eptatretus atami | reverse complement strand
GATCCGAATCCCGTGAATTTCTCTACGGAGGCGGAGGAGCCGAATCCCACTTCTGGTACCAATTGTTGTGGAGCCGGGTGTCGGCGGCGAGCACGACTGCTAGGTGGAGCAGTAGAGTCGGCTCCACCGAGCACCCGGAATCTAGATCGTGCTTCTCGGAGAACTCCGAAAGGCAGCGGGTCCCTTAACAGGAGCGCGTGGCGCCAATATTTTGACGGCTGAGGTAGCGTCCACTCTTGTCTAACTCCAATTTACCTAAGTACTCACGCCGTCGACTACCGGGAAACCACAACCCTTCGGCCGACTCTGTCCGATCCGAGGTTCGTGGGTAACGTCTCGATCCGGCGTAATCCGAGCGGAGTTACCAGAGCCGCCAGACAAAATGCACAATTTTGCCGCTTCCCATTTCCGCAACAACGCACTGGTGCTAAGCCACTGAAAAGAAGCACAGAAACAAGCTGATACATTCAACAAGAGGGGTGTTTATTTACAATAATAATTGCAAAAACCGGAAGGAGACCAAGAGCAAGATTACAAGGACTATGAAATGTAAATAATGCACAAGCAAAAGCACTTAAGATTCTATTGAAACCAAGAAGGCCCCGCACACAGACACACCCCAAAGAAATGGACCCTGCCGGGTCTTATTCGGCTCTCCAGCCGGGAGGAAAGTTCGGCTGGATCAGACGGCTGGCTACCCTGGCCGCGAGCTGCCGGCTGTGCTAACTTTCCCGAGCTTCCGGTCGCCAAGGACGGACCAGGGAGCCGAATCCAGCGGAGGCGAGACGAGGCGAATCTCCCCCGATGAAACTCGACCGCTCGCTGCAACGCCGCCGGACGAGACACCCTCGAAGCGCGGTGATGCAGTCCGTCGCGCACCCCCCAGGCAGAGACGCACACTCGAGCAGAACTCAGGGCGCAAAACTCCTCGACGTGGCGACAACGCCGAAACCACTCGCCGCCCGACGATCACGCCTGTCTCCAGAACCTCGTCGACCAAGCCAATCCCCCAATGACTATCACCATCGACTTATCCTTCCCCTCCCCCGCAGGTCTACGGGAAAAAGCTTCTGAGGTAACTCGCCTCCGGATTGACGAGGGGCTGTCGGGTGACTTGTGGCCGCCGTTGATTGGACGAGCTCACGGTGGGTGAGGGGACCTCACCCCTGTTACGAGACACAACTGCACGTGGGCGAGGCGTTGTTCGTTGTAGTTGGTGATGGGAGAGGAATGTAGTTGGTTGTTTTTGTGGATATAAAATCCTAAACTATAAAATAATTCCGCAGCGCACAGAACATTTAATTCCCAATAGACTAGGGACGGGACTAACTACAAACCATACTTACCGATATAACTGATCTATAGGACTTCTGGCTGTTGTGTTTGCTCATGACATCCAGAATTCGTAAACAATAATTATCTATATACACAACATATATATACTACATACATATATATATTGTTACGGCTGTGGAAATTCGCATTACACATAAAAGGTCCGTAGGTGAGATATCATTTCGGTTAAGTACATGTGTAGTTAGCCCAAAACGCCATTGGTTTAGAGGGAATTAAGTATTCATTCGGGCTGCGATCCTTTTGAGTTAGGTGTTTTTTCTGTTCTACGCTTTGTTTGAGCCAACCACTACAACAACAACAAAACGCCAGCAGCACAACCTACCTTCACCACTCGCTACCGCAAACCTCACATGCACGCATTCCAAACAGCGCCATGGCCATCGGACACCGCCGGAAAACCTCCACCTACTTTCTCCTACGGGCACTCCCGCACCACCTGCTGGACAAACCGAGCGTCGGGCTATCTTCAGCGATACACGCGAGCCGCGAGTGCAGTGGCGGTTTTTCCGAGGCAGAAATTCGGATGCAGGAATGCTACACGCCCACATCTGATCCATCCAATTAGGAAAGCGCGGGGCGGCTTGGCCCCGCCCCCAGTACGCATCTGAAGGGAAATCGGCATATGGCAAATTTGAGGATCAGGAAAGAGTCACGCCCTTTTTCTCCGTCCCAATCGGCGAGCGTGGCTCCGCCCCTGAGGTCGTTTGGATCCGAAAATTTGCATATGGTGGGTTCCTGAAGCCGATAAAAGACGAGCGCAGGCGAATCGTGGCAGTATCGGTGGGGCAGAGTCCGGGAAGAACGGATGCTCGAAGGCAGTATCGGTGGGGCAGCAGTCGGGAGAACGGAGCTCGAAGCAGAGTGGGGAACGGCTACGGAGGCAATACGCTACGGAGGCGAACCGGCTGCGGAGGGAGATCGGCTGAGCGAAGAACCTTGGAGGCTCGGGTCCGGGAGAGGAAGTCAGCGACGAGGTCGCGTTGAATCGCGCATCCGCGGGACTCGAGCAAGCCGTCCATAACTCCTCCCGAGCATCAACATTCCCCTTTCCCCCGCGCTGAAGAGAGTGCGACAAGGGGGCCCGTCCCATTTAAAACACCAGCAGGTGCCCACGAAACGCCGTGCAGCGACATTTTGCGGCTCGCCACGAGGGCGTCGGGTAGGACCCTTCGGTCTCGTGGACCTGGCCGCTCATCCAGGTTCCACGCGATTAGGCCAGGGCCACAGTCTGACTCCCTTGCCTTTGAGGGGGTCTTTTCTTTGCTTAGGTGTGAATGCGTGTTGTGGCGCCGTGTCTTTGTGAACTGTATACAGGTTGCTCCGGGAGTGTTTTCGCGTTTAGTCGTCGTAGTCTGCGTTGCCTTGCATTATTGTTTTTGTCTTAAATTGATATATGTGCATTTGCTAATTGTGGCTGTAAATACGTGCTAATATGTGTGCTCCGTGTGCCGGGATAAATGTGCATTGTGTGACTGTTTTTTCCGCGTTCGCGTTCGTCTTTTCTTCATTGACCTCCATCCTGCTTCACGTAAAGGGTTCGTAGTGGGTGCAAACGCCCGGTAATATATCTGAACGGTCGAGGTCGACGATAACACCGTCGGTTATCCGATAAGTACGGAACGGGCCGCCCAAGCGGCTCGTGTCCGGAGTCCGACCTGCGCGAGGTACGATCGCTCCGGGTTTACCATCCGCGTGGGTATTAGGTAGGTCGAGTTTGGCGAACAACCCTATCTACGCGGTGGCCGATTGGCACGATTGGGTGAGGTCGAAAGGCCCACCGTGAACTGGCTCCGGGCGAATAGTTCCGGAGGGTCAGGACTGAATTGTCCGTCCGGTGGGTCGGACGTGCCGCGATCCGATTACGTGGGGCGTTCCGCTCGCCGACGGGCGCGAATTCGGCAACACTGGTGTCAGAGAGCGGGAAAACAAACCCTCTGTCTCCCAAGCTAAATTCAAGGGAATCGGGTCCAGGGTGAAGGAGCGACCGCCGATTCCCTCCAAATTACGAGCGATTCTAAATTTAACCCCTTACATGGAATAAGATGGCGTCTCAAGGCAGAGCGGGAGCGCGGGGTAGTAGAAGATGTAATTGTGTGATAGTGATTTAGAATCCAGGCCCCAGGATATAGACCCCGAGCAGGAAATGTTGGTTGTGGAAGGAACACGAACGTCCCCCAAATGACAGCCAGAGCCTGAAAATGGGCGCGGCAGCGGCCGCGGTGTATGACACCGCCCGCCTCCCCCACCTCCGTCAAGTCCTCCCCGGCCCCCATGAAACCACGGACCGACCGAGGCGATTCGGCTTCGTCGGAGGTCGGCTGAAATCAAAGAGTGGGGAAATGTTGATGGCGGATGATGCAAAAATGAAAAAACGAAATAAAAGGAATGAACGAAAAATGGATGGAAACGCACTCAGAATGAACAAACACAAACAAAATGAACGGCAAAAGGGATGGAATGAACGAAAAAATGATGGAAACTCACTCGCATGGAAAAACGAATAAAGGGCATAAACGAGAAATATGGAAACAAATGCGCAAGGAATGAAGGAAGAAATAAAAAGAAATGCCGGGGTGAAACGCAGCAAATGGGCCGAAGGCCTGCATAGGCGGGCATGAAGGCAACAAGCAGCGAGTGCGTAATGGCGACGCCAGTGTGGGAGCAACGAGCTGGGAGGCGGGTGCAACGGTTGTAGGCCCGCGGTGAAGGGCGGGTGAGAAAAAAATAATGCCGGGAGACGTGTTGGGCGAGAAGTGTGGAGGTGAAAGGAACAAAGTGACGGTAACCGAGAGGGAAAAAATAATTGGGGTGACGAGACGTGCACGAAGGAAATAAAAATAGTGGGTGTGAGAAAGACTGCAGACATGACGAAAGAGTTGATAAGCTGGGGACGTGAAGGTGAAAACGGAGACAGAGGACTGGAAGGCGGATAGACAAACACAAGGGCAAGCCGGAAAGAACAGTTTAGAAGGCCAAAGCAAGGTCGGAGGGTGCGGAGATGAGAAACAGAATAGAGAGAAACTGAGTTAACAGAAAACAAAACAAAGAGACGGAATTAACAAGACGAACTGAAGATGTTAAAAGAGTAAAGGAAAGAGAACAGAGAATGAAACGTTAAGAGCCACACTGAGCAGATTGGAACATTAGAAAGGCCAAAGCAAAGTTGGAGTGTGCGGAGATGAGAAAGGAATTGGGAAAGAAAGCTTCTGAGTTACAAAACGAGCTGAGGATGTTGAGAGAGGAAAGAACGAGACGGAGAATGAAACGTTAGGGAAACCACGCTGTACAGTCCAACAGCTGGAAGCTGAAGGCCAGGTATTAAAGAATGAGATGCAAGAAAAGAGTAATGATGGAAGAACGAAATGAGACAGAAGAAAGGAAATCGATCAATGGAAGGAAAATAACGAGATTACAGAATGAGGAACTAAGAAGACAGTGGGAATAAAAAAATGAAAGAGTATGAAATTTGAATTGAACGACAAAACGAAAAACATAGTTGGAATACGAGGAGAGTTGAAGGAGCAAGGAATGAAGCAGGAAGGAGAAATCAGGAGAGATTGAGGAGCACCAAACGAGATTGGAGAGGGAAGAAGAGAGGAACAATGGGATAGAAAAAAAGGACATGGAAGCCCGAGGTGACCATTTGGGGAAAGGAAAAGGCAAGGCTGGAGTGGCGAGGAGATAGACAAAGTACAACAGCGGAATGAAACACAAACGGGAAATTAACCAGCATGAAGAAAAGCATGAAAACTGCAGAAGAAAGGCAGGAGAAGAAACAAGGGAAGAGTATGAGCCAAGCAGCAACTGAAAACAAGAAGGAAGATACCAAAATTGAAAGCAAACCATGAAACGGAGAAGGAAGGACAGGATAGGAAGCAAGAAGGGGTAATGAGAGAACAGCGAATGAAGACAGGAAGGAAATGGGATTGAAAGAAACGATGAGATTGGAAAAGTGAGAAAGGCATGAGGAAAGGAGTGGGAGAGAAAACAAAAACTATACGAGTTTGAAATTAATGAACTGAAGGAGAGAGTAAATTGAAATCAGAGAGATGGAATAAACCTCCAGAAAGAAACAGAAACTAATAGATGTATAGAGACCAGGGAGATAGAGAAATAGAGGAGAGACTGCATGATAATGACGGGGTTAAAGGAACGAACACACACCACAGAGTGTGGAGGATAATGGGGTGAGCTCGCGACATGGGTTAGGACCGTGTGGCGGCGGATTGCCGCCTCCAGAACGAGGGAGGGGGTATGCCCTTGAGAGCAATCACGACCAGGTGGGTTCGGTGTGCCAAGCGGGTGGTGAAGGGCGAGTGTGTGTGGATAGTGTGCACGTGTGATGGGGGTATAGAGGACCCGGGCACTTTGTGGGGACACGAATCCCCCGTGTGGTTGTGGCGCGGGTGTGGGTGTTTGGCGAGTGGGCGGAGATGCGTGCTTTCCGGCCGCATGGTGTGGGTGGACCCCTGTGCGGTAGGTGAAGGTTGGGTGTGAGTGGAGAGGTCCGTATGAAAGGGAGGACGTGTGTGTGAGGTCTGCTTGGTTGTGAGGGAGTGTCGGTCGGCATGCGTGAGCATGAGCGCGTCTCCGGTGTGAATGTGAGTGTGATGGATGGGTCTGTGCGTCGTGACACGCAGGGTGTGCGTGGGTGGCGGAGACGACGGCGACAGAGGGACAAAAGCCGGGTAGCGGCCGTAGCTGTTTGTGGGGACGTGCCGGGTTCACCAGCAGCGAGCGCGAGGTCCGTGCTGTGCAGCGCACGGGACCCCACGTGCTCGCTTGCGGGAGTGAAGCCCGGTCCGGAACGCCAGCGGTGGATGTTGCCGATCCCGCGGACGACAAAGTGTAGGCTGGTTTACGGATTTGGACCCGGATGGGTTCTCACGCGACGCGTGTGTTAGGCTCCAACGGGCAGAGCACATGTGTTCGCGGGGGAGCCCTGGAGTGCGAGGGTTGCTTTTGGGGGTGCGCAGGGTGACGTCATGGCTGCACGTGGGGTTGGAATCCGGCAGGAAGGGTGAATCCCTGCCCGGATGGTACCGTCCAGAGGGAGAGGTGCACGTGCAGTGCTGCATGACGTCAGCGGCAAGGTGCAAAGTGCGGAGCTGTGAGTTGCCGCGCTGGTGCTGCGCGTAATTGGCAAAACAAAATTAACCAATAGCAAGCCTCGCTTTCGGGTGAAACGGATTCCGGGTAAGGGTGAAAACCCCCTTCCTGGGCACGAGGATGGGAACTAGCTAGGGGGGAAGGGTTAGCTTAGTTAACCGGCTCATGGGGCAGGGTAAGTCCTCATGGCCCGTGGAATGGATTAGTGAGAGGGATGTAGTGAGCTTTAGGTTGGGATGATTTTTTTTGATGATTTGAGGCAGTGACAGACTGTGGATGTGAGCGGGGACGTAGCTTAGCTACGTAGTGTTAAATGGGACGTGCTATAGTATAAGGGACGACGTGGAGCACGAAGTTAGTTAGGGGAGGTAGATAGAAGGATGGCAGATTCAGCGGTGTGTGTTGAAGAGTTGGTAAGTTGTGAGGTGAGTACATGATGAGTGAGTGAGGCCAGCGGGTCTGTGTGAGTGGAGCGAATGTGAATGCATGGTGCGATGAGTGATTGGGGGGAGGAGTGACTCCCGCCAAGGGCCCCGGGGTCAGTGTAGAGTGAGTTAGCTGGGTTAGTCAAATTGATAAAATGGAGGTCGTTTTGTTGTTGGTGGAATGTAGGCTCGATACCCATTTGGAGGGGTCAGGAGCCCTGTTGACGGGCTGGAGCGTGCTGCGGAAGGTGAGTATCGCTGAGTGGGTACCCCGGGCACCGGGTAGTCGGCCGTGGTAGGCCAAGGGCCCATGGGGGGCGGGTTAGGCGTAGTGGGCACGGGTGGCGCCGCTTGGTGGCGGGGGCCCGGAGCGCCGTTGGCCGCGTGGGCATGTGCCCGTGGGCACGGGTGACCCTCGGAAAGGGGCCCGGGGCGCCAGCCTGCCCGTGTGCGTTTCAGGGGAGTTGCCTATGGGGGGCACTCCCCGGTGTTTAGGGAGCTGGTAGGCTCGGAGGCAGTGTAGTGCCCGGGGGTCGCATTGTGGGGGATTCCGGCAGAGGGTCGTGCCTGCCAAAGGGAGCCACGCGTCCAGCCACGAAACCGGTGCAAAGGGCACGAGGGAAAATTTGAGGGCGAGGCCGAAATTGTAAGGCACCAACACAGGCGACGGGAATCTGGGTTTTTAGACAATAGATTAAGCGAGAGGCGCTTGTTTAACAGCCCCGGGGGTAGTTTAACAGTTAAATGGTTAGGGTAGATTAGGAAGTGTACCCCTCCGCACCATCCATCCTTCGCTCTCGTTGTGGGCCGCTGGACCCACTTTGGGTTAGATCGCTGAGATCTGGGGAGGCCATCTGAGGCTTGTTGGGCCTCGGCACAGGACGCTAGCTCTCCCTTATTCCCCTCCGGGAAGGAACGTAGGGGTTGGGAGAAGGCTAGTGACAGAATAGTTAGCCGAACAAGGACGATAAAGGGGTTAGGGGACGATTTATAGTGGGGAAGAGGGTGAATAAACAACAAAAAATAAGTTGGGGGCTAAATTGGTTTTTACAAATTAAGGAGTGGGTAGGTACAGTGACAGGCAAAGGCGATAGGTGGGAGGGAGACAGGTAGGGTAGGTCCGAGTCCACCTTCTGTGTGGCAACACCACCGCACTCCCTCCACCAACCTCCACTGCAAGGCAAAGGCTGGCCAACTTCATCGTCTGCGGCTGTGTGCTGCGGGGCTGTGCCGGCCAACTTCATCGGCTGGTTGTTTTCTGCAAGGCTGTGCCGGCCGGATCGTCTGCTGTGTTTTGCTGCAAGGCCTGTGCCGGCCGGATCGTCCGACGGCTGTTTTTACTGCAAGGCTGTGCGCGGCAGTTCGTCTGCCGGCTGTGTTTGCCTGCAACGGCCTTTTTCTGCAGGCATGTTGCCTTTACCTTTGCCATGTCATGCCCACTGCCCCTGTTCACCCAGCCCGTTCAATTTTGCTTTGCACCCCCCTGTTCATTTCCATGCGCGCCAGGATCCGCAAGCAACAGTTTGCAAGCTGCAGGAACTGTCCTGTTGGCAGCTGCAACACGGGCCTGCAGTGGCGGCCCGTGCACCGGTTTTCTGTTGACTCTTACCTTTCCTGCAGAGTCCATTGATCCTGGGCCATGGAGTAGTGTAAATTATAAGGTTAAGGTTAAGTTGTGTATTGTGTATTGTAAAAATGAGTGCGCCCCGGCATGTTCGTCTAGCGCGCGGCAATTTTATTTAAGTCGTCCGTGTGAGTGGTTTGTTTAGTTAGTTACTCAGCCCTCAGGTTTTTATTTTGGGGACACGAATACAATGAATGTCGCACTCAGGATCCGTAGGTAAAACGTACTAGGGAGAACTACACATGATGGCACACGATAATTGACGACTCGGGACGAGTCTGTAAAAGGGGAGGGGGTAGTGTTACGGTTGTGGAAATTCGCATTACACCATAAAGGTCCCGTAGGTGAGATATATTTCTTAAGTACATGTGTAGTTAGCCCAACCCATTGTTTAGAGGGAATTAATGTGATTCATTCGGGCTGCGATCCTTTGAGTTAGGTGTTTTTCTGTTCTACTTTGTTTTGAGCCAACCACTACAACAACAACAACAACGCCAGCAGCCACAACCTACCTTCACCACTCGCTACCGCAAACTCACATCACCACGCCATTTCCAAACAGCGCCATGGCCACGGACCGCCGAAAACCCTCCACCACCTTCTCCTACGGCCACTCCCGCACCACCTGTGGACACCGAGCGTCGGGCTATCTTCAGCGATACACGCGAGCCGCGAGTGCAGATGGCGGTTTTTCCGAGGAGAATTCGGATCAGGAATGCTACACGCCCACATCTGATCCATCCAATTAGGAAGCACGGGGCGGCTTGGCCCGCCCCCAGACGCATCTGAGGAATCGGCATTGCAAATTGAGGATCAGGAAAGGTCACGCCCTTTTTCTCCGTCCAATCGGCGAGCGTGGCTCCGCCCCTGAGGTCGTTGATCGAGAATTTGCATATGTGGGTTCCTGAAGCCGATAAAAAGACAGCGGCAAGGCGAATCGTGGCAGTATCGGTGGGCAGAGTCGGGAGACGGAGCTCGAGGCAGTATCGTGGGGCAGAGTCGGGAGACGGAGCTCGAAGCAGAAGTGGGGCGAACGGCTACGGAGGCAAACGGCTACGGAGGCGAACGGCTGCGGAGGGAGATCGGCTGAGGAGAACCTGGAGGCTCGGTCCGGGACGAGGAGTCAGCGACGAGGTCGCGTTGAATCGGCGCATCGCGGCTCGAGCAAGCCAGCCATCCCCCTCCCCAGAGCATCAACAATTCCCCCCTTTCCCCCGCGCTGAGAGAGTGCGACAAGGGGGCCCCGTTCCCACTTTACACAGCAGGTGCCCACGAAACCGCCGTGCAGCGACATTTTGCGGCTCGCACGAGGGCGCGGGTAGGACCTTCGGTCTTGTGGACCTGGCCGCTCATCCAGGTTCCACGTGCATTAGGCCACGGGCCCAGTCTGACTCCCTTGCCTTTGAGGGGTTTTTCTTTGCTTAGGTGTGAATGCGTGTTGTGGCGCCGTGTCTTGTAAGGTAGAAACTGTATAAGTGTTGCCGAGTGTTCGCGTTTAGTCGGTCGTAGCTCTGGCGTTGCTTGCATTATTGTTTTTGTCTTAAATTGATATATGTGGATTTGCTAATTGTGGCTGTAAATACGTGCTATATGTGTGCTCCGTGTGCCGCGGAATAAATGTGCATTGTGTGAACTGTTTTCCCGTTTCGCTTCGTCTTTTCTTCATTGACCCTCCATCCTGCTTCACGTAAAGGGTTCGTAGTGGGGCAAAACGCCGGTAAATAATCTGAACCGTCGAGGTCGACGATAACACGCTCGTTATCCCGATAGTACGGAACGGGCCGCCCAAGCGGCTCGTGTCCGAGTCGACCTGCGGCGAGGTACGATCACCCGGTTTACCATCCGCGTGGGTACTTAGGTAGGTCGAGTTTGGCGAACAACCCTATCCTACGCGGGTGGCCGATTGGCACGATTGTGGTGAGGTCGAAAGGCCCACCCGTGACTGGCTCCGGCGATAGTTTCCGGAGGGTCACGACTGAATTGTCCGTCGGTGGGCGACGTGCCGCGATCCGAGTTACGTGGCCGTCCGCACGCCGACGGGCGCGAATTCGCAACAATATATATATACATACATATACATATATACACAAATATATATATCATACATATACATATATACACAAATATATATATATACATAATCACACACACACATATATATATATATATATATATATATATATATATATATATATAATATATATAACATATATACACACACACACCATATATATATGTTCCGAATTTGGAATTCCATTGCACACAACATACAGGGTCCTTTAGTCAGCTATGTCGATAAGTGCTTGTTCCCTAGATAGCTCACCTTTCATTGTTTAAATGTTCAGAAATTGATTAGATGCGCTGCGGTATCAATTTAATAGTTAGGGAACGAACAATGGAGACATCCCTCCCCCTTCTGCGAAGAGGAAGAAGAACCCTGCCGTCCGTGATTCATGATGTCAACAACTCCCTCCCACCCGTGGTTGAGCGGGGATGGATCACGAGGGCATGAGTCACGCCGGGCAGGGGGAGGGGGGCGGAGAAGGATAAAGAGGAGATCTTTTCTTGGTTCGTGTTCTGAGTTGGAGAAGTGAGTTGAGGGTAGTCGTTCAGCAGACCTTCGGTCCTGTTTGGCTTGGGTTAGGGTTGAGGCCTTCGAAGCTTTTTGCTTCGGCTGGCTCAGTGAGCTTCGGCTGCGGCCTGGCTCGGGAGGAGGCTTTTTGCTTTGGTGTTCAGTGGCCTTCGGCTTCTGCTTGGCTCGGTAGACTTCTTGGAGAGCTGCTTTGTTTGGAAGAAAGTCGAGCCGGTTGCTCGGCTCGAGCTGCGAATGGTGGCTTCTTCTTCTTCTTGGTTCGTGGCGCTCTTTGTTCTCCATTTTGGTTCCCGGCTTGGTGCGACTCATCGACCTCTTCTTGGAGGTGGTTCCTCGGGGAAGCGGCGCATCGACGGAAGGATCGGCGCCTGCGTCTCACCAGCACGTGTTGAGAAGCGCGGGAGGATTCGCGGAGCTCGGGAAGGATCGCGGCTCACGGCGATTGGATCCAGCTTGCTCTCGCTGGAGCCCGGGTCCGAACAACTTGAAGACCACACGAGGTGGAGAGGTTCGAGATAGGCTCTGGTTTCAGCTCACCTGTCCTCCGAGCTGGAGCCCGTTATTAAAGGTTCAGCCACCATTACTTGGGTGTGTGGTGTGTGCGTACGTGTGTCCGTGGGCCCGTCTAATAAGTAGGAATTGTGAAGTGCTTTGTGTGCTGTAAATGTTTGCATCGCATTTCGTAAGTCGGTATAGTTCTGCTCTTACGTGCTTCCCTAGTTCCCCATTATTATTAATAAATACCCCAATTGTTAAATGTTTTCAGCTCGTCGCGTCGATTCTTTCATTGACTGAGCATTTCGTGTGTTGGAGTTAGAAAGCCATTGGTTTGCCGTAAAAGGGGGACATTTGGACCGACAGTTCTCGGCGATTAAGCCGCTCGGAATCGCGCACGGGACAGGCTCGCCTCGGCGGTTTGTTCCGTACGAGATCCGTCGAGGGTGGAATACCCCGGTAGTTGGATCACGTGGGTATTTAGGTACATTGAAGATTGGCAATCGACCCTACCCCACGTGATCTGCCAATTGGCGTATTTCGGTTCTTGTACAAGGACCCGTCGCTCGGAGCTATCCGGCAGCGATCTATATTCCGGGCGATCGGTCGGGCCGACTCGACTTGCGGTTCCGTTCAGAGCGGTCGGTTCGTGGCCGACCCCCGGCCGTAACAATATATATATATAATATGCATATACTACAACACACATACATATATATATATTGTTGTTGTTGTTCGTCTTTCGGCTGCTCCGTTAGGGTCGCCACAGCGGATCATCCGTTATGATCCGCTTACTGATTGCATAGGTTTTACGCCGGATGCCTTCCTGACCAACCTGGTGCCTCTTACGACACAGGATAAGGATTGGGTTTCGCCATGATTCCGGGCTCCGTTCACCTCTCATAGCGGCCCAGCGCAGAGCGCCGTCTCAAGCGATCCTCCAACCCAGCCTCCGAGTAGCCGGATTACAGGTGCACGCCACTACACCCGGTATATATATATATAATAATATATCCACCCGCCGGTAGGCGGTGATGGGTCGCCGAGCAGGACTGTTAGTATTGCGACAATCGTAGGTGTCGAGAAACGGTGTTTGTATGATCATCCAATCACATCGCAGTCGAAGATCTACTTAGGCCTAAGTCACATTTGCCACGGCGGCCGTGGGGTCTCCAAAATCTACGGCCATAGCAATTATACGGCGGCCGCAGTATTTCCACGGTCACACAATGTAGCAGTCACATATGTTTTATTTTTCGGGACCCGCACGGCGTATTTAGAAATTGTGGAGACCGAAAACGTGGGGTTGCCGTACGGTCTTTGATTTTATGTCGCACGGTGACCTTAAGGGGCCCTGCGGCGGCCATAGAATTTTCAAGGAGACGCAAGGTAGCCTCAAGGTGCCCGCAAGGCGACCGCAGGGGGCCCTAAGGCGAATGTGCGGCCAGACAGACGGTAAAGTGGGTTCATTTTTTTTTTTTTTTTTTTGTTACCAGTTTTTTTTTTTTCGGCTTGTCGAATTGCTACGGCGACGTAGAATGAAAAAAGTTATAACTCGCGTTATAATTCCACGGCAACCCTACGGCCTGTAAAAGATAGCCAAACGGCGTAGGGCCACCCTGAGGCCACCGCAGAAACTCTGCGGCCGCCACACGTTTCTGTCATTTCAGAGGGCGTACGGCGCCGTATCCTCGCCGTAGAGCAAATGTGACTTAGGCCTTACTAATGCACAATATTGTGAAATAACATATGAAACACCTGGTCGAGGGGTAATTTTCGCCAATTTTCGCGCATACCCTAATTGGGGGGCGCTGCGGGTAAAGTATTCCATATATCACAAAAACCGGAATATATTTGTTAGAGCATCCCTGTAGATCATTCGTGCCAAATTTCATAACCCTACGTGGGATAATGGCTTTCGGAATAGATTTGCGTGAACGGTACCGATTTTGAAGGTTTTTCGGTTGTTGCTAGGGAACCAAAGCGTCCCTAGCAACCATCACCATTTCCAAAGCACTGGTCATAAGATGTACCTACCACCCGCGTTTGGTCAAAATCGGCCCACGTTTACTACCAATTATGCTGATGACAAACGACAAACATCAAACAACATCCAAACAAACAGACAGAATTACTGACAATAAGGTCACCTATTTCGGCACCCAATATATATATAATATATACAAACATATAATATATATAATATATACACACACAAATATATATATATATATATATATATATAATATATATATAATATATTATATATATAGGTGTCCCAAAAAAATATACAACTTTGAAAATGCTTCGTTTGATCCTAAAAAAGCAGTAATTTTGTCACTAATGCTTCATTTCTTGTTGCAGAGACCCTGAAGTTTATTTTGATACCAAGCAAGCGCCAGAAAAATGCCAAGACTGACCGTACAACAACGGACGAAAAGTGTCAATACAGGTGCAACGTCTTTACGAGACATTTCGGTATCCACTTGCGCCATGCACCAAACTTTCGGACAATAAAGTGCACCATCGCAAAGTTTACCAATGTGGGAACCATCTGTGCCCTTCACAAGAGTCACAGTGGTCGAAGAGGACAGGTCGTAGTGAAGAAAATGTGGAAATGGTGAGACAGGCGGTCGTTCAGAGTCAAAAAAAATCGATTTGACGACTTTCTGCCGAGACAACAATTCATAAGAGCACCGTTCAGAGGATCCTTCGCCAAGACATTCATGCCTTTCCATACAAAATTCAAACGGAAACGGTGCTTACTGATCAACAGAAACGCAAACGACTAGACTTTGCAAATTGGTTCTCAGGAAAGTTGGAGGAAGATGCAGACTTCCTCAAAAAACTTCACATGACGGACGAATGCCATGCTCACTTGTCCGGGGAGGTAAACAAGCAAAACTTTCGGTACTGGGAACTGAAAATCCTGATATGCATCAACTGAACTGGTGCCTCGATCTGTTCTCAAAGTCACCATGTGGGTGGGTCTTGGTTGGTATGGGATAATTGGTCCATACTTCTTTGAAGATGACCAGGGACGCACTTGCACGGTAAACCAGAGGAACTATCGCGAAATGATTCAAGAATTCTATCTGCCTGAGCTACGTACTCAGGCCCGTAGGAGAAACAACCTGATCCAGATGAGAACCCAGTGGTTCCAGCAGGATGGGGCACCGCCCCACACAGCCAGGGAAACAAGGCGTTTTCTCAACCAACATTTTGAGGGCCGCTTTATCTCCCTCTACGAAGACGTTGGAGTGGCCACCGTATTCCCCTGACCTTACTCCTCCAGACTTCTTCTTGTGGGGGTATCTCAAGGAAAGGATCTATGGAAACCCTAGGCCTCAGACTCTTGATCAGCTGAAGGAAAACATCCACCGAGAAATCCAGAACATTCCTCAGGAAAGTTTCCCAAAGTGATGGAGAACATGAAAACGCGTTTGCAGGCAGTGATCGGACAACGTGAAGCCTACGTCGAACATGTGGTCTAAAGAAAAACGACGATTCTATACCAAAATTTAAATTTTGGTGGCAATTTTGACATTGGTACAATAAACTTCAACCTTTCAGCTTTCTATCCAGCCATATATCTTTTTAAAAAATATATGTTAGACCATCCTCTTTGCAGATGAAAAGTTGTATATTTTTTTGGGATACCCTGTATATATATATATATATATATATATATATATATATATATATATATATATATATATATATATATATATATATATATATATGAAGACCACAAGGGGAAACCAGAGATGTCACTTTTTATAAATTTCAGGGTTATTGCACCTGCAATAGTTGGCCACATAAGGTTTCCTCTCACAATATTACTTTAACAAATAACCAGGGGTGTCACATAATTTATATGGTATAAAGTTTAGCCGTGCAATGAAAAAACAAGTGTTGTCAAAAGCTGAACAAGTAGAAACCCAGAGTTGTCAGTACTTTACTCCTGGTTATCTCCCTTTCTTCATGTTAACTGTTCCACCATAATATTCAGAGTTGAGAAACTAAAAAGTGAAAGGTTGTAAAACTTTCACAGCATAAACTCTGAGCACTACAATAGCCTATTTGGTTATATCACTGGGCTCCGTAGTTGGTGCATATCATGGTTCAAGCCTGGTCAAACCTTTATTGGACCCACGCCGTGGCTTAATGGTTAGCGCGTCTGAGTACCCATCCTCATTCGATGTACCCACCGCCCAATCAACCTGCTTAGGTATATGAGGAAGTCACATGAGGTGTCTTCGCTATCGCGGGGGTGGTTTATCCTTGGTTTCCTCCCGGTTTCCATCATATTAAGTAGTACGGAGTAAGAAATGGAGAATCCGTCATCATATAAGCGAAATACCCTTGAGTATGGCGTTGAACACCAATCAAACAAAAAAACAATGACCGTTTAATGTTGAAAAAAATAATCTGTGATCACCAAAGTCATGTAATGTATGCTAATAACCAACAAGCATGAATTTGCTACAACATCCTGGGTTAAAATTGCATGGCAATTATTAAACAAGGGAATAACCAGTGATGTCAGTTTGCAACATTGATTCGTTCTTTGCTCTTAAATTAAATAACACAGAAGCTTGGCAAATGCTACATGCTTAATTTGATCGGCCAATGATCACTCTTCCTTTTACTGGAAAGAAATCTATATGACAGTTATTAAACAGTCCACCAAAGTCTTGAAACTTGTTTTTTCAGTTTCTTCAAAATTGACTTATCCTGACAACTCTGTTTTTCCCTTGTGGTCTTTTATATATATATATATATAATATATATATATATAACACACACACACAATAAAACAAAAATTCTTAAGACAAAAATATATTTTAATTACATATTAACAAATACATTGTTTAAAATATAATAAGATAATCATGCATGTTAAGGTACAATTCTAAAAAAAAAAACAATCTCAAATCCTGCTCTTCAGGTGAGGGAAAATTCAGGTTGCATTCAGACAATTATAAATATTTAGTTGAAGCATACGCCTTTAACCAATAAGCCAAACACTGCTGCCATTACAAACAAATGAAATGTGTGGCATACAGAGTAATAGAAGGGGTTCATTTGATTTGCTTCGACATAATATTTAAAACATACAAATTAACGACGCAGCCTTCTCCCAGAAACGTACCTCATAGTTTTTTTTGCTTCTTCAAGAAACGGAAAATGTTGCACAAACTGTATGGGTCTTAAAGCAGCTCACAAACAGAATCACTGCTTTCTAAGTTTACTGGGTCTTTCTGGAAGTCATCAGTTAAAGTTGATAGATTTGTGACTTGCTTTGTCATAGATACGTCAACAACTTCACAACAGTAGTTTATGATCAAGCAAACATCGTTCACTAACAGTCATCCAAATGCTTCCTCCCCATCCCCTCGCCCCCTCCCCGTGGCTGCCATCCACCAAAAGGAATATAAAAACATCAAAGCAAGTCACCGCTCAGGTGCTGTCATCAAGACGTTTGGCAATATACATTTCATCATCAAACCAAAGTCAGAGAAGCATATGCCTGCCCATCAGGCAAATTTTTCAAATTCAGCACGGATTGACGGAGACTAGCTCAACATGGCTCACGATGCACCAGCATAATGTTAAAGATGTTCTACATGCATTTCCTTTACACAGAGATAAAAACAAACTGGATTGTAAAAATAAAGGAGTAAAACAATATACTCCCTGCTTTCTCATCAACCCTTCTCTGCCATCTGGCAGACCTCAGACGTCCTCTTGGGGCCGGCTGCAGACCCAAATGGGACAAGCTCCAATTGAGAGGGCAGCTGGCCAATCTGTCACTGCTTCGAGACCACAAGTACACACAATGGGGACAAAAGTATCTACCTGCATGGCTTCCACACCATGATGAAAAAATAAAACATTTTGGTAACTTCAAAGGGATGTCTCACAGAACAACTTGAGTTGTAGGTAATTTTCAAAATGTGCCAGTTATAATTGGAAGAAGGGGACCTGCAATTGGTTAGGCTGTTCCATATTCTATTGGTATCTAATTGATGGATTAGTGTGAACGACTGTTGGAAATAACTCCACTGGCCATGTGCCCAGAAAACCTTTGTAGGAGAAACAGCAGTATCATGTGAACTGCCCAAACTAGAGAAGAATATTGTGTAGCCACACTTAGCTAATTTGCTCCATGGCTCAGCAACTAAACTCACCAGTGTGTGCAGCAGGAGAGAGTGGTCCAGTACGTGAACCGGCTGGGGAGCAGACTGGTGAAGGTGCAGCAGAAGGGTGAGGAGAAGGTGAAGGACCAGCTGGAAGAAGGTGTGGTGAGGGTGAGGGTCCATGATGGGGAGAAGCAGCTGGACCTCCTTGTGGTACATGAGGTGAGGGTACAACGCCAGTATGGCGTGGGGTATGCGGAGAAAATGGAGATGGTGTGGAATTGCTTGGCTCACCCTGGCTGCCAGAAAGACCCAGGCTAGGTACTCCCTCACCGTTGACAGGTCATCTATTGTGCCAGAGAGGTCCTTCAGGGGGAAAAAAAAGGATAACTTTGCAAAACCCTGAAGTTTTGTAAACCCTGTAATAACATACAATGGGGATGGGGGGTTGGGGTGAGAGTTAGGGGCAAAAGAAAAGTGAAATGCATTTATTAAGCTGTGAATTAGACAAGTGCTCATCCTAGACTAAAAAACTGAATTAAACGAGCACATTGACGCCTCGTTCGCACCGCGTTTAGAACCATTCCAACTGACCACCTTTGCAACAAACGCTACCTTCTTACCCTTTTCTTATTATTATTTTGAATGTAGTCTGTGGCTGCTGGTTGCATCATTACTGGGAGCATGACTGTGCTACTGATGCAGTGCCCCCTGTAGTGTTTCCAGTAAGATGGTACTCATTTTGCCAACCTTGGAAGGGTGACAGGCTGAGTCAACCCACCTGGTGTTATTTATCAGCATGACAGGGGCTCAAACTCAAGACTCTAAGATCCTAAGCCAGCCACCTTAACAGACAAGCCAACATCAAGCTTTTACCTTCTTCCCCTAAACCACACCTTCAAAGCGAATGTATAGATGCGTTCTGTTCTTGCGTATGGCAGCTTAGCTGCCGGGTAGCTATAATTTCTTGGAAGCGCGGCTGAGCCGCTGATGTTGTGCCCTTGTACCAGTACACTGGTACTCATTTTGCCGACCTTGGAAGGATGACAGGCTGAGTCAACCCCACCTGGTGTTAATTCAGTGGCAAACGGTGCTCAAACTCAGGACCCTAGGATCCTAAGCCAGCATAGATGTGTTAAACTCAATCAACAAACCATGGAAAATAATCATCCACGCGTACTCTCGAGCAACATACATAATCACGTTACTAGCTACATTAGCCAACTTAATGGTGGTCATAATCACCTCTTATTCCTGGTTTGCCATTGTTACATTTTACTTTATACTTACAGTTTTCATGCAGCCTCAAAAAATTGATTCCGCCAAAAGAAGTGTTAATCATAGGTATTGAAGCATACAACTAATATTATGGGTATATATTACTAAAACTCTCATCTTGTATGTATGTATGTATGCATGTATAGATGTATGTATGCATGTATGTATGTTCCCGAAATTCAGCCAAAACGGTACACGATAGCACAAAAATTTTCGGCCACCTAACTCACCATTCACCTGCGGTGTGCAGTATCAAGTTTCGTTCAAATCGGGCAACGAAAAAAAGTTATTAAAAATTCAATTCCCGATTCAGTCAAGTACTCTTTGGAAGAATTTGATCAATGCAAACACCTCAGCGGTATAGTTCACTGGAGCTATTGGTTCACGAAAAAAATATTTTCAAGAAAAATATAAGTGACCACTATATTCGTTATTGTTGTGTGTCTGTCTGTCTGTCTGTCTGTTGGGTAGTCGATAAAGTCGAAAAAAAAAATTTTTTTTTTGATCTACCCTTATCACTTTTTCCGTCGATATGTCTGTAGTCTGTATGTCTGATGTCTGTATGTCGTATGTCTGTATGTCTGTATGTCTGTATGTCTGATGTCTGTATGTCTGTATGTCTGTATGTCTGTATGTCTGTATGTCTGTCTGTTCGGTCCAGTGCTCCGTTAATACAATGGCGATTTCGATGAAACTGGTGGGTAGGTTCATACCATGACCTAGTTGTGTGCAAATGAGAACCGTTGCTATGGAGCCAACCGTTGCCTAGCAACGGGACTTTGAAATTTTTGAAAAATCATAAAAAAATTATTTTTTCGAAAATCAAAAATCGGGCCACGAGCGACTGTGGGCAGTACATTCAGCCATATTGTCAAAATTTCCGCCGAATCCTATGAAAACTGTCGGAGAAGATAGACTTTGAATGAACCCTGGTCGAAAACATAAAAAAAACGAAGTTCGTTATATCTCAGAGACTATGAGTCAGATATACATGAAACTGGTATGGTAGGTTCATGGTATGTCCTAGTTATGTGTGAGAAAGAACCGTTGCTATGGACCCCTCCGTTGCCTAGCAACGGCCGAAAAACCTCTAAATGTGGGGGTATTTTAACGAAAAAACAATCTGCAGCATTAACCCTTGAAGCTAGAATCATGAATTTCTTGTGCTTAATCCTCAGGTCATTCCCCATCGAACGGGCCCATCGCGTCAGGTTCTATTGGGTAGGCGACTACCCATGTCCGCCTACCGGCTTGTCTGTCTGTCTGTCTGTCTGTCCCGAGCATAGCTCCGTGGGTTTTGATCCGATCCTGATGATTTTGGTGGGAGTTTATATCATGATCTCGTTGTGTTTTCCTGAAAATGGGCGTGGTCCGCCCATTATGGGCGGAGCCACGCCCAAAAAACGTGTTTTTAGGGGGTAGCCGATTTCAATTTGCATCTTCTCCGAGGGGTTTTGTCGAATCTGACAGGGGTTTCGGTATTGGTTAGCCCAATGGCACCTGCATAGCCCCACGAGCTCGATTTTTCATTTGTCTCCCAAGGTCAAGGTCACAAGGTCACGAACTTAGAAAATTGCGAATTTGACATAAAATCCATCTTCTCCGAGGGGTTTGTCGAATCTGCAGGGTTCGGTATTTGGTTAGCCCAATGGCACCTGCATAACCCACAGAGCTCGATTTTTCATTTTCGTCCCAAGGTCAAGGTCACAAGGTCACAAACTTAGAAAATTGCGATTTTGACATAAAAAAAATTCTTCTCCGAGGGTTTGTCGAATCTGGCAGGGGTTTCGGTATTTGGTTAGCCCAATGGCACCTGCATAGCCCCACAGAGCTCGATTTTTCATTTTCGTCCAAGGTCAAGGCCACAAGGTCACGAACTTAGAAAATTGCGAATTGTGTTTTTAGGGGTAGCCGATTTCAATTTGCATCTTCTCCTAGGGGGTTTGTCGAATCTGGCAGGGGTTTCGGTATTTGGTTAGCCAATGGCACCTGCATAGCCCACGGAGCTCAATTTTTCATTTTCGTCCAAGGTCAAGGTCCCAAGGTCAAGGTCACAATAAAATTGTAAAAACTTAGAAAATTGCGATTTTGACATAAAAATCTATCTTCTCGAGGGGTTGTCGAATCTGACAGAGGTTTCGGTATTTGGTTAGCCCAATGGCACCTGCATAGCCCCTGGAGCTCGATTTTTCATTTTAGTCCCAAGGTCAAGGTCACAAGGTCAAGGTCACAAGGTTACGAACTTAGAAAATTTCGAATTTTGACATAAAAATCATACGACCGCCCAAACATTGAGAGCTAGGATGACAATATTTTTTATGCATAATCTTGAGGTCATTCCCCACCTAAAGTCTTGAAACCATTTTGCTCTATCTCAAACACCTGCCGTGGCGCCCCCCTCAAGTTTGTTTTTACACTGATTTCATCAAAGTATGGATAATCCGAGGAGAGCGAAATGCCATAAAGCCTATATGACGTTATATTGTTCCTGGAATGTTCCAGAGGAAGTTTTGCACCAAAGGTCATAATCCTTGACCTTTTACCTTTAAAGTTCGCAAAGGTAAAATTTTCAAATTGTGGGAATCGAACCGGGTTTTCGACCTTCTTCGACGAACTAACTCCAATAAGCTATAGCACGTATCCTGTTTCCTTATTTTAATGTCACACAATTGTTTTGTGACCTTAAAGGTTATGCAAAGGTCAAATTTTAAAGTTGTTGAACGAAACCGGGTTATCGACATTTTGCAGCTAATAACCTGTCACTCGTACCACATCATGTTGATCATTTTTATAACTTGTCAAACATTATCACATTGTCTCATCCTGACTTCTGAAACAATCTACATCGTCAAATACCGCTCGTGAACCATCGTCGTCTTCAGACTTGTCTTTTTTGTTTTCTTGAAATGATTTATTTTAAAATCTCAAACATTTAGAATAGACAAACAATGATTTATTTTTAAGCATAAAGTAAACTGCCATTTTGATCAAATACTTCCGTGTTCATTAATAAATAAAATTGTGTTTAGAAGATTACGCACAATTTCTTCGACTTTCTTTTCTCCGTTTTTTTTTTCAACTCACATTGACCGCGCATATCAAGTTTCGTTTAAATCGGCCAACGAAAAAAAAAATCAATTACTGATTCAGTCAATTACTCTTCGGGAATATTTGATCAATGCAAACAACCTCAATGGTATAGTTCGCTGGAGCTATCTTTTTTGTTTTTTTTTTTTTTGAAATTAATTTTTTTATCAACCTCTGTCACAACAGGAACCCAACGGGTTCACGGGTTGTCTCGTATATAGACATATACAAATACATATATATATATATATATATGTATATTGTATATGTATATATAAATCGAAACATCAGGAGTGTGATGAGCACTCCGCTGATCCCCATTGGACAACAGTCCACACCAAAGCATCGCCTCCAACACAGAGGCTTCGGCCCGGTGACTGTCAGAGTCAAACATTATATAGATGGTCATCATCAGCTAAACATCAAACAGAACCACCGATATGGATTTCGGGCATATTTGCCCTCATCAGGATGGTATACCGATAAATATCCAACCATCTGCTGCGGACTGTTGTCCAATGGGGATCAGCAGAGTGCTCGTCACACTCCTGATGTTTCGATTTTCCCGCTGGTAAAATCACGTGCCTTCTGGTGGAATGGTTTGCATTAGCAGAAACAATTGTCTGGGTGGCAGAGGGACGGTTGTTCTGTGTGGATTATGCGGTTTTACCGTGTGAGACATAATCCACGGTGATGCTCACTATAACAGTCAGAAGGTGCATCTGATGTGTGTGGTATTATGTATGTGTATGTGTATATATATATATATTTTTTTTTTAAGTCAATAAACCACTTCACAAAATAATTCCAAATAATTTGTGATAACAACCTTGCGCATTAATCATACTAGGAGGAACTCCCACCGTCAGGCCACCCTCAGTGGGCATGTGCTGCGGCATAGTCTTGGAAATGCACTTTATAATTTGTCATTTTTGAATAAATTTTATTGATCACAGCATATCATACTCCACAAGATAAAGGAAGATGATATGTAATACCAGCTACCACCAAAGGTGGTGCTATTTCCACCACGTCAATTTTGGAGTTTTAGTAACATCCACATTTGATCCATTGTGGTAAGATTAATCGCATTCGCCATCAGTGCAGTGTCGTTTATTGATCGAATATTTTTGTTTGTTTTAAATCGCTATGTAATTCAGAATCGGGAGAGATCAAGTGCCAGTCAAACCACTTTTTCTTTAAGCAGAACCAAATCTTCTTCAAATTTCAAACAATTTGTCAAAGTGTACTTTGAAGTGTACACTTTTTAGTGTAAAAAAAGTGTAAAAAATTGTCATATTTAAAAAAAATTATCTTGCATCTAAATGCCTCAAAGTGAGAAGAAAAAAAATCAGTTGTGTGAGAGCGGTACTGCACTGTGCGGTTGTGTGTTCAGCGAATGTGTTATTCCCATTTTGTACCGGTATTTATTGACTACTTTATATTTTTTTTTTGAAGAATACTTGCACACCATTACAAGCTTTAAAATCAAGACCTAAAGGGCAGGCAAATTGGCCACCATTTTGTGGGTCTTAAAAATGACATTTTTAGTCGTGCAAACAAACAATCACATGTACCATGTCCTGTGATATTTGTGATAGAGGTACGGAGAGATGAGCAAGTCTGATTGCTTGATACTGCTTAAAAATGGCATGACATCGGAGTGCGAACGAGGTACAATTTTAATAAAACAAACTAAACAAAAAAACACATTTATGCTTCCCTCACCGGAAGGCTCTGTGGACGCCCTTGCTGTCCAAGGTCCGCACGATTTGGCTTGCTAGCACCTTCCATTGCGGCTGCCCTGCCATCACCCGCCACACCAGGCCCTCGTCCATATGCTTCCTGGTTTGAACTGGTGCCCCCAGTGGCTCCCCAACCATAGCCATCATGTTGGGACGGTGCTCCAGCCTGACTACGTTGATAGTTGTCTGACTCAAACATTGACTGTGGAACCTGCTGCTGCTGCTGCTGGGGCTGCGGTTGCGGTTGCTGTGATTGCTGCTGAGGCTGTTGCGGATGCTGTTGCTGCTGTGATTGTTGCTGTTGTTGTTGCTGCGACTGCTGTTGAACTTGTGGGTGTGGTTGCGGTGGCTGCTGCTGCTGCTGTTGCATGTACATTGAACCAGGGGGGTAGTACGGCCGCTGATGCTGTGGCATGTACTGGCTTGGAGGTGGGTATGGCTGCTGCGTAAACTGCCCATGTGCCACATATGGTTGCTGTGCATACGGTGCCGGCATGTGATGATTATACTGGATCTGAGCAGGCTGACCATACATACTGGGTGGTTGGGGACCATAAGGTCCAGGCTGTTGCGGTGCATACTGTGTGGGGCCCTGCTGCAAGCCATAAGGACCAGGGGGGCGACCATAATAACCCTGTGGTCGTTGTTGCATGTAGCTTGCAACTGCTTGCTGCCCATACTGGGGCAGCATTTCCTACGGGGGGGGGGGGGGGGTAGAATAAATGCATTAATAAATTCTCCAATAACGATTATTTAGCTTTGTTGCAAGAAACTTTTCATAGTATATTTCATCTCAAAAAAGCTAACGAGTGCAGATCATCCATAGCTATGGAAATCTCCTTCATTGTATGGTGTTGCAGGTACCCTAAATATGCTGTTTATTCTCTTTGTCATTTTTAAATGTATAAGGATGTAGGGATGATGTGACAAAAATTATGTAAACAAGGTAGGGATATTCACAATAAATTATCATGTGAAACCATCCCTAAATCTTTCTTTGAAGAGTGGTTGTTGCCAATCCATCCATACATCCTTCCACAATGATATTGCTGATAATTTCCATTCATGAATTTGACCAGTGAGATATTTTAAACTGTTAAACACACGCACGCACGCACACACTTTTACATTTCTTAAAATGTTTATTTTACTTGTTTCTGCACTTTAAAAAGTAATATGCTTGAGAATTTCCTTTTGATTGCACTTGTCGATTACGTGTGAAAACACTTGGCATTAGTCGGGCTATTATATAATGGGCAGCAATAACGTTCCACCGTTAACCACACCCGCATAGGTGTGATTGGCCCTTCGCCAATTGTGTCACAGTGTGCTGCCCCCATCTGGCTGATTGACGGGAATTGTCCTGCCTACCCCTCCTGGGCCTTCATTGCCCTAGTCTAGTGCACATAGGTATGCAGCTTTACTTATTTTTTGGAATCCTTTCAAGTTATGAAAATTTCTAATGGCATTGGACTTTCCCACTCTAAAATACAGTCGATTCGTGTTTAATCCTTCGCCAGTACTGAGTTAAAAACTATTTTATTTGGCGATCTGAAAAGAATAAGAATAAGAATTGTTAAAAACCTGGTGTTGGCTTAGCGGTTAGGGTGGTGGCTTGGGATCCGAGGGTCCTGAATTCAAGCCCCGTTGTCCGCTGAATTAACACCAGGTGGGGTTGACTCAGCCTGTCATCCTTCCGAGGTCAGCGAAATGAGTATCAGTGTAGCAGCCAAAAAGGCTGCACACGAAGGGAAGGGGTATGGACGGATTGATTAAATCTGGTATTGGTGTAGCGCAGGCATGATGGGCCGAATGGCCTCCTTCTGCACCTTAATTCCTTGTAAATCCTTGTAAGAAGAATTAGTAACGGGCTGTTTTGGATCTGTCGGTTTTGTAACTCTAACGATACTGTCCAAGATTTGATGAATGTTGTTGGATGTGAAATCCTCTGCAGCCAACTGGTCGGTTACCTTATAGGTTTATACGTGTCTCGATAGATTCTTTTGAGGACTTGCGTTATATTAAACCCTTGCAATGCCCATGCCATTCCACATCGGAAGTCCACCGACTTCCTGATAACACACTTGTTATTTCTCCATGTTTTAACAAACCCCATTTGCACTTTTGATCAAATGTCAATGAGACTTGATATAAATGCTATTAACGCACGGCTGCTATGCAAATGGTGCCGGCATGTGACGATTATAATAGACCTGAGTTCAATGATGGCGTGATAAGTACAATAGCTTTGAATTAGAAAAAAAAGGTCACGAAGAAAAGGCAGTGATATTGAAGAAGCACCGACATATAAATAAAAACCAATGTCACCCCCAGGGTGACCAGTATCTTGCCAAAATGTGAACATGAGTGACTTATTTATTCGATTAAAGTTACTCAAAAATAAGGGTTTCGTCGACCTTGATGCTTGACCTTTTTGTGATCTTGACCTTTATATTTTCGTACGGTTAATGGTATCTCTCCAGGACCGTTGTACATGAAATATCAAGAGATTTTGATGAGAACTGAGGAAATAAAATTTTCATGAAAATCCGTTTTTTCGTCATGACGTCATCAAATGACGTCATAGCATCAAACTTTTGACAGATCTGGAAAGCACTTATCAAGCGCTTTCATATGAGGTATTACTCGATATGGTATCTAAGATTTCAAAATTTGACCTTGGGGTCAAAAACTTTCGACCTCCAGCGCTAACCATGAAGGTCAAGGCCGATCGCCACCAAAAATTAATCAGCTGAGCGCCAGACATGAACTATATTCCCATGAAGTTTGAAGACGATCTGATCAAAATTACTCAAAAATAAGGGTTTCGTCGACTCCCCTGATTTGCGACAAAGTGACCTTGACCTTGAAAATTTTATGCGCTGAAAGGGACCTTTATAGGACTCTGATATGCGGTTACAAAAATTTCCAATGATAACTGTGCTCTGCAGAGTGATCGATACGTGATTACAGACAAAAAATAAAAATAAAAATAAAATAAAAAACATACAAGCTGACTAACATATCTTGCAAAAACTTCGTTTTGGCAAGATAATAATTTTTTTTTTTAACCTGCTCCTCAAGCTCCCCCTTCTGACTGCATACGACAGATCCAAGAAAGAAAAACGAAAACAAACGACACCAAAAAATTAAGTTGTTGATTGTCATCTTAAAACTATGCAAATCGGTAACATTTTCAAGGTTGTAACTGAAATCTCTGAGTTAAGAGGAAGGCAACTGTTTGCTTATTTATTTATGTTGGCACCAACGCATGTTATTTCGTACTGCATAATCAAGGTAGCTGTTTTCTTACATCGACGCTTGAAACACATTAAACAGAGCCTTTGAAAGTGTGCTGTACCTGGTCAGAAGTGCAAAAGCTTTTGCTTGGTTATTAAACTTAATCCAACGACCTGCTCGAGTTGGGAAGAAGTTGTCAGTGCCTTGCTGTTTGTCGAAGAAAGATGGACGAGGAATATCTCCGTTGACATGAGATGTAACCCCCACATGAATAAGTGCTTCAACAGTCATACGAAGACCGAGTAGCTTTCTCACCCCCTCCCCATCTATTCTCTTTAATCATCCCCATATCCCACACGACAACACCACCCCCCCCCCTTTTTTTCTTCCTTTGAATCAATGAGCTTAAAAAAAGAAAATTCATTCCTGACATTGTGCAATGCAAAAGAACAATAATAATTTATTTTTTTTAATCTGCCTCTCCTGCACTTTTCTTCCCCATTAAATCATATGTTGCTTAAGGTTACATGGAGATTTCCACCAGCACCCCCTACCCCTGACTCCCCCACTCCCCAAACCTTCTCCAACCCTCAAATCCTTACACTTAGAAAGATACTTGACATGTAAATAATGGAAGACAAGAATAAACCAAGTGCAGGTCTTGTTTGAAAAGCCAAAGATCACATAAATCAAAGGAAACGACACATCACCAGCCGGGCACGGGCCCCACCTGCTGCTGTGAGTAGAGACCGGTGGGTGCTCCGGACGGCCTGCCCTGTAACGTTGGGTGTTGGTGAGTGGTCTGAGAGCTATAGACCCCATCACCCGTGAGCTCTCGGCCAGGGAAGCCACCTTGCTGACCCTCATCTATCGCTGGACTACCCGGTACCCCAACGAACGGCCCTCCGACACCGCTGTACACTTGTCCCCTGCGGCCAGCTTCCAGGGGCACCACCTGCATCAACAGAAACAATAGAAATACAACAGAATGAGCGATGGATACTCATCCATCAGCTGCTGCAACAACAACAAAAACTGATGTTGATACAACGACCGTAGACCCTGTTAAGAGCCATCAACACAGTGTAAAAATAGCAAAATTGTGAACTCCCCCAACCCGATCCCCAATACACACCATTTGTGACGTTATCATGAGCCCATGCTGCTCATCATGCAGCGATTGCCCAACTACCCCTTAATATTTTAATAACGATTCACTCATGGGATGTGACAACAAAATAGCATCTTGCTCATTCACAGGCAGAGGCATTGCATCATCTAGTATGCCTGTGGATGTGAAGTAGGGTGTTCCTTCTGGTCAAACATGAACATTAAAACATCCCAATTTCCATGGTTTTTAGAATCCATAAGTGTGACCAAAGCTTTTCTTTTTTACCTCCCTTAACCCACTACAAATACAACTCTTATTGAGTTTACAGGTTTTCCTTCCACTTCTGTGATTGAGAGTTTGCGGCTGTATCCATATTGGTCACCGCCCATGTCCTCCCCAAACCTTCATTCTTCCCAATGTTCCTTATCCCTCCAAGTCTCCCTCTAATTTGTCCCTCAGCCTTGCTGTTGGTGTGTTCCCCTGGCCCCTCTTCCTTTTGTTGCATTCCGTCCTGGTCCGTTCTGTGTTTATAGCTCCTCAATGAGCAGGCAGTGTACACAATAAAACTAGACCGGCACACGGTAGCACGCACACCTCCACCAGGCTGAACAGTTTACATTTTGTATCCCACTTGTCGGCTGGATCTGGATCCAGACCTGAACTGAAATCTAATCGGCTTGTTCTTGCCACCCACCCAACTTATTCACCACGTTTTGCTATAATCCGTCCAAAACCTTTTGAAATATATCATGATAAGTATCGTTTTTGGCCTCATCTCTCAAAGTGAAGAATCACATTAAAATAAATTATCGTATTCAAATCCATATCTTCACCAAAATCGAATCAATTCATCATTGGCACACACCCAACGTGTCCACCAAGTGTCGTCCGAATCCGTCCATAACTTTTTGAGATATCCTGCTCACAAACAGGGGTGAAAACAACCTCTGACCACCATTGGTGGCGGAGGTAAAACCGACAAAGGAGACTTCATTGGAAAACATGTAAAGAGAAAACGAGAAAACATCTTAAAGAGCAAAGCCTTAAATGTGGCTTCGTCCTTTTAATCCAAACCCTAATTAGTCTTCTCCATATTCTCAAGATAAAGGTCGGTTGAAATTTGATAACAAAAGTTCAAATGGTTAAAAAGCAAAAGAAAAAAGTTATGCCCCGACGAGACATGAACATACACCTTAAACCTGAAAATAAAAATAAACTGCAGTAAAAAAAAAAAAACTTTTAAATACACAAAAGATTTTAAAAATACATTTCATGAAGACCAAAACAACTGCAGATTCATGATAACGTGTTAAAATCATCCACAGATTACCAATACTTACTGTAACTTCAGGGGAAAAAAACAAAAAAGGCCAAAGAAATGTAAATAGACAAATATTTATCGATAGGTTAAGAAAACAGATCGGTATGTTCGTTCGCTCGCTCAAACGCCATGGATTTCTCATTCACGTCGAAAGCCACATATTTTGGTTAGCATATGCCTTCGATTGTTCAGCGTCCTCATGTGGATGATATAGAAAGGACAACTTTTGCAGAAAGCCTTTAAAATGCTGAGCCAATGTATTGTTGTCGACCCTGGTAGTTCAGGATGTTGTGGAGCACTTCTATGAATTACCAGATACAAGACAAGCAGTGGTTGCAGTCTTCTCCGTATCAGCAGTTCCATAATAACCTTGGAAAGTGCCAAAAGGCATCAAATGACATTCAACAGGAAAACAAGACGCATTTCTCAAAACTAAAGCACGGTTAAACCCCGTTATAGATTTATTTTCAAGTATTTAGCAATAAAATGACGAAACAACTTCTGCCGGAAAAGCAACACTTCCATAATGGACTGGAGCACGCAGAAGCCGCAAGAGAGGAACGCATGCAAAAAAATTTGCAGACATCACGTGGCAGCTGTTCCAAGCAGTGATAAGACAGTGGATGGGGGGGGGGGAACAAATAAATAAATAAACCACCTTGCGAGGTGGAGAAGCAACTCGTGAGAAATGCTTCAAGTGAGAAAAGCAAAGAGCACAATGGTGGGGCAAAAAGGAATGTTGCAAACCGAATGTGTTGCAGCTAGTCTTTCAATTATTTGCTCTGCTGGACCACACCAAAACCACTCCCAGCCATTTCAATTTGCGCAATATAAAAGCATAACATCCCTAAAGAATGAAATATTGTGGAGCAACGACTCCTACGACTACAACAATTATAATCGACGTGCAAGTAAAATGCTGCGGCAATGGTTTTATCATGAAACAACCAGCAGAAGATGGCGTTAGGGGCTGCAGCAAGCAGCTTTCACACCAGTTGCTCAGGGCATTGGTCGCCTTGCCGATGAATCAAGGCGTCATTTGCTACTCGGCAGCATCTTCAATATCCAAACACACTGTTGTTTCAGTAAAAGTTTATTAATGAAAAAAGCTGGACTTACGAGTCGGTAAAGCTGACATTTCGGCAAGAATCCACTCGCCTTGGTCACGGCACATGTTAAACTGAAGAAGCAGCTTAAGAATCACCATGTGACCTCTGCTGGTGATATTGCGAGTCGGTCTGTAGGCCAATCCGGGCATCACATGACGGTTGCAGACGACGTGGAAGAGATATTATAGTTTTGACCCATGTACGTGACGGATGAAATCGCAAACCGCTCTTTTCCTTGAGAGATGGTGATTCAACGCTTTCCCAAATTGATTCCTTTATACCTCAAGCAAATCACTTTTTTTTTTTCCTCTGTCTAAGATGACCACTTGACTGGTATCAAAGCTGTGACCATGCAGGCTCAAGTCCGTATATACTGCACAGCAGAGTTCAAAGCCTCTTCATAAGCTATCTGAGAAAGTGAGAAGATCCTTTTCCATATTTGGCATAGTTACATCATATAAACCCTGCAGACTTCGACAAAGACAGTTAGTTAATGTTAAGGACAACGTCCAGAAGGATAGGCAACATGATTTGGTGTATGGCATCAGATGTAGAGACCCAACATGCATTGAGACCTACATGGGAGAAACTCGGCAAACCCTGAGGGGACCGTATGAACCAACATAGTCATCTAGCTTATGAAGAGGCTTTGAACTCTGCTGTACAGTATATACGGACTTGAACCTGCATGGTCACAGCTTTGATCCCAGTCAAGTGGTCATCTTAGACAGAGAAAAAAAGTGGTTTGCTAGGAGTGTAACGGAATCCATTTGGTAAAGTGTTGAATCACCATCTCTCAACAAAACTGTCGGTTTGCGATTTCATCCGTCACGTACATGGGTCAAAACTATAACATCTCTTCCACGCCGTCTGCAACCGTCACGTGACGCCCGGATTGGCCTACAGACCAACTCACCATACCACCGACAGGGGTCAAGTGGCTATTCTCAAGTTTCTTCCTTCACTTTAACATCTGCCGTGACCAAGGCGACTGGAGTCTCATCGAAATGTCGGCTTTATCGACTAGTCAGTCCAGCTTTTTTCAATTATAAACTTTTATTGTTCTAATTTGTTTGGATAAATAATAACAACCTGCATCGATTTACGTTGTTGCTTGCTTGCCCCCGTTTGCGGAGGAGCCAAGATGAGGTGGTCAAAAAACAGCTTCGCCATATCATGACCGAATCAGACTTCCAAATCTGATGAATCATCTCAATCATTGGCAAAAAAGTCAGCATTTATTTCTGACCAAAAAAAGGAAAGCATTGACCAATATTGCCACCTGAAATGTTCTGACAGGCAATCATAGGATCTTGAAGCTATGGGCCATGTCATGGGTGTCCATCACTGATATCATGGAAGCTTTGGTGCTTAATTGTCCTTGTAGGCAAGCCTTGATGTAATATAACAGTGCCTCATATCAGGTCGCCCTCTACATGCCAGATTGAGGCAGCGCCATGGAGCACCAACATTGTCACTTTCACCCTCACCGGCGATGCTTCAGATACAGAGAATGACTTGTTTTATGTTCAGCTTGAACTGCAAATTACAGGGCGTTCCAAAAAGACCTGGACAACTTTGGTTGTTAATATAGTTAATACAACAAATGATATAACAATACCCTTTGTTTTATGATACAGAAACTCAGAAGGTTTTCTTGATTTTCAGGTCTGGTGGTTTAATGAAAAAGAAAATGGCGATTCGACAGGAGAAATCTCAGTGCGTCGAATGGTTCAGAGACAAGATCCGACATGCAAATTCAGCGTAACTTCCGTACAAGGCATGGAAGGAATCCACCATCGCGGACTAGTACCAGAGAGTGGCACAAGAGGTTTAAGGAGACTGGAAGTTGCCAAACAGAAAAGTAGCGGTCGACCAAGCACAAGTGCAGCAGACGCTGAAAAAGTGCGTGAATCATTTCTACAAAGTCCCAGAAGATCAATTTGACGTGCACCCAGAGAACTGGGACTACGAACCACCACTGTACACAGGATTTTGCATAAAGTGAAGCTTTATGCCTAATAGGTGCAGATTCTGCAGGAACTCAAACCAAATGACGGACTCAAAATGCAAGGCGTTTGCTTTGGAAATGCTGTCACATTGAGGATGACGAAGATTACCTGAAAAAGGTAATGTTCATAGACGAAGCTTGCTTTCATGTATCGGGGAGGGTCAACCGGCACAATGTGAGGATCTGGGGCTCTGAAAACACCTATGTGGTCATTGAACACATACGTGACAGTCCAAAGGTCAATGTGTGGTGTGGCCTTCTCCATGACCACTTGGTGGGTCCGCTTTTCTTTGTGGAGGATACAGTGACCTCAATAATTTACATGAACATGTTTGGAAGGATTTGCCGAAACACAGATTGAAGACCTGCAACTCGTTATCATTTTTCAACAGGACAGCAATCCTCGAGCCGTCCTGAATGAAAAATTTCCAGGTCGCTGGATTGGCTGAGACAGACCAACCGCCTGGCCCCCATGATCACCAGACATAACCCCAGTTGATTTT
>CM068967.1:12746458-12758087 GCA_035128595.1 Eptatretus atami | reverse complement strand
AAACAGGGGATCTACCATGGGCAACAAATCTCGTTGGAGTTTCTCCATGTTGGAAACCAAAGGAAAGATCTGTTCGACTTTCCCAGCATCAGTCTCCAAGGACCATCCATCACTAAATAGCTAAATAATCCACCCCAGAACACTCGACGTGCACACAAAAACCCCAAGCAACAATAGTCATCGGGACAGGGAACATATATTATGCGTGCCAGATGAGGATTGTTCCGTGAAATGGCTCACAAAGCTTCTAAAACAAGCCGACAATACTTGAAAAAGTACCTGAGATAAAGGTGCGATTTGGAAAACTTTCTGATCAACTCACCTATAAAGTTTATATGTTGCAGCCTGTTCTGTAAAAAAAAATCCCAACGATGTGGGCTAGTGCAAGGCCTGTGGATGGGTGTGTTCGACCCGACCTCCTCGTTCATCCACCAGTAAGTGGATGTTGAACCTTGCGGGATTATCTGTGTGAAAATGACATGCTTGGTGATTTATTTAATGGACGGCTGCAATTGGAAAGACGATGCCGTCATTACCAACATTCAGGCAGACTTCCCAGAGGGAGACACCGTATCTGGTTTGGGTGCTTCTTAACACCGATGGGAAGGTCAGATCTGGGGCTTGCCAATGCACAGGGTAAGTTCAAAATTACGACATTTACTATTAATCATGTTTAGGAAGGGGGGAAGGGGTGTGAGTGGGAGCTGTATGGCCTGTGGCACTGGTTTGGGTGCTTCCACACAATCAGCTGTTCCCCTTTCCCCCTCGAGCATCAATAGCTTGCAAGGGAACTCGTTACCGACACTATAAAAGAAAAAATTGTATATTTATTTGTTTGTGTGTCTGTTTTTTTCAAAAACTAAACTACTGAACCAAATCCAACCAAATTTTGCATATTGCCGAAGGGTACCCTAAGTATGGTTTCCATCAAGGTATCATATCTGTGAAAGGGGGCTAAGAGCAGGGGTAACACACCAATTATCTCGATGTAAATGTGTATCGTATAGCATACCCCGGTGGTAGCCGGTATTTTAAATCATCTTCTTGTTTATACACCATCGTGTGCAACCTTGTGGCTGCTGGCTGCATCATTGGCTAGGGACGCGGCTATGCCGCTGATGCAGTGCCCCTATTACCAGTACACTGGCACTCACTTCGCCGACCTCAGAAGGATGGCAGGCTGAGTCAACCCCACCTGGTGTTCATTCAGTGAATGACAAGGATCAAACTGAGGATAATGAGATTAACAACATTACGGTGATGTTGAATCGTGAGTGAGAAGAATTCGAAATTTTCAAAATGTTTCATTTCACTCATTTTAAGTGGAGGTTGTAAACCACAGAATCCAACATGGAGCTTCGCAGTAAAGCGGAATTGATTTCTTTTACTCGTGCTATATACAGTTATAAGCAGTAAGGATGGTTGATGAAGGTGATATTATCTTTCTATAATTCCAGCAATCTCTGTGTGTGTGTCTTTCTGTCTGTCTGCGACCGCCGTTTCTCGACGACAGCCGGTCCGATCTGATTGAAACTTGCCAGGAATATTGCTGGGGCCACGCGGATGTGCCTTTTCAGGTTTGATATAATCGGACGAGCGGTTCCCAAGTTACGGCCATTTATCTGTCAACCAATGACAGGACACGGTGCTATGACATCCGAATGACGTCACAATGCTTCTCTCTTTTTTTTTTGATATGTCACAATTGACGCTGGGACGAGTATTGCCTTTCAAAGTTTGATATCGTTCTTCTTCATCCGTTTCAGCTGCTTCCCAAGGTTTGAAAGCTGTTTTTTCCCAAGGTTTGAATTAACTAGTGCGGGCCCGTAGGTAGTGCCAGTATGTGCAGCCTTCCTTCACCCCCTCTCTCTCGCCCCCCCTCTCTCCTCCCCCCTCCTCTCTCCCCCACTCTCATCCCCCCTCTCCCGTCTCCCTCTCTCGCCTCTCCTCTCTTGCATTGTGACGCCCCCTCTCTCTCGCCCCCTCTCTCTCGCCCCCTCTCTCGCCCCCCCTCTCGCCCCTCTCTCTAAATGTATTCACAATGTCTACCAAGCACAATAATTAATTCAAACCTTTGGAAAAACAGCTTTCAACCTTGGGAAACAGCTGTTCCCTTGGAAAATTCAAACCTTTGGATTAATTAATAATTTGAACAATTAATTCGAACCTTGGGAAAAAAACAGATTTCAAACCTTGGGAAACACTTGGGAACAGCTGAAACGGATAAGAAGAACGATATCAAACTTGAAAAGGCACAAACTCAGGTCCCCAGCGTCGATTGTGACGTCAACCAAACGAAGAAGAAGAAGTTGTGACGTCATCGTGCAAAAAACAAAACAAACAAAAAAAAATATTAATTGTGACGTCATTCGTGACGTCATAGGCACCGTGTCCTGTCATTGTCAACAGATAAATGGTCTAACTTGGGAACCGCTCGTCCGATTGATATCAAACCTTGAAAGGCACATCCGCGGGCCCCGGCAATATTCTGGCAAGTTTCAATCAGATCGGACGTCAATTATGCAAAAAAAAAAATAATAATAAATAATAAAATAAATAACAAACATTAATTGTGACGTCATTCGTGACGTCATAGCACCGTGTCTTGTCATTGGTTGACAGATAAATGCCGTAACTTGGGAACCGCTTATCGATTAATATCAAACCTTGAAAAGGCACATCCGCGGGGTCCCCAGCAATATCCTGGCAAGTTTCATCAGATGCGTGTCAATCGTGCAAAAAAAAAAAAAATAATTTAATTGTGACGTCATTCGTGACGTCATAGCACCGTGTCTTGTCATTGCAACAGATAAATGGCCATAACTTGGGAACGCTCGTCCGATTAATTCGAAAAGGCACATCCGCGGGTCCCCAGCAATATTCCTGGCAAGTTTCAATCAGATCGGACCGTCAATCGTGCAAATATATATAAATAAATAATAAATAAATAAATAAATAAACATTAATTTGACGTCATTATGACGTCATAGCACCGTGTCTTGTCATTGTCGACAGATAAATGGCTGTAACTTGGGAACCGCTCGTCCAATTATATCAAACCTCGAAAAGGCACATCGCCGGTCCCCGGCAATAATTCCTGGCAGTTTCAACCAGATCGGACCGGCGGTCGTCGAGAAACGCGCGGTCACAGACACAGACAAAACAGACAAACAGAACAACACACACACACACAGATTGCTGGATTATAAGAGATTGTTGTGCTTGGTAGACATTTGTGAATACATTTACAGAGAGAGGGGCGAGAGAGGAGGGGGAGAGAGGAGAGGCAAGAGGGAGGGCGAGAGAGGGGGCGAGAGAGGGGCAGAGAGGGGCAAGGAGGGGGCAAGAGAGGGGGCAAGAGAGGGGGCAAGAGAGGGGGGCAAGAGAGGGGGGCAGAGAGGGGGCAAAGAGGGGGCAAGAGAGGGGGGCAAGAGAGAGGGGAACAGAGAGGGGGCGAGGGGGGAGAGAGGGGGCGAGAGAGGGGGGCGAGAGAGAGGGGGTGTCAAATTCAAGAGAGGAGGAGAGGAGGGGCGAGAGAGGGGCGAGAGTGGGGGAAGGAGAGGGGCGGAGAGAGCGGAGAGAGAGGGGGCGAAGAAGAGGGGGCGAGAGAGAGGGGGTGTCACAATTCAGAGAGGGAGAGGAGGGGCAGAGAGGGGCGAGAGTGGGGGAGAGAGAGAGGGGCGAGAGAGAGGAGGGTGAGAGAGGGGGGGAGAGAGAGGGGGCGAGAGAGAGGGCGAGAGGAGGGGGCGAGCGGAGGGGGCGAGAGAGGGGGCGAGAGAGAGGGGCGTCACAATTCTTCTTTTCTCGTTTGATATGACGTCACATTTGACGCTGGGACAATTGACGCTGGGAAAAATAGTGCCTTTCAGGTTTGATATCGTTCTTCATCCGTTTCAGCTGGTTTCCCAAGGTTTGAAAGCTGTTTTTTCCCAAGGTTTGAATCCAATTGTTGAAATTATTAATTAATCCACAGGTTGGAGGGGGAAGGGGGCGTCACAATTCGAGAGACGGAGGGCGAGAGAGGGGGCGGGCGATGAGAGCGAAGGGGTGCGAGCGGGGGTGAGGTGGGCGCCAGAGAGAGGGGCGAGAGGGAGGGAAGAGAGAGGAGGGCGAGACTAGGGGCAGAGAGGGGATGAGAGAGGGGGGGAGAGAGGGGGGGGGCGTCACAATTCTTCTTTTCTTCGTTTGATATGATGTCACAATTGACGTCTGGGATCTGAGTATGTTTCCAGGTGTTTCCACAGTTATGGCCATTTATGATACGGTTGTTCCGATCTAATTGAAATAATGCCCCAATCCAGTCAGCTCGTGTTACGAGAGTGAAGGAACGAAGCTGCACATACTGGCACGCACCTACGGGCCCGCACCTACGGGCCCACACTAGTCTATATCAATTTCAATAGTTATTCAAAGTGAAAGGTCGGATATTTGACGATAATGATGTGTTATTAACTTAAACAGCACATATGCAGATAAGTAATATGACTAATCATTGTGATTGATGAAAAACCGAAAAGGAAAGTTTAAACAACTTAACGATATGCATTATGGTGTTGTTGAAATGTGAGTGGGTAGAATTTAAAATTTTCAAAACGTTTCATTTCACTCAATTCGCAGCAAAGTGGAAGTGATTTTTTTCTACCTCCATATATATGCAGCAAACTTGGCCGATGAAGAGGGTGGCAAGATGGCCAAGAGGTACTCGCACTCGCCTCCAAGCTGTCTAGCCTGGGTTCGAAACTCGACCAAGCTATAAACTGCCATCTCGGTGTTTCACAGGCAGAGTGATTCAACGATGTGTGTGCCGTCCGGATGCACGAGAGTCCCATCTGCTGGCGTTAGTTTATGGATGTTAAAGATCCCATGCTGCCTTCGCGGAGTAGGCGAGCTTTTGCCGGAAACCTGGCCAAATTACAAATTCCTGCCCTAATCTTAGTCAAACTTCAGGCCTGGCCAGCCACTTCGTGAAATACTTGAGCCAACCTTCCCCCAGGCCAACCTTACAAGAGCATGGGAATAATTGTGACTGCTAAAAAGAAGAAGTTGGCTGACGAAGGTGATGTTAGCTGACTTCCAAGCAGATGAAAGATGTACTCGGGCAAATGATAGGGTGAATAGAGCAATGTTTATGAAGTACAAGATGTTTTCTCTTCATTAAATCCATCAGCAAAGCAACAGGTAAATATGTGTAATAATGTATATTTTGTGTTTGGTTCTCGGGCCACAAGATAAATTATATTAGACTAGCAGAGCCGACCCGTCGCTTCACTGACAGACCAATTAGTCGGGATGTTTGCCAAAACTTTTGGGTGAGAAGAAGGAAGTGAGGACAAATTTACCGGTGCAAAAAGTGCTTTAATCCCTCATCCTCACCCCAACCCCCTCCCCACAGCGCTTTAACCCCTCACCCTCACCCCAACCTCACCCCCCGCTCTGGCCCAGCCCCTTTCCCCATCATTCGTCCTGAATGTCCCTTCCCGCTAGAAATTGTCTTGACAGGCCCACCCATTTTTTTCTGGGGGGGGGGGGGGGTGGAAATGAGGGTACAAAATTACCTGTGTGAAAAGTGCTTTAAGCTCATTGTTGCCCAGGTAAAAGAGGAAATGGTAATACCCTTTGCCACCACCACCAAGTGGCGCACACGGTATATAGTTACAGACAGAAGTTACGCCACCCCCCACACCCCGCATGAGGCCGAGGCCACATAGCCTATGTTACCCCAATGCAAGGTTGTATTTTGTTCCCCGTTTGGAGTTTGTAACTTGAAAGATGTGGCTGAACATGAGAAACAAAGAAAGCCACAAATAAAGAGAAAGAAAGAGAGAAAGAAAGAGAGAGAGGAAGATTATAAAGAGAAGAGAGAGAGAGAGAGAAAGAGAGAGAGAGAAGAGAAGAGAGAGAGAGAGGAAGACAGAAAAGAGAGAGAAAGAGAGAGAGCTCAGAAGGCAGAAGACAGAAAGAGAGAGAGAGGGGGAAAGAGCAAAGACAGAAAGAGAGGAGGGGGAGAGAGAAGAAGACAGAAAGAGAGAGAGAGGAGAGAGAGAGAGAGCAGAAGAAAGAAAGAAGAGAGAAAGGGAGAGAGAGCAGAAGACAGAAGGAGAGAGAGAGGGAGAGGGGAGAGCAGAAGACAGAAAGAGAGAGAGGGAAGAGGGAGAGAGAGAGCAGAAGACAAGAAAGAGGGACAGAGAGAGGGAGAGAGAGCAGAAGACAGAAAGGAGGGACAGAGAGAGGGAGAGGAAGAGGAGAGAGGGAAGAGGGAGAGGGAGAGGGAGCAGAGGGCAGAGGGAGAGGGAGAGAGAGAGAGCAGAAAGACAGAAGAGAGAGAGGGAGGAGAGGAGAGAGAGAGAGAGGAGAGGAGAGAGAGAGAGAGAGAGAGAGAGAGAGAGAAGAGAGACAAAGACAGAAAGAGAGAAAGAGCAGAAGACAGAGAGAGAGAAGGAGAGGAGAGAGAGAGAAGCAGAAGACAGAAAGAGAGAGGGAGGGAGAGGGAGAGAGAGAGCAGAAGACAGAAAGAGAGAGAGAGGGAGAAGAGAGAGGGAGAGAAGAGAGAGAGCAGAAGACAGAAAGAGAGGGAGAGGGAGAGAGAGAAAGCAGAAGACAGAAAGAGAGAGGGAGAGGGAGAGAGAGAAGGGAGAGGGAGGAGAGGAGAGCAGAAGACAGAAGAGAGAGAAGGGGGGGGGGAGAGAGCAAAAGAAAGAAAAGAGAGAGGCAGAAGACAGAAAGAAAGAGGGAGAGGGCAGAAGACAGAAAGAGAGGAGGAGAGGGCAGAAGACAGAAAGAGAGGAGAGAGAGGGCAGAAGACAGCAGAGAGAGAGCGAGAGCGAGAGCGAGAGAGAGAGAGAGAGCAGAAGACAGAAAGAGAGGAGGGGAGAGGGCAGAAGACAGAAAGAGAGAGAGAGGGCAGAAGAACAGAAAAAGAGAGAGAGGGCAGAAGACAGAAAGAGAGAAGAGAGGGCAGAAGACAGAAAGAGAGAGAGAGAGGGCAGAAGACAGAAAGAGAGAGAGGGCAGAAGACAGAGAGCGAGAGACGAGAGAGAGAGAGAGAGAGAGAGAAGAGAGAGAGGAGAGACAGAAAGAGAGAGAGAGAGAAGATCAGAAAGAAAGAAAGAGAGAGAGAGGAAGAGAGAGAGAGAAGAGAGAGAGAGAGAGAGAGAGAAGACAGAAAGGAAGAAGAGAGAGAGAGAGAGAGAGAGAAGAGAGAGAGAGGAGAGAGAGAGAGAGAGGGATCAGAAGAAAGAAAGAGAGAGAGAGGAAGACAGAAGGGAGAGAGAGAGAGAAGAGAGAGAGAGGAGAAGAGAGAGAGAGAGAGAGAGAGAGAGAGAGAGAGAGAGAGCAGAAGACAGAAAGAGAGAGAGAGGGGAGGTTGAGAGGAAAAAAAAGAGAGAGGGGAAAAAAGAGAGAGAGAAAGAGAGAGAAAGAAAGAGAGAGAGAGAGGGTGAGAGAGTGAAGGGCGAGAAAAGAGAGCGAAAGGGAGGGAGAGACAGAGAGAGACGGGAGGAGAGCATGGAGAAGAAGACAGCAAAAGAGAGAGAGCAAAAATAAATTTAAAAAAACAAAGACAGAGGAAAAAAGAGACACAGACAGACAACATGAGACAACAAAAATTCAGCTGCAATTGCCAACAGTAGAAAAATAAATAAATAAATAAATAAATAAATAATCCTCGGCCAGCCATTTTGTTTTCCCCTTCCATTCCGTGCTTTGCAGCAAGGAGAGGTCCAGTGGAGTTATGTTGTTAAACACTTTTGCTTCTCGAGAACCACGCACGAGGCTTAAGTTGACATCGTGGCCATTGGTCGGGTTCAATTGCTTCATTATTTCCAATGCCCGACTGTTTCAATCAAATCCATCTTCTTTGCCTTTGCTCCATGGTCAGGCATGCAGCTTTTGCACGGCAGGCATGAACAGCTTTTGCACATTTCCACAATTTAATGGCATTGACGTCATAAAAAAATATTTTTTTAATATTTAGAATTTTATCTCAAATAGGAAGCAAATTTGTTCTCAATTGTTATTTGACAATTGTATATTTTTTAACTTGTCTCCCCATTTCTCGTCCATCCATCTTAATTTTCTTCATCAATTTTGTCACAGAACACACCGTATTTTTGGCGTCACAGATTGCTGCAGCAGAACCAGTGAAAAGCACCTGAACCGGGCAGCAGGGTTGTGGGGGTGGGCCCGGGGACAGCTCGGGCGCGTGCTTGCAGCTGGGCGCTGTTTGCAGGCTGCGCGCCTCACGATGAATGACCCAGTTTCATTCCTATGCTGCCAAGAATGCAGAGTCTCTGGGGTTCCCGTCAGACAGGATAATAAGGCAGGCGAGCACGTGGCTAATCTGCATACGGCAAGGTCGCGTCACCCTATACCGAGCCTTGTGCCATAGACACGTCCAGCACCCGTTCTGTACTCCAAACAGCAAGCACGCACGAGGCAAATGGACTTTACATCTCCCTAGATGCAGACCTCCTATCACTAGTGAAGACAATTTCACACACACATAAAAATAATAATTCAGGTTTGCATTTGTTGAGCATTTCCCAAAGAATGGAAACAAAAAGAAGAATCCAGTGCAGAGAATCAAGGCAATTACCGATTGGAAGATGGAAATTAAAAGATGTATCCTTCATGCATGACGACTGCTTTTCAACAACGTATAATACAAAACACTCACCTGCCTGCACCAACCACCTGAAGGCTGTCAATGCACTAGTCTCTGTGAAGGCTGCCCGCCGGGCTGCCTTGGCTGACAAGAACAACGGATTTTAACATCCCACCATTCATAAGAGCACGTTTACGAGTTGGAAAACATGGTGCAACTGACGTTTCCAGTGCAAGCTCTTTGACGGAGCTTTATGAAGGACTTGTGTTTGAAACGTCAGCTGCAACTTGCTTCCCATGGCGGTAAAACACACTCGTCAAATTTTCGTTAATAAAATCCATCGTTTACCCATCCTGTCAGTCACACTTCAACCAAAGAACCATTTTTCCAAATCATTAACAAACATCCCCCAAAGTACACTTTAGGGATGACAGCAATTTGTTGTGACCTAAGGATGCTGAAAGTTTGCATTTTGGAGATTATGGGTTCAAATCCAACTCGGCTTCTGATAATTGAGCACCTCTTAAAATAATTAATACATCTCTCATGAATGATACGCAAAAAATGATTTGGCTTATTAACAAGTTTTTGGAGGAGTTGGAGGTGTGGGTGCAGGTGGGGGGGTCTACCTGCTCTACCTGGTTTGGTCTTCACATTCCAGTTTGCACATTGTGGTTAACTGTCAAATGCCTTTGGTGCAACATGGTATAGGACGAAAGATGCTAGTTATGAAAAGGATGTTCTGACAAAAAAAAAAATCCCCAAAATTTCCTCAAGACAAATAAATACAACAAAACTAGAAAGCACTCGGTAGAGCGCATACCTCCGCCACGCAATGCCTGATCCACGAGAACATATCGGGACCAATATATTTTTGAACTATCATGCTATACAGTACTATATTGTGTTTGGCCCGATCTCTCAATGGTGAAGAATCACTTTAAAAATTAAATAACTCTCGTATCCAGATTCGGATTCAGATCTTCACCAAAATTGAATCAATTCGTCCTTGCGACACACCCGACGTGTCCACCAAGTTTTGGCCGAATCCGTCCACAACTTTTTTGAGATAGCCTGATATATATATATATATAAATCGGTTTAGCCCTTTATCTCAATGGTGAAGAATCACTTTAAAAATTACCAGATCCGAATCCGGATCTTCACCAAAATTGAATCAATTCTTCCTTGTCACACACTCAACCTGTCCACCAAGTTTCATCTGAATCCGTCCACGACTTTTTGAGATATCTTGCTATACATTGTTTTTGGCTCTATCTCTCAATGGTGAAGAATCACTTTATAAAATTCTCGAAATCGAATCCGGATCCGGATAATCACCAAAATCTAATCAATTCGTCCTTGTCACACACCGAACCTGTCCGCAAAATTTCATCCGGATCCGTCCACAACTTTTTGAGATATCCTGCATACAGACAAACAGACAGAAAGGGGTGAAAACATAACCTCCTTCCACCTTCGGTGGTGGAGGTAATTAATCAATATCCCTTACACAACTCAAAATTCCTCAAACCAGGTCACGATGTATTGAAGGTTCATAGGCAAGCTGTTTTCACATGATGGCACAAAAAAATAAAAACTGAACAAATCTCAAACAAGAAAAATTACATAACGACCTTTTGGACAGTTTCTTCGTAATACTGGAAAACCAACAAGTCCGGGAATCTGCAAAAGCCGAAATATTCATCCACTGAGACAACCCAGATGTTTGCCCACCGGATGTCCAGTAAAGGAAGTCACCAGATTTTGCAAATTTATGAGCATCTATTATTTCAAGAAACAAAACCACTTCTGCATTGATCTCCCTTCTGAAACATCTCCACAAATCCCAATGTGCAGAAAACGTACAAAGGAAAGAGTATTCTCCGTATTCGAGCAAGACAAAAGCAAAAATGTTTGAGTTTTTCACTTTTTGTTGGGACATTCACCCAGCACTCCGTTAGGAAGAATTACAAATACGTGACGTCATCACAGATTTCTTTGATTCTTTTTTTTTTAAACAAGAACACATAAAACATCAACCTGCATAAATTCACAAAGCAAGATGACAAACAAGTTGAAAACAACACCAAGTAAATCAGAGACACCTTCATTTGCTTCATCGAGGTTTACTCAAATCACAAAGTATGGATGATACTGTACAAACTAGAACGGCACTCGGTAGAGTGCATACCTCCACCAAGCTGAATAGGCTGGATCTGGATGCGGACCTGAACCAAAATCAAATGGGATTGTTCATATCACATAACCAACTCATAAACCTAGTTTTGGCACAACTCATCCAAAACTTTTTGAGATATCATGATGTATATACAGTTTTTGGCCCTACCACTCAATAGTGAAGAATTGCATTAAAAAATATATATATATATAATAATAATAATAATAATAATAATAAAAAAACAATTGTCATATCCGGATTGGGATCTTCACCAAAATCGAATTGTTTCTTCCTCGTTCGACACACAACTTGTCCACCAAATTTCGTCCGAATCCGTCCACGACTTTTTGAGATATCCTGCTCACAGACAAACAAGCAAAAAGACAGACAGACAGACAGGGGCTGGAAACATAACCTCCATCCACCTTTGGCAGTGGAGGTAATTGGATGTTTAAAAAAACATAAAAAGTGACAGGCACAGGAACATGCACACAGGTCGCACTCTTCTCTTTGAGCCGTCATAATCGAGGTTCAATGTCTGGCATGGGCATATGAACTCATCCTGGTGTGTCACAGCCAGAGAGAGAGTGAGTGAGTTGTGTCAATAAGCATTATGTGGTTTGTAGGGGATGATGAGCCCACTGTCTGAACAACTACGATTCACTTGAGGATATGAAACATCCCATGGTACCTATTAATAAAGATTTGGCCGTTACATGCTATAACCGAGGCCGAATTCCAAATTTCTACCCAGACTAAAGGCCGCCTCAGCAACACCCTAAGGTGTCTCTGTGACCTGTCCAGGAGAATTTGTGACATGGAAACGTTCACGACCTTGTCATGGG
>CM068967.1:12735431-12746445 GCA_035128595.1 Eptatretus atami | reverse complement strand
CCCCCCAGGTGGGTGAAAGAGAAATTATTACACATCAAGCAAAGACTGCTCAACATTCAGAACATGTGCCGTTATTCTGACCTTGTCACCATTGTTTCCAAGTTGCCTCTGATGTGCAATGTGAGGAAAAGAAGAAATGAGTCTCTTCTAAGTTGTGATATAAAGCTTAACCCTTATTGCTGTGCACAGATAGTCAAAATTAAAATAAGGAAATTTCCTATTTGATAAAACGCAGTTAAACGACAACATGAGACCATTTCCAATGAACCAAACCTCTCGAGAACACCATATAAGGACAATCATCGCTCCCCCTCAGATACCCCTTTTCTCTGTCTTCATATTCATTCACACTACTGTGTGCAAGGGAAAAGAATAAAAAATGATCCAGTGAAGTGGCCTGATTATCACAAATTTGAACTTCAAAACACGTGTCACAATGAAAATAGATTGGACGTCCAAGGACGGCACGTGGGGGCGCACAAGGACAATCAACACATGGGGTCCACAAGGACACTCAACACGCGGGGTCGGGTCCACAAGGACACTCAACACGCGGGGTCCACAAGGACACTCAACACGCGGGGCCACAAGGACACTCAACACGCGGGGTCCACAAGGACACTCAACACGCGGGGTCCACAAGGACACTCAACACGCGGGGTCCACAAGGACACTCAACACGCGGGGTCCACAAGGACACTCAAACAGCGGGGTCACAGGACAATCAACACCGCAGGGGTCCACAAGGACACTAACATGCGGGATCCACAAGGACACTCAACAACGCGGGGTCCACAAGGACTATCACACGTGGAGTCCAAAAGGACACTCAACACACGGGGTCCACAAGGACACTCAACACGCGGGGCACAAGGACACAAGACGCAGGATCCACAAGGACAATCAATATATACAAGAACAGTTAATGCATCGGCTCCAGAAGAAAAAACAATAAAGGAGTCGAGAAGGAAAAAAACAATAAATGGGGTCCAGAAGGAAATAAATAAATAAGTAAGTAAATAAATAAATAAATAATAATTTTAAAAATCACTTGATGGTGTGTGCACAAGCAAAAATCAACAGGCGGGGGCGGATTCGCACAGAAAAATCACAGAGGGCAGTAGAACAGGTGTGGGTCCCAAAAACAATGTCAAAGCAAAATCACCAGGCGGGGTCCACAAGCAAAATCAACAGGCGGCGGGGTCCACAAGCAAAATCAACAGGCAGGGGTCACAAGCAAATCAACAGGCGGGGGTCCACAGCAAAATCAACAGGCGGGGGTCCACAAGCAAATCAACAGGGGGGGCTCACAACAAAATCAACAGTGTGGGTCCCAAGCAATCAACAGCGGGGTCACAAGCAAAATAACAGGCGGGGTCCACAAGCAAAACCAACAGGGGGGTCACAAAGCAAACCAACAGGCGGGTCCACAAGCAACCAACAGGCGGGGGTCCACAAGACAAAACTAACAGGCGGGTCCAACAAGCCAAAACCAACAGGGGGGGTCCACAAGCAAAATCAACAGGGCGGGGTCCACAAGCAAAATCAACAGGCGGAGCCCACAAGCAAAATCAACAGGCGGGGGGTCCACAAGCAAAATCAACAGGCGGCGGGTCCACAAGCAAAATCAACAGGCGGGGTCCACAAGCAAAATCAACAGGCGGGGTCACAAAGCAAAATCAACAGGCGGGGTCCACAAGCAAATCAAAGCGGGTCCACAAGCAAAATCAACACGGCGGGGTCCACAGTAAAATCAACAGTCAGGGTTCCACAAGGAAAAAAAAAAAAAAAAAAAAAAAAAATCGGTGGGGTCCACAAAGGAAAAAACAAAAAACAAAATCAATCAGTGGGGTCCACAGGCAAAATCAACAGGTGGGGTCCACAGGCTCCGGGGTCCATAGGGAAAATCAACAGGCGGGTCCACAGGCAAAATCAACAGCGGCGGTCCACAAGCAAAATCAACAGGTGGGGTCCACAGGCAAAATCAACAGGTGGGGTCCACAGGCAAAACGAATCGGTGGGGTCCACAAAGGAAAATCAATCGGTGGGGTCCACAAAGGTAAATCAATCGGTGGGGTCCACAAAGGAAAATCAATACCTGGGGTCCACAAGGAAAATCCATAGGTGGGGTCCACAAGTATAATGAATAGGTGGGGTCCACAAAGGAAAATCAATCGGTGGGGTCCACAAAGGTAAATCAATCGGTGGGAGTCCACAAAGGAAAATCAATACCTGGGGTCCACAAGGGAAAAAAATCAATACCTGGGGTCCACAATGACAACACACGGGGAGATGAAGAATGCACAAGGAAAATGCCATGGCCTTAAACAGGACAGCAACGTGGGAAGGACCGTGCACATCTTGAAAATCTTTATGAAAAACATGCAAGTAAAGCTTGACCGTGAGTTGTTTATAAACACAAATAAAAATAAAAACAAAAACATTTGCGTGGAAAAGGTCAACAAAATGAAACAGCTTCTCCAACACCTGGGAATGAAACCAAATTGATGTAAAATTTATCAATGGAAAAAGCGACAAAAACAACGCACCAAAAACAAAACACACAACAAAACAAACCAAAAACAACAAATCACACCACCAAAACACCACACAAAAACAAAACACCTCCAAAACACCACACAATAACAAAACAAAACCCAAAACACCAAAACACCACACAAAAACAAAACAAAAACACCAACACACACAAACAAAACAAAACACCAAAACACAAAAACAAAACAAACACACCAAAAACAAAACAAGTCACACCACCAAAAACACCACACAAAACACACCACCAAAACACCACACACAGAAAAAAAAACAACACTAAAACACCACACAAAAAACAAAACAAATCACACCACCAAAACCACAAAAAAAAACAAAACAAGTCACACCACCAAAACACACACAAAAACAAAACAAAACACACTAGCACCAAAACACACCCGGCACCAAAACACACACACAAAAAAACACCACAGAAAAACAAACAAATCACCACCAAAACACCACACAAAAAAAAACACCAAAACACAACACAAAAAACAAAACAAACAAAACACACCAGGCACCAAAACATCACACACAAAAAAAACACCAAAACACCACACAAAAAAAAACACCAAAACACCACACAGAAAAAAACAACACTAAAATACCACACAAAAAAACACCAAAACACAACCACAAAACAAAAACAAAACACACCAGGCACCAAAACACCACACACACAAAAAAAAACACCAAAACACCACACAAAACAAAACAAGTCACACCACCAAAACACCACACCACACAAAAAAACCATCAAAACACCACACAAAAACAAAAACAAATCACACCACCAAAATACCACACACAAAAAAAACACTAAAACACCACACAAAAAAACAAAAGTCACACCACAAAACACCACACAAAAAAACACAAAAACAAAACAAAACACACCAGCACCAAAAAAAACACCACACACAAAAAAAAACACCAAACACACAACACAAAAAACAAAACACACCAGGCACAAAACACCACACAAAAAAAAAACCAAACCACACAGAAACAAAACAAATCACACCACCAAAACACCACACAAAAAACAAAACAAGTCACACACAAAACCACCACACACACAAAAAAACCATCAAAACACCACACAAAAAACAAAACAAATCACACCACCAAAATACACACACAAAAAAAACACTAAAACACCACACAAAAACAAAACAAGTCACACCACCAAAACACCACACAAAAAAACACAAAAACAAAACAAAACACACCAGGCACCAAAACACCACACACAAAAAAAAAAAACACCAAAACACAACACAAAAACAAAACACCACCAGCGCACCAAAACACCACACAAAAAAAAAACCAAAACACCACACAGAAACAAAACAAATCACACCACCAAAACACCACACACAAAAAAAACATCAAAACACCACACAAAAACAAAACAAATCACACCACCAAAATACCACACACAAAAAAAAAACACTAAAACACCACACAAAAACAAAACAAGTCACACCACCAAAACACCACACAGAAAAAAACACTAAAACACCACACAAAAAACAAAACAAATCACACCACCAAAACACCACAAAAACAAAACAAATCACCAACACACAAAAAAAAACAAATCACACCACACAAAAACAAAACAAATCACAACACAAAACAAAACAAGTCACACCACCAAAAACCACAAACACCAAAAAACAAAACAAACACACCAGCCACCAAAACACCGCACACAAAAAAAACACCAAAACACAACACAAAAACAAAACAAATCACACCACCAAAACACCACACAAAAAAAATCCACCACCAAAACACCACAAAAACAGCACGTCGTTAAGATTTCGTATGAAAAGCATTCAATAACGTCGAAAAGAATGTGCCTGTGATTGCAACAAGACGCCGTCCTTCCTCCCGAGCCCCCCACCCCCGACTCCCCCAATCGTGCCCTTAGCGTGATGACGTTGTTTTGGGACGGGAAAAATAGACTGCCCCATGAAAGCTCCACGTGCGCATCACCCACATGGCTTTGTTTACATCTGCATCGGGAGTCATTAGTGCGGCGATCACGGCGAGACCCGGGGGCGGCCCGATCGGACTCTCGAACGGTCACGGAGCCTCTCTCGAGGTCGCAGGGGAGGGCGGGCACGACCACAGCGGTCATTCGCGACTTGTACATCGGCACGAGTTCCGTCCAACGAAGAGCACGGCTTTCTGCACATCGACGGAGGAAAGTTAATTGCGGGTTGGGATCGACATTCATCCGAGGAGTATCGGGCGTGGGAAGAGGGAAAGCACGGGGGTATGACGAGCAAGGCGACGGCTCCGGACGCGACAATAAAACCCCCTTTTTTAAGCAATCAACGACTCGCACTACACACGAGACATTGAAGCCCCTCGTCAGGAGGTGGGAATGACGCCCACAAAGGTCTCACCTGCTTGCTCCCTGGGCTAAGAGCCCCCGGTCCTGCACGACTCCTTTGTCCTCCACCAGGCCAGGCCGGCTGGCCGGCCACGCCGCCGCCCTTCCCCTCCACTGAGAAATCCTGCTGGCTCTGGGCGAGCGACGAGTACGCCCGGGCCGGATTGGGCGACGTGAGAAGTTGGTTCAGGGTCGGGGTCTCCACGGACTGCGGGTACGCAGACCCCGAGGACACCACGGAAACGCCACCCCGAGCGGCACCGGACAGGCCGAAAGCCCCGGCGGCCGTTCTGCTCCCCTCGTACGAGTTACACTGATGATTGACCAGTCCGTCATGAGAGGCTGCGAGCGAAGAGAGACCCGCGGGTCCGGGACTCGGCCCGGGTCCCAATGTCGCCCGCCCGCCGCCGCCATGTTGCTCAAAGGCAACGCGGCCACGGCCGCAGCTCCCGGCCTCGGAAGTCTTCCCGCGAGGGCCCGGGCCCTCGAAACCCGCGTCGGCCGCTCCCGGGCCTCCGGGCCCCTGGGGAAAGGGATCGACGGCACCACGATCCCCGGTGCGGACCGCCTCGGACGTCTTGTTGCCGCCAAGCGCTCCATGTTGGTCTCCATTGCTGCCGCCAGCGGCCGCTTCGCCTCCTCCCTCCGCTTTCATTTTGCGCCGGGAAGCGGCTCCAAGGCCGTCCTCGGATGCCAGCTCGGCGGGGCTCGCCATCCGAGTCCGCCCGGCCTTGGGCCGCGGACAAGCTTCTTGTCGAACTCGCCTGTCTATCTCGCTACGTCTATGTCTCGCCCTCTCCCTCTCCACCTCGCTCACTATCTTCCCGTCTCTCGCCCCTCTCCTCGTCCGTCTCTATGGCCGCTCTCTGTGCGTGAAATCTCTGTGACGGTTCCTCCGGCTCGTCCCGCTCACACAGCCGTCACGTCACTGTGACTATGTGGTAGCGGCGGCCGGGCGAGCCCGCGGCCCGGGCTGGCGGCCGAGCCTCGCTGCCCGCTCCGGCTCCGGCTCCTCTCCATTACTCGCTATTCTTACGGGGACTGCGCGGAAAACCCGGCACGGAGTGTCCGCACAGCGCCGCACGCGGCCCACCAGAATGAGAGCGAAACGGAACGTTTCACTCATTCCTTCCTTCATTTCATTATTATATATATATATATCTGTTATTTCGCTCCGTCCTTCGTCCGAATCTCAAACTCGTTTATCTGTTTGTGTAACTTTATTATTTCGCAAATTTAAACACTCCACTCCATGGGCTTCGTGAGCGTCGTTCGCGCCACTCACACTTCGTAAAACTACATTTACATTGAAATTCACTGCAACCGCGTAAACGTGTCCTGCCTGCTGACTTTGCATTCTTGTAAATACATCAGCCGAAGCCGATCTATGTCGTTTACATGCTTACCGGCGGTGTATACGGGACGTTTTGTACCTTTACATTGTGTTCCCGCTCGGATTTAAGGACTAACATTGCACACCCACAGCAGCCACATTGTCAACGGTGTGAATTGACGTGCAGGGTGATGTGATTGCGTCACAAGGGGCGGGGCCTCGACACCCCTCGGTATTTTGGTTTTCATTTGGTTTCACCTCTCCGTGTGTCTGTGCCTCTGTGCCTCTGTGCCTCTGTGCCTCTGTGCCTCTGTGCCTCTGTGCCTCTCTCTCTCTCTCTCTTCCTCTCTCTCTCTCTTCTCTCTCTCCCCTCCCCCCCCCTTCAACTCCTCCCCCTCGTCTTCTCTTCTCTCTCTCTCTCCTCTCTCTCTCTCTCTCTCTCTCCTCTCCCCCCCCCTCCCCCCCCCCTGTTGTCTCTTCTCTCTCTCCCTTCCTCTCTTCTCTCTCTCCCCCTGTGTTCTCTCCCTCTCTCCCTCTCTCTCTCTCTCTCTCCTCTCTCTCCCCCTCGTGTCTCTCCCTCTCTCTCTCTCTTCTCTCTCCCCCTGTGTCTCTCTCTCTCTCTCCCCCTGTGTCTCTCCCCTCTCTTTTCTCTCTCTCCTCTCTCTTTCTCTCTCTCCCTCTCTCTCTCCTCTCCCCTCTCTCCCCTGTGTCCTCTCCCTCTCTCTCTCTTCTCTCCCCCTGTGTCTCTCCCTCTCTCTCCTTCTCTCCCCTTTCCTCTCCTCTCTCTCTCTCCCCCTGTGTCTCTCTCCCCCTGTGTCTCTCTCTCCCTCTCTCTCTCTCTCTCTTCCCCCTGTGTCTCTCTCTCCCTCTCTCTCTCTCTCCCCCCCTTTTGTGTCTCTCTCTCCCTCTCTCCTCTCTCTCTCTCTCTCTCTCTCTCTCTCTCTCTCTCTCTCTCTCTCTTCTCTCTCTCCCCCTTTGTCTCTCTCCCTCTTCTCTGTCCCTCTCTCCCCTCTGGTTCTCTCCCTCTCCCCCCCCCTGTGTCTCTCTCTCCCTCTCTCTCTCCCCATGTGTCTCTCTCTCCCTCTCTCTCTCCCTGTGTCTCTCTCTCCTCTCTTCTCTCCCCTGTGTCTCTCTCTTCCCTCCTTTCTCCCTCTCTCTCCCCCTTTGTCTCTCTCTCTCTCTCTCTCTCTCTCTCTCTCTTCCTCTCTCTCTCTCTTTCTCTCTCTCCCCCTGTTGTCTCTCTCTCCCTCTCTCTCTCCCCATGTGTCTCTCTCCCCTCTCTCTCCCCCTGTGTCTCTCTCTCCCTCTCTCTCCCCCTGTGCTCTCTCTTCCCTCTTTCTCCCTCTCTCTCCTCTTTCTCCCTCTTCTATCCCCGTGTATCTCTTCTCTCTCTCTCTCTCTTCTCTCTCTCTCTCTCTCTCTCTCTCTCTCTCTCTCTCTCTCCTTCTCTCTCCTCTCTCTCTCTCTCTCTCTCTCTCTCTCTCTCTCCCCCTGTGTCCCCCCTCGCTCTCCCCTTGTATCTCTTTCTCTGTCCTCTCTTCCCTCTCCCTCTGTTTCTCGGTGTCTCTTTCTCTCCCTCTCTTTCTCTCCCTCTCTCCCCTCTCCCTCTGTTTCTCGGTGTCTCTTTCTCTCCCTCTCCTTTCTCTCCCTCTCTCCCTCTCCCTCTGTTTCTCGGTGTCTCTTTCTCTCCCTCTCTTTCTCTCCTCTCTTTCGAACTCGTGCTCTGTTGCTCTCGTTTTCCGCTTCAATAGCTGCACGATCGGTTCGCGAAAAAAATTCACAATTTTGATCTACAAAGTCCGTTTTTTAATTACACATTCGAATTAATGAGTTACATAATTGCCACCCACTCTTTCTCTTCATCCCTCTAATCGCCTCCTCCTCAACCTCCTCCGTGCTTTTGCCAGACAACCATCCAATCCACAACATTTCTTTAATTCTCCTTCCTTGGACGTTTTCAACCTTTTCAACCTCCACGTGTTTTCCTTCTTCCCCTTTTAAGTAAATGATAGTGTCACGGATCCATGTTTTGATTTGCTGGATTGCACGGATTTGGATCGCTATCAGATTGACGAATGGCATTCCTCGACAAGCCGTATTTACACCTACTAGTCACGTTTGAGGCGCAAACATTAACTCGCTGCTCCTCACGAAGCATCGTTCAGTGAGTTCTCTTGAGATTTTTCTCGTGTGGTACATTACATTATCCGTTAAATTATTCCCGAGTTTTCTTATTCGCAGCTTTAAATGACTGTAAGAAACTCGTCCGCAAATTGAAACGGCCACGTCCCGTTAATACGCCGACAGGCCACGTCAGACACAGACGCGCCATTGCGTGGTCGGTCGACGTCAGTCCGGTTCCGTGAACTCGAAAATCCCGTCCCCGTTTTGCGAGCACCCAACCGCCACCCCGCCGCGCTCTCCGGGCGCTGCCGGCGCGGCCGCGTCGCCGCCTCGCTCCCTCCGCGGCCCGGGGACCTGCTTCTCGCATTCCTTACTCGCCATTCGAGACGCGGCCCGCACCTCACGCTGTCAACATACGTATGCGTTCCGTTTACATCGCTTCCGATGCTTCGCAGGCCGGAACAGCCTGGCATGTAGCGCCGCGATCGAACCAAAACCTCCGGACTACATGTTTCCCTGTGCCTCCGCCGTCTAATGAACACATTCTTTACACGGGCCGCCTCCCCCACCACCAGGCCCTCTCTCTGCCTGCCAGTTCTCAAAACCATCTCCCCGAGCTCTCCAAACCCACAAACTGAGCTCGTTGCACACTGTGCACGGCTAAACAGCCACTTCACCCAGCCAGTGCCCTTTTTCCGCACAGAGCCAGAGAAATCAGTCGCACAGGAGCCGCAACTGAATCGTAGTTCGTGGCTCCACCACACACACTTCACACTGTATGAACAGCTCGCGTTGTTTTTTTTTTGTTTTTTTTTTTTCCCCGACCACGACCTGCACCAACACGTACAGTGCAACGTAATCTCCTTTCCGAGCCTTGGCTGCCTGTTGCGATGTCACGCCGACCTCGGGAGCCGTACGAGGCACGACAAGAGCATCGGCAGACATTTTGGAGCGTTTTTATTTCCCTCTTTCGCTTCACGCGTCCCAAACGGTCCCCAGAAATGTCTAAATGAGAGACAATTTCGCGCCGTGCCCTTTCGGGTCGAATTGGCTCGCGCGGTGACTTTGAATGAAGGGAGGCGGTAGTGACGTTCGGCTCAGATCGTCCTTTGAAAAGGCAGTGTATGTCCTGTCAGCTGGCTGCTTGGCTCACCGGCTCACCGGCTGACCGTCCCAGTGGAGGCTTTGCAAATGTGCAGGGCCTCTTAACAGATCCCGGGCTTCCTCCTCCCACCCCCTTCCGTCCCAAACCGGATTCACCACAAAGGAAAAACAGACCACATGCCATTGAGAAAAGCATTATAATGTGTCCAAACATCAGGCAACCAATTGCCCCCAGAAGCTACTCTTCGAGACGCGTCGTTGGCAGATGAGAAAGCCAGCTCCGGGTACATCATGAGTGTGCATCCACTGCTTCTTTCCATTTACTTATTTAATTCGTCTGCCAGACGAAAATTTTTGAGTTTGCACTACTGTAGTTGTGGTTGGATCATGATTTTCTTTCCCTCTTGCTTTTTGAACCCGATTCGTTTGCAGGCAGCTACTTGACCGCCCGAAGACAGTGAGCTTCGCTTTGACATTTCCAATGACGTGGGTCAACGTCCGACGGGCTTGAAAGCCTGAACAAGATTTCCATTAATTCCATGTTTGTTTCATGGCCACTGCCTTGTGTAAGTGGGTTATGGTCTCGAACTTGGTTGTGCATTTCGTCTCAGTTCGCAGTGTATTTTAACAACACCAATTGGTCTTTCCTGGAATATGTTAAATGATCTGGAGTTCTGAGGTCATTTCACGGAAACTGGTTTCCATCGTTTAAATGCTGAACTTTGAATCCTCCTTCCTGGTTGAAGCTGCTCTGGTGAACCCTGTGGTCACGATCACCCCCAAGTTTGGCCACCCAACCAAATGCGACGTGTGTGCCACCAACACTGCACACAGAGGAGGGCCTCGTCCGTGTGGCAAGTCGGGGCATCGCACACCATTTACGATTGCAGCCACGAATCCCCCGGTGTGCTGAACCGGCTGTACATGAACGGGCCGAAACATCAACGGTGTTTGCCTTCTGCTGTCCCTCTTCCATGGCCCCTTTATTGGTCCATCTTTATTGAGACACCCGATTCTCGACTGCAATTTGGTGCTGCCCGTCCTGCCTCCTCCACGAGACGATGTGGAATCTAGTTTACTGCTCGATGAATCAGGGCGACCGGGATACCTGTTCTACTCATTCTACTGCAATGTCAGGCATTTTGACTGGCGCTGTGGCAGAGATCTCTTTGCTGCTAAGGCAGCATCTTCCCACGGGCTCCCAGGAGGCACAAAGACACACGTGACGCTCATACGCCCTGCTTTGGACGTTGGGAACCGGGCACGATGCCAAATGATGATTTATGGGTTATTTCGAGCCGTCAAAGCCTCTGCTAAAACCTAAAAATTGCAACAGCTGTGAATACAGCAAACATCACATTTCTCTGTTGTCATGTTTTGGTTTTCCTGGCGCTTTTCCGTGTCCCTCTTTCCTGCCTTTTTTTGTCCTTTGATGTTGTTTTCCAGGTAGCTGTTGGCTCGACCCGTATAGAATCAAGCGGTGCACC
>CM068967.1:12698389-12719275 GCA_035128595.1 Eptatretus atami | reverse complement strand
ATGCATCGACTGGAACTGATAGGGATGGTTATGAGACATGTGTTGTTCCCCATGGGTCTGGAACTGTGAACCAGAACAGCACTAAATTCCTTGACTTTGCAAGAAGTTATGCACTTCGTGTGGCTGGTTCATGGTTTCAGTGCCCACAGGCTCATCACTGGACACAGTATTCCAACACTGGTGGTGTGGCAAAGGAGATTGACCATGTGCTCGTTGATGGTCGCTGGAGGATGATCGAGAACTGCAGGGTCCACCGGAGTGCTCAGTTCCTCTATCGACCACAGGCTTGTGGTAGCAACTCTGAAGTTGCAGCTTAAATCTGGGAAAATGGTACCATCCCAGCCTTGGCTGGATGTTGGCAAGCTCAAGTAAAAGAGGGTAGCTGAGGAGTTTGCAAACAGGCTGAGTGGGGATTTGTGGGTCTGGGTGCTTTGGGGAATTCTGAACAGTTGTGGAGTGCCTTCAAGACCACCATCCTTGATGTTGCCGGTAGATATCTTGGAACTCACAGTAGGGTGAAGAAGAATTTTGTCTCTCAAGGAACACTGAATACCATTGACCAGAGTCACAGAACCAGACTTAATGGCAGAGCTGAACTGTTCAGGGAGTTGAGGTGCAAAACTGCAGGTCCGGTGAGGGTGGATAAGGATGCCAATGTGCGAGGAATCTGTAAGGAGGTAGAGCATCACCTGTGGTCAAGTGATAGCCCCTTGCAGGGAATTCACACATTGGTCCTTCAAGCCTGTCCCTCAGTACTGCAGTTAGAGCGGAGGTTGTGTGCTCTTGACAGAGGAGTCTGAAGTGATTGCCCGTGGGCCGGTTACTTTGAGCGGCTGTACCAGACTGATACACCAGCTGTTGAGTTGGATGTCAGGGGTGTTACTATCCCGATTGCTGACCATCCAATCAACGTTATCCACCTTCATTTGTGGAAACACAGGCTGTGGTGAACCAGTTGAATGGGGTAAAGCTCCTGGGATCTGTGGCATCCATGCTGAACTTCTCAAGGCTGATGGAAATGCTGTCTGTACTCATGTCATTGCATGCAGTTCTGTGCTCTGCCTGGAACACAGGCATCATCCCAACTGACTGGAAGAGGGGCCTTGTTGTACCTCTCTGGAAAGGGAAGGGTGATCGCCAGGACTGTAACAACTACCGAGGGTAACCATGCACTCGGTGCTGGGCAAGGTCTTTGCAAGGATGATTCTTGATCGGGTTCACCACCATCTACTTGAGCACCAGCACCCAGAGCAGTTCGGCTTGACACCAAAGATGTCAACGATTGATCGTATCCTTGCCCTTCGGGTCCTCACCGAACACAGATGAGAGTTTCGGCAGGGGCTGCTTTCAGCCTATGTTGATCTCTGCAAAGTGTTTGATTCAGTGAATCAGGATGCCCTCTAGAGACTTCTTGTTCTTCTTGGGGTGCCACCAAAACTGATCAATCTGATGTCTGAACTAATCTGGTGCTCAGAGTGCTGTGAGATGTGGTGATACCATCACCGACTTATTTCCAGTTGTTGCTGGAGTTCGTCAGGGGTGTGTACTTGCCCCCACACTTTTCAGCGCTTGTCGGGACTTGATTCTGGGGAGGATGTTGGAGAGATCAAGCTGCGGTGCATCATTTGGGAATGTCAATGTCTCTGACCTTGATTTCGCAGATGATGCTGTCATCTTTGCGGAGACTGGATATCCTTTTGGGAGCCCTCAAGGTGCTGAATGAGGAGTCAGAGCCGCTGGGATTACAGGTTTCCTGGGTCAAAACTAAGATCCAGGCTTTCAATGACATTTTGGGTGCTGCTATCTTGTCTGTACCTGTTTATGGTGAGGGTGTTGAGGTCATGGAGAGATTCACTTACCTTGGCAGTGATATTTATGTCTTTGCTGGTTGTGAGCCAGAGGTCAATAGACGTCTGGGGAGTTATGGATTCACTGGATCATGGGGTGTAGCGCTGTTGGTACCTGTGCAGGAGGACGAACGCCCGATTCTTCAGTTCCTTGGGGCTTCCAGTCTTTCTCTGCAGATGTGACACTTGGACTCTGACCAGGGATCTGAGACAGAGACGTGATTCCTTTGGTACCAGGTCTCTTTGGAGAATCCTTGGCTATCGCTGGTCAGACTTTGTGTCCAATAAGCGGTTGCTGAGAGAGATTCAAATGAGGTTTGTTTACCTATGTAGTCCGTGAGCATCAGCTGCGGCTGTATGGACATGGGGCTTGTTTTCCTGACACTGATCCTGCTCACCAGATTCTCTCAGCGAGGGAGCCTCATGAGTGGAGGAGGCCAATGGGCCGACCATGTGCCTCGCAGTTGTAGCAGGTTGATCGGCATTTCAAGGAGATGGGGATGGGCCAGGCACCTGCCTGGGGGATGGCCAGACGGAGGCCCCTGGAGTACCGGCAGAAGGTGGACACAATGACGCGCTGCTCCGGCGCATGCTCCCATACCTCACCTGATCTGACCTGTTGGCCGACCTTTTGATGCGGGTGTGTGCCGTTCCCTTCTTTACATTTCCTTTGTCATTAATTTCCTCTCTTTCTCTTTTCTCACACCACCCGTAAGTACACGCACTTTTATTTAACACAGACTGTAGTTTGACACGATCTCTTCCTCCACGCATGTCTTGGTAAGCAAGACATTAAGTACAGTTACATAACCTCAAACTCCCCCCTCCAAGGGAGATCCCTCAATCCATAACCCTCCACCCTTAATCCCCATTGTAAGCTTTCGTGATGGCTATCACGTGCCCAAGCGATGTTTGGTCAGCATTGATCTGAGAGGAATCAGCTCCGTTCAGTTCCCCATCATCGTTCTTGAGCACCTTCTGCGCTGCGTACATCGAACCAGCTGAATGCTCACTTGCCTTAAGTGGTGGCAAGCGAGGTCCGACTATTGCGACAGAGGGAAGCCCCAACTGAGAGGACTCACTGCAGAAACTTGAATGGGTGGGGCTCGCGAGGCGGAACACCAATCTACGCGCACGCCCCGCCGAATGACGCGCACATTCTCAAAGCTTCCAGGCTGGCCTTATAAAAGAGCGAACCCCATAGTGTTTGCTCTCTTTCAACAGTCATTTTGCGCTCACCCTTTCAATGGGTGCCAGACATTCTGTTCCATGAGGCACGATGTCAACGGGCACTAGACACTCTGTTCCCTGAGGTCGCTCTGCTGGTTCTTGGCACTTTTGCCCCTTTGGTTTTTACCTCACGAACTGTCATCACAAGTGAGGAGCCGAGGCTGCGAGGGGGTGGGCGGAGCCAAGCTGATTAATAGGACCGGAACTAAGCTACACAACAGACACATCTGGTAGGATCTCACTCTGGCTATCCCCTTACACGTCTTTTCTCCGCTGCACCTTTCTCAGTTTCCCTTTTCAAATGCACTCGCAACACACACACGCACACACACGTCACTCTTCTCCGCACACCCTAGACACCTCACAGTCTTTCTTCCCACTTCTCTCCCTCAGTGTTGAATTGCAGTTGTGAATGCTTGGCCCCATGTACTGTGTTCGTGGTAGGTAAGGTGCCTGTTAAGTTTGCTCTGTGTCTCTTTTCTCTTTCTTTCATCTCATTGCTGTATAAATTGCTTAACCCTCATTTCTCCCCGTGCCATTAAAATCCTTACATTTCCTCCCCTCCCCCCCCCACCTTTTTCCTGCTCCCCACTTGTGTAAATAAACCTGTTCTTGTTGAATGTATTTCCTATCTATCTGTGTCCATCTTTTCCACCGTTGGTCGAGCACTGTCCGCACGTAGATATGTTGGGAGGTTGAGATTCCCGACGGTTCGGTTTGCAGGGTCCGGCATGTGCTAGCGATATAGCTCAGCCGCATTCAAGATCACCAGATAACATAAGTAGCACTTTTGCCGAGGGTGCGTTCGCCAGTTGGGGGGGGGGGGGTACAGGACCCCCAGTTAAATGGTTGTTAGACAGACGGCTACTGGAACGCATGGTTTCTTGATTGATGTTCGTAGTTGCGTCGTCGGCATCATAGTTGCGTCGCAACCCACCGTGGGGTGAAGTTATTTGCTCCCGGTGGCCTCAGGTCCGGGTAAGTTTGAGAGAAACCAGGGATTCCCCCTCGCAGTAGGCTCGAGCCCCGAGACTGCAACAATTTGGTGTCAGGAGTGGGATCAGAGAAAGATAAATAATTGATTAAATCAGAGATTATCATCAGAGAGATTATCATAAATTGGAGAGAATCAGAAAGAATTAAAAAAAAATCAAAGAAAGAAAACCCCTACCTAGAATTGACGATACCCTCGATGCCATTGCCGGCTCTAAATGGTTCTCAGCCATGGACCTCAAAAGTGGGTATTGGCAGGGGGAGATGGATCAGACAGGGAAGGAGAAACAACATTTTCTTCAGGTAAGGGATTATACCAGTTCACTGTGATGCCGTTTGGTTTGCGTAACGCCCCTGCCACCTTTGAATGATTGATGAAGCGTGTACTCGGCGGCATGCCATGACAATCATGCCTGGTGACATCCATGATATCCTGGTGCATGCTAAAACATTCCCCCAGGCCATAGCTAATTTGGAACAGGTGTTTGAGCGCCTCAGACAGGCAGGGTTGAAACTGAATCTGGCCAAGTGTACTTTGTTCATGAAGGAGGTGGCCTATCTCGGTTACGTGATAGGTCGCGAAGGGGTGAAAACTGACCCAGAAAAAATCAAGGCGGTAGAGGAGTGGCCCGTACCTTGTAACATCAAAGAGGTGCGGGGTTTTTTGGGACTGCTCCTATTACCGGCGTTTTGTAGCAAAATTTGCGGAGTTAGCCAGGCCCCTTCACCGGCTTATGGAGAAGGTGACGCGCAACGATGGACATGGGAGCACAACGATGCCTTCCTCAAACTGAAAGAGTATTTTACATCCGCACACATTCTAGCTTACCCCACCAGTGATGGGACGTTTACCCTGGATATGGATGCAAGCCAGGAATGGTTGGGTGCAGTTTTGTCTCAGACACAGGGGGGCATGGAAAGAGTGATCGCGTATTTCGGTCGAGCCATGAGTAGGCCCGAACGAAATTATTGTGTCACTCGCAAAGAGTTATTGGCTATGCTGTCTGCTATGAACCATTTCCACCCATACCTGGAGGGGCGGAAATTTTTGGTTTGAACTGACCATTCCTCCTTGCAATGGCTCTTACGGTTCAAGGAACCCAAGGGCCAAATTGCAAGGTGGCTGGAAAAGTTGCAGCAGTATGATTTCACTGTGGCCCATGCAGCCAGTAAGGCTCATGGGAATGTCGATGCACTCACTCAATGCCCTTGGCTGGGGGAAAATTGTAAATTCTGTGTGAGGCATGAGGACAGGGACCAATTGAAAGATCCCTCCAGTAAGATCCAGCCCGGGTGACGGGGCAGGTTTTGCCACTAACCGCTGACAAGGAATTTGGAACTTTGGCTTGGAGCATTGCCCAGCGGGAAGATCCCGCATTGGGGCCGATGTACGAGTGGGTCTCGGTAAGTAAAAAAAACCCAGTCGGGAGGAAGTCACATCCCTCGGAGCATAAACAAAGGCATACTGGGCCCAGTGGAAGACCCTCAAATTGAAAGACAACATCTTGTACCACAAATGGGAAGAGATTCCCTCTGAAAAAAACTTCCTGTTTGGTAATAGTCCCAGCTAAATTCCAAGCAACCATCCTTCAGCATGGTACCCGCCCCATCGGCCATTTGGGCAGGACAAAAGCAACATTTCGGGTCCGCCGGAGTTTCTTTTGGGTGAATATGGGTTGCGACATACAGGACAGGTGTTTAGCATGTGACGCCTGTACTGCTAAAAAGGGAACGGCACAAAGGATGTGGGCCCCCCTTCAATTACATCACGTGCGGGTCCCCATTGAGTGGGTGGCTATGAATATACTTGGACCACTCCCTGCACCCGCCAAGGTAATAAATACATCTTAGTAGTCATGGACTATTTTAGCAAATGACCGGAGGCCTATGCACTTCCCAACCAGGAAGCCGAGGTTGTGGCACAGGCCTTCGTGGAAGATTTTTTATGCCGGCACGGAATTCCTTAAGAACTGCACATGGACCAGGGTCAAAATTTTGACGGAAATTGCTAAAAGAGGTATGCAGACTCTTGTCAATTCGGAAGACATGAAAAACGCCCTTAAGACCACAATCTGACGGGATGGTGGAAAGGTTTAATAGGACCCTGATACAACAACTGGCCTTATTTGCCATCACCCATCAGGTTGACTGGGACGAACATCTCCTGTATTTACTCACGGCCTACCGAACAAATCAGCATGGAGCCACCATCTGCAGTCCGACTTTGCTAATGTATGGGCGGGAGTTGCGGGCTCCGACCCATCTGCTGTGCGGTCCCGTGCCAGAGCGTCCCAATAAACTGCCAGGGGAGAGCTATGCCTATCAGTTGGAGGAAGGCATGGAACGGGTCCATATCTTCGTGCACCACCAGCTCCAGCTGGCGGGTGTAAAAATGAAGTGCCGGTATGACCACTGGAGCCAGGGGAGTGAGTACTCTCTGGGGATGAAGATTTGGTTCTTCATTCCCTGGAGTCGGAGGGGCAAATGCCCAAAGCTCATCTCACCCTGGCAGGGACCGGGGGTCGTCCTTGTGCAGATCTGTGATGTGGTCATTAAGATCAAAATGGGACCATGGGCTCTCCCTTGGATCGTCCATGCCGACCGAATGAGACCCTACACAGATGACTAGGTGCCCTTGTTGATCGCTGCCGCCCTTGAGGCGGAGACCAGGCCGAGTACCTCTATGGACACGGGGGACTTATGTGTGTAGAAGACTGAGAGTAGCGCCCATGTGGGGCTACTCTTGAAAATACAATAAAAGTAATGAATGGAGAAAAGGATAGCAGTCTTTCCTTCTTTCCCTCACCTCACACAAATATTCAGGAGAATGCGGAGGAAAATGGATGGAGAAGATGGGCAGTGGCAATGGGGACATGCAGCCACGTCCCTGAGGTGCCCAGATCCAGTAGGTGAGTCCTCTCTTGCGTCTTAGATATGCAAGCTAAATGTGCGACTCATCCTCCTCTGCCTCAGATTCTTCCTCCTCAGGCCCCCGTCGATGAGGTGCGCCATTCACCATCCTCGTCCTTCATGGCTGACCGGATCGAGAGGGCAGGATGACACCCGTGGAAGGAGTGTTCTTTTTCCACAGAAGCTCGACACCAACTGCTCGTGAAACCTTCCTTCCTTTACCCTCGCACCTTTTTTCTCCCTCACGAGCCTTCTCAGTCTTTTAGTCTTCTGCTCATGCGAGCTTGTCCCGTTCATTTCTCCTTTCTGCTTCCTTCAACCTACTGTCTGCTTTCTGTCCTCTCTTCTGTTTTCAGCCTTTTGCTTCTTCCTCAAAACGTTATGGATGGATTCAGACGACACTTGGCGGACAGGTTGGGAGGGCCACAAGGAAGAATCGATTTAATTTTGGTGAAGTTCGAATCCGGATCTGGATCCGATAATTTTTCAAGTGATTCTTCACCACTGAGTGATGGGGCAAAAAACTATGTATCGCATGACATCTCAAAACATTGTGGACGAGTTATGACAAAACTGGTGGATGAGTTGGTTAAATGACGAGAACAAACCGATTCGATTTTGGTTAAAGGTCCCATGACACTCAAAAGTTTCTGGTTATTTATATATCAACTTGACCTTCCCAGTGAAGAAATCACCCATGTTCCTTTTTTAAAATCAAAAATGGGATAATTAGACCAATATTTCGAACATTTCTAGTGCTTTTCACAACGTGCTATGCCCCGCCCCTTAAAAAAGTTGACTTCAGCAACCGCAGGTCACGTGACCGTTCACGTCATCTCCAGAACGCGACTCGCACAGAGTGGATTGACTAAGATGTGCGCGCCGTATAAAGTACGTACAAAGCATTGTGCACATGTGTTTGCTATCTCACTGATTGTCTTAATTCCTGTGATTGTTTCTCAGAAAAGAAATTCGCTTCTGAGCCGTGTATGCACAACAATCACGAGGCAATTATTTATCCCTTTACTACCTGTTTGTAGTCGTGTACAAATCCAATACATGTATGCACAATAACGGCTATACCATGTCCACAAAATATAAAATGTGACTGTTGAACCTTTCCATTAAAAAAAACGTACAGGGCATACAAGTAAAATACCAAAGATTAATATTGCATTCATTTCAAGGCGCAAGGAGTAATTTAAAATCAAACAATGTGAAAAACCTGCACCCACATTTACAGCTTATTGAATTGTCGTTGAAACCAGCCTGCTGGATAGGTACGATTCCACATACATGCAGCAGGTATGGCTGCACTCGACATACATGGGTTTATTCTAAAGTGAAGGTACTGCTTCCATTGGCTTGCTATTCATTAACATTTAGCCAAAATGCTGTAATAAATGAACAGGGAAATATGTTGGCACAATATGAAAGACAAATGTATCTGTCCTATTACACGGCTTCATAGCCTCGAGACTCTTACGCATTGACTTATACATTGTGTACATGCTAATACAAATTACTTGTCAACTCTAGAGTCTAGACAGTCGCGATAAATCTGAGTGCTGTAGCTTTCTTTTATTATCTCTTTCTTCATTGTTTTCGACTGGCGCTACATGACGACAGTAGGAATAAAATAAATAAATATGCAACAGAACGTCAGATTTATGCGATACTCTGGACAATTGTGTCGCAAGGTGTGTTCTGCACACAAGTTCATCGTATCCGGACAGCGAGATTGCTTCGTTTATGCGCGAGAGACACAGCCGATGACACGGGCTGGCCTTGCTTGCGATTCATTCGCCGCGGCAACATGTCCGCTGCGCTGGTCACGTCACCTCACTAAAATATTCTGATATCGAGCAGTATGCAAGTCGAATTTACATTATTGAATTACGAATAGGATGTAGTCTAACCAGTTGTTATGCAAGTCTCCTTCGATGTCCTCCCGATCATCATGAACGCCGGAATTTCATCGCCATTTTCCTCTGCTTGTCCTGCTTCGTGCGAACTGCTAAGGCGTATTTCATTTCCAGCGTGCTGAACTTCACCTCCCGCGACTTACGTTATCCGACAATTCTCCATCTGATTCAGACCAAAATCCTCATTTCTCTCACACTCACTGTCGCTACCAGACAAATCAAAGTCCATGCATCCATTATTCAAAACCAAATGTTGATTTTTTAAAGCAGAAATGAACGAAGCGATTGAGTCGACCAATCAAATGTGGAAACACACAGGAAGCCAATATAATCATGTAGACACCAACCTGAGTAATTTACGTGCAGCCTTGGTCGTTCTGGAGATGACGTCATGTGGGTACGCCCCTTTCAGTAGATTTCGGCAGAATTTTAGGGGCGTTCCCGAAGAGGTTTGTTTTGTTAATTTTACATTTACAGAAGAGTATTGTCAAAAAACATTGTCAGATCTGAATCACGATGAAAAACTCTTATAGGACATATATATATATATATATATATGCAATTTCTGTACTTTTGGGTGTCATGGGACCTTTAAGGTCGGGATTCAGATCCGACCTATCGGTGACACACAAAATGTAAACTATTCAGCCTGGCGGAGGTATGTTCTCTACCGAGTGCCGTTCCGTTTTGCCAAGTGTCACTCTATGAATGATTTTTCATTTGTCTGTCTGTCCGCACAGAACGTGAATATGCATATGAATTGCATCACACACTATACAACCCTAAAACCGTTTATAACCCTAAGACCATTTAAGACCCTTTAGACCCCTAAACACCCTTTAGATCTTTAGACCTTCAAACTTTTCAGACCTATTAATACCCTGTAGATAACTTTGACATTTAGACCCTTTTTTATACATTTTAGGCCCTTTAGACCCCTTCAGATAATTCCGACCCTTTAGACCTTAAATTACACCCTTTGGACGCCTTCGACCTTTTTAAACACTTTCGACCCATTTAGACCTTTTCAGACCTTTTCCGAGCTTTCCACCTTTCGACCTTCAGACCATTTAACCTTTACACATTTACCACTTGACCATTGAGACCTTTCATTCGACAACCTTTCATTTAGTACATCCTTGCATTTATTTGCCACACAAAACAAGTCCTGGTGAGGGTTTGCAATCTCTGATTGCTCTTTCTTGTTTACAACTGCACTAAATGACATCCATTAGTTCTGATGGTGCTGCTGGCCGGTCAGTCTGTATGGGCAGACTTGCATCTTCCTTTCACCATGTGCCATCTCCACTCCTCTGGATTCATCTTTATATCTGTCCTTTTTCACTCCATCATCTGATAGTATACATGGAGACTGTGATACCTTGCAGCTGCTGCGGTTGGTGTTCGAGTTTGTGGTTCCACATTTGATGTGCTCTCAGAAATCTTACCATAAAACCGTTTGTACCGTCAAGTATCCAGTCCTTCCTCTTTGGCACCACCATATAAAGATATCGGTGCTTTTTATCCTTCTGCAATGATGTCCTGCTTCGCCACTTGTCCTGCTTGCCTGAACACCTTCGCCTGCTGGCAGAACAGGGCATCACTCTTGATCTTCTTTACTGACAAAGCCTTTCCAAATCCAAACAAGTGAGAGGTTGTATCGCAACCAAGAACTGCATAGACAAAGAGCATATGGTCACATACATCATAACCAAGAAGCTTCTTAGATTGTTTTATGCACCATATAATGTTCTTGTTTGAAGATCGATTGGGCTCTTGTGCCAGGAACAACTCATATGCGTCCATTTCAACATGATGCAGTAGGAGGATCCGGACACAGTCTGTGTCATCCCCAATCAGAAGTGTTTTTGTGTCCAGCACATGCCACAGCTGTTTGGACAACGACGACATCAGCATCATGCTTTGCATGATCTGTGCTGCACCCAGCTCTCTCGAGTTTGTCACTGAGATAATGTATGAATCACTGTTTGCTTGTCTTATTGGTCAAGAATTCCTCCGTCTTGGATTAGATTTAACCATTTCACTGGTGAAGTGCACTGTCACGCCTGCACAATCCTCTGTTCTTCTCAGGTGTGTGGCATCTTTAGTTGTCGTATCATCTTTGTAGCCATCAAGCACAATTGTAGCAGTGCCATATTTGTGTGTCACATAGCTACCATACAGCTGACTCACACTGTCATACATGGAACCTCTTGGCTATGGTAGGCAATGGAGTAGATAACCACCATCAATGATATTGTTACATGGAATAGGGGGAGGGATCATAATGAGACTGAAATAAGTGTAATATGGTACATCCGTCCATCAGTCCATCCATCCCAATCCCTCCCATCCTCAATCCTTTCAAATCCTTACCTCCCCCACTCCCCCACCACAGTGCAAACCACACTGACACCACAACCTCATCGACACCATAATCGCACCGACGCAATAATCAAAGCCATTCACAATGTTATTCCAGCACCAGCCCGTAATCAATGGCAGGCTTTAATCGCCGTACCCTGGTCAACGACGAGGTGCCTGCGCCAAGCCATAGTCAATGGTGTGCCACTGCAGCACCACGAGGGTGTGCACACCAATGGGGACGTGATACGCAAGGGTCGAAGAGTGTGGAGTGACCCATGCTCCCCAAAACCCCGCCTCGCCCGGGGTCAGAGAGTGCTTCCATGACTCATGCTCCCCTCGGAACCATTCCCCAGTCAGGACTGATAAAAGCCAGAGCACACCAGAGCTGAATTCTGACTCCAGCGCCAAGGACCTGGATGTGGAACGGAACTGCCTGGCTTTATGGTTGAGCTGTATATGAATCAAGACTGCCTGCCTGCCGTTCAAGCTGAAGGATGGGGCGAGATACGTCATGCTGGGATGAGGCTCCACGAGCGGACGGCGACACGAGGCTTTTGGCACCTCATGATGTGCCTTTTCTGTCTCTAAGCCCCCTAATTTATCGATTTGAGATGCACAAAGAGTGTCTTAGAGAGCTATCAACAATTAACCTCTGTTCTCACTGAGCGAGGTACTGATGCACACCTCACACCCTTTCCTAAGGAGCTCACATTGTGTATGCTGCACTTCTCCCGACACCGCATTGACACCGTTGCATTCCCTTCCTCCCCTACCCTCCACTTTGGAGCAATGCAAGCCCACCTGCTTGCGTAGGGTGATCGAGGGGCCGACCTAACTCCCCAAACTTTCTCTTTCTCTCTCTTTCTCTCTTTCTCTCTCTTTTTCTCGCTCTTTCTCTCTCTCTTTTTCTCTCTCTCTTTTTTTCTTTTTCTCTACTTTTCCCGGAGTGAGAGATGAGTAAGATGAGTCCTGCCTGTCCTGTCTTTAGATGAGTAAGATTGTGTAAGGAGATCTTTACATGCTTGAGATTTAGTTCTGTTATTGTGTGTCTTTGCTTTCTGTATATACTTGAATTGTGTCTGTAAATACATGCCCTTTGAATCCTTTGGTAAACAGTTTCAAACCTGCTCGATTGTCTTTTTCCTTCATTGGTTCGACATAGCGTATGTAATAAATAGATGGGAAGTTGTACCCCATCAAGTTGCTCCATCAGCTAGCCGACTCCCACCATGGTTTCGCTCGGCCCTACGTATTAAGTGGAGAGGCTGTGGAGCCGAGAGCATGGTTCCTCAGTTGGGATCACCAAACTATCAGTAAGGTAATGGCTAACATGAGATAATTTGGCGTGAGGACCCTGCTAGTTTGGGTGGGCCCAACAGGCCTCCGTGGTTGCTAATCAACCTGTCGGATCATGGAATTATCTGTGATCCGTCGGCTTCAAGTTCGGAGTCCAGTCAGAGAGTGTGTCTGAGCAGACACCCTCTAGAACCCTTTCCCCCCACCCACCCGGGAAACCGTAACAATATTGTTATGGTCTTCCCAGTTTCCTCATTCAAATCTAGTGAGTCACCTCAGTGCGACTCGCATTGCGCTGATTAGGCGTCACATGCCTTATGCTAATTAGTCCAAGCGAGCCTCATGCGCGACACAGTCTGGGTGTGTGGTGCTGAGAACTGCAGCCAATTAATCCCTTAATGGGTCTTTCCTTAATCGCATTCAAGGAAAACACCACAGCCAGAATTGACCCAGAGACCAAGATATTTAATAATAAATGGCATGGGGGGGGGGGGAATGTACAAAAATAATGGAGTGTTTAATAAATAAACCATAACAACCGCTTACCCACTACTGATTACGTGCTCACAAATCAAATGGATGAACGGGATTCCATAAATGTCCTAAGCCTTGGGGCCCAATCAGACATATCATGTGAGAGAGACAAAAGGGAAGGACAAAACAAGGAGGGTTGCTGACAAACCTGACAATGCTTGTAGGATGGTGCCGCCTGTCCCGGCAGCCGGCTGAGGTGAACGTCTCATGCCACAGCCTGTGGGCTGAGGATCAAGAGAGTGAGAGGCAATATTATTGTGTAATATTGATTGACATGAGTGTACATTGTTCGTCTCTCTGATCACAGTTTATTATTGTACAGTACTAGGATAATAAATGCTGTGCTTTTCTGTGTTTTTTTTTTGGCCAAAATTGCATCGGCTAGTCGATGAGTTTAAATAGCTCATGGAGTGGGGGTAAATGGCTGCTCATATCGAGCCGAGGGGTAAATGGTGGAAGAAAGGTTAAGAATCCCTGCTCTTCCTATTTCTAACTCCAGCCCTCAAAACTAAGCTATATCTCTCAGGCTCCTAATTCCATTTAATGATCATGTCTCCTGGGAGGAGATCAAGGCACATGCAGTGAGTGACTCCAGGACAAGGTGGCATGGCCTTACCTGACTCGCTGTCGGAGTGGTTCAGTAGGCGGCATGCCTTCCCTACACTAACAATTTTTGACTTAATGGGTCCTCTCAAAATCCAATTATCCTTCTCCGGTTCTTCTCCAACGGTTATGACTTTTTAAAAATCTAGTGCGGGCCCGTAGGTGCGGGCCCGTAGGAATTGTGATGCCCCCTCTCTCGCCCCCTCTCCCCTCTCTCGCCCCTCTCCCTCTCTCCCGCCCCCTCTCCCCCTCTCGCTCCTCTCTCTCCTCCTCTCTTGAATTGTGACGCCCCTCTCTCTCGCCCCCCTCTCCCCCCTCTCTCCTCCTCTCTCCCCCCTCTCTCGCCTCTCTCTCGTCTCTCCTCTCTCCCCCCTCCTCTCTCGCCCCTCTGTAAATGTATTCACAAATGTCTACCAAGCACAACAATTAATTCAAACCTTGTGAAGAAGATGAAGAGGAACGATATCAAACTTTGAAAAGGCACATACTCAGGTCCCAGAGTCAATTGTGACATCATATAAAAAAAAGAAAAGAGGAAGCATTGTGACGTCATTCGTGACGTCATAGCACCGTGTCCTATCATTGGTTGACAGACGTTATTGGTCATTATTGGTTGACAGACAATATATAGGTCGTTATTGGTTGACAGACATTGGTCATTGTATCACGTTATTCTTTTTATTACTGCCAATTATTGTGCATTATTATTATTATTAATATGCTGTTATCATTATTCTGAGATATCTTTGGGAAAAATGGCATGATAAGGTGATAAGGTGGAAGGACACTTCAGCTGCGATATATACACCTTTCCAACACTGAAAAAGCAATAAAATGGCCGTAACTTGTGAACCGCTCGTCCGATTAATATCAAACCTTGAAAAGGCACATCCGCGGGTCCCGGCAATATTCTGGCAAGTTTCAATCAGATCGGACCAGCGGTTGCCGAGAAACGGCGGTCGCAGACAGACAGACAGACACACACACACAACACACACACACACACACACACACACACACACACACACACACACAGCACACACACACACAGATTGCTGGCATTATAGATAGATGGTGCAAACAGAAGCATCTCTAACTCTAACTTAGTACCATCAAAACACATTTCTCTCTTTACTTTAACACCCTCTACTGTGGTTCTATGTAACCAATTTACCCACCACTCTGCATGCTTGTGCTCTATAAGTTTGGGCCTGGCCCTCAAATTTTAGTTTTTAAAATTTTTGTTCTGTATACCATGTCGAGGCTCATGTAAGAGCTAAAAAGAGCTCATGTAAGAGCTCTTGATACCTTGTGTCAGTCTTCTTGGGTTGCTTTGTGCAGCTACTTCAGCCCTGAACTCTGTTTAATTCGATTGATATAAAGTATTCAGTGACAGTGCGAAAATTGTAGAGTGCTCACAAAGTGGCTTAAGCACTCAAAGGAGCACTCCAATGAAATGGTTGATAAGGTACGGCTGTCTTGGCAAGCAATGATCCGTCATATTAAACACCTCCTGGAGATGCCCAACTAATGTCCAAATTGGACAAATGAACACTTTTTTAATCAGTTGGAACTGCTGCTAAGTTCAATTCTGGAGCTTAAATTTTGTAATTCTGCTTAGTTTAAGGGATTCTAAAGGTTATGGCAGGTGTGGAAATGAAATAAAGCCACGAACGCTGGCGTCTCCGGACATTTATATGCATTGCAATGTACCCAGTGATTCGTAGCTACGATGAACAGACATTCGATAATATGAGTGAGGAAAGTGAAAAAATAAACTTTATCGTTAAGAAATCGTTGCGGCCTGTTCCAAGTCAAGGCATGGTTGAGCAGGCCAAAACACATGGCGACTTCAGACCCCAGCGAGGTAACACAGAATATGTCTTAACATCCCAGAGAGCGAGGTGGCCGAGGATGCGCCTGATAAAGGATATAATTAATTAAGGCCGTTAATCATCTTCAAAAGGGGTGTTTTAATTAACACAAACACTCAATTTTCTCTCTCGCACTCCCTTGGAGTTCCCTTTGTATGCACGCAAAGTTTCAGGCTGCTAGGTTTCATGGTTTTGGAGTTATGGAGGAGACACACGCACACACACAACACACACACACACACACACCACATTGACATTATCAGTGTAGATACTCATTTTGTCATTCTACTTAATAATTACCTGCACCCACCTGATGTTTTCACCCCTGCCTGTCTGTTTGTTTGTGAGCAGGATATCTCAAAAGGTTGTGGACGGATTCTGGCGAAATTTGGTGGACCGTTTGGGTGTTTGACAAGGACGAATTGATTCGATTTGGGGGAAGATCCGGATCCAGATGCGAGAGTTGTTTGTTTTTTTTCAGTGATTTTTCACCGTTGAAGCATGGGGCCAAAAACGAGATGTAGATGGATTAACTCGGTGGATTGGTTGGGTAGGTGACAAGAACAATACGATTATGTTTTGGTGCGTGACAATGGCGAATGGTCTGGATGCAGATCTGACCTATCAATGGGATACAAATGTAAACTGTTCAGCCTGGTGAAGGTATGCGATCTACCGAGTATCGTTCTAGTTCTTTTTGGGAATGGTTGTATTATTGTTTGTTTTTTTTTAATTTGTGGAAAAAGTAAACTTGAACTTGAACTGGAACCATGAAACCAGAGCAGACACTCTAACCATCTGGTATGTTGTTCATACAAAGTTACAAATTACCGCTACCTACAGTATGAGATGTGCAACTGTAGTGATGTAGAATGCGGGTGTTGGGCTGTGATTGGGATACTGCCGGGGAGTGATGGTGAAAGCATTATATTATTAAGAATAGAAAGGAGTATTGGATGGGTAAACTCTTTCCATCGATGAAGGAGACGAATGAAGAAGGCACGAGTTGTAACGACATGTGGTGGAGCATGCAACTGAGCTTTGAAAGATTTGCCAAAATTAACAATGGGACATTTGAGCCCACCTCTGTCCTTGGAACTGTGTCTCGGCCTTTGTTGGCTGAGGCCAAGATGGAAACAGAATCTGTAACAATATTTACTGGGCTTCTTGTCATTGAGGTTCTACATACATCATTTGGTCTGTGACAGTTTTACTGATCGTCGTGAACCCCGTTCAGTCAGAGTTTCTGGAACAGCACTGCAGATGAGTCGGCGTCGAAGGGATAAACAATGTATTCTTTTTTTAAATTCCAAGGATTGAGGCCCTGCCGAGTGGACATCAATGGCCTAATGAGCCTTGGCAGCCACACCAAACCTTAATTAACGTTGATGATCGCTCATTCACACATTTCAGGATCCACATGGAGTCGGTCATTGGTGTCACGTCACACACAAGGACGGACAAGTTACTTTATCGCAGGAGAAAGCCATTCGGCTCATCATGCCTGCACGACACCAATCCCAGCGTCATCACCTATCCACGCACAAGCCACCCACAAGTCCTGCCAACATCCCCGTACCCCTCTATCTACAAAGCATCCAGGCATCACCTCCACTACCACCACCTTTCTGGAGAGATCTTTCCATGCATTATAACCACTCTCCAACTGAAAGACCCCTGCACGTCTTAAACAGACTCTAAAAACTGTCCTAACTTTTGTCTTTCTCAGCCTCAAGATTTGTCCCCTGGTCCTCACATTATCCACTCTGCTGAAAAACTCCACTGCACCTGTATCTTGTTCGCACCCTTCATTGCCTTAAACGTCTCTATCTTATCCCCTGGTAACCACCTCCTTTCTAATGTATAAAGTGCTGTCTCCTTCATCCACTCCTCATAGCATCATCCAGCTGACCTTGGAATCAATCCAGTAGCTCTCCACTGAACCCTTTCAATGATCGTTACTATCGACCTCGAGGGTACAGTATGTGTTGCTTGTTACAGCATGTAGTTGAGACTAGGTCACAGGTAATTATGTGCTTGAACAATTTAAATTTCAAAAAAGTTTTAAAATATATAAAAAACACGAATTGTGACCAACAGCAGACGTTTGTGTTATTGCCCGACACCTAGCGGTATGTTTGTCAATTGCTTGTCCTCATGATCTTTCATATCCCGGCGGAGCAGATGTCCTTTGTATTGACCAAGTATATTCACAAGTCATTGCCATCAACTAATTCAATCAGCTTCAAGCTTTGAGCACTCACACTGTGATTGTTTTAAACCTACTCAGACCCGATGACCCGTCGTTAAGACCCGATGAAAGGTGCACGATTAAGTGAATGTGTATAGTCAGTGTGGTCCACCATCCATGCCATGTCTGTTACTCTCATACTCTCATACAGCCCCCCCCCCCCCACTATTGAAGTTATAATTCCATTGATTTATACAGTATAATTCTTGTGAGCCCATAAATTCACTTCCGTACGCTGCTTCGTCACAATCACCCACCGGAAACAATAAAAAACGTGATGTGCTCCCACTGAGGTAACAAAATGTATGAACCGTCGTCTACAATGAGTTTTTTTTTTTTCTTCTTCTAAATCCTTCAATAGCTTGAAGGGCAATCGGTGGGGCGCATACCCTGGAGGGGAGGACAAAGAGTTCGGGTGGGGGTGCAGAGAGCTAGTTGACGATCCTGAGTTAGTTGAAGTGCAGGTGGTTGAGGATCCTGAGAAAATATTGGGAATTCTTTTGCAAGTTTTTGACGATGGAAACGCCCTATCACAGCTCCAAGAACAGTTTTTCGCATACCGCCAAGGTGATAACGAAGACCTTCTGACGTGTTCTCTTTCGCTGGTCGACATCTATGATAGGATTGCCTGCATAGATGCCTCCTTTAAAAGTAGCAGAGAAAGGACACCAAATGGACGATTAGCTGGTGCTGTAAGAGATGAAAACCTGCAGAGAGAAAATTGCCGTCTTAACATGGAATCCTCTGAATTGAGTGACCTTGACACTCGAGATAGATCCCGGCAGTGGTTAGACGTCAGTCAGAAACGACAAGTCAAGACAAGCACAGTGAAAGTCATGGTTCAAGAAAGAGCCAGTGATGAAAGTGAACTGCTGAAAGAAGTTGAGACAAGTTGAACAGCTTTTAGCCGAACAGCAGCAAATTGAGAAGCTACTGCAGAACTCACAGAGATCTGGTGGAGCTGGCCCGCAATATAGATGGCCAACTGACCATCTACGCAGGGATTGTCCACGTCAGGGAGAATGTGGTCAGCAAGATGGAATTTCACTGGAAGACACAGTGGTGTAGACACAACTGCACACCACACTCATCGACTGACTATTCCCCATACTACCTCTTCTTTGGGTGGGAACCTAGACTGCTTGTTGACAACTTATTGGGACTGAATGAGGCACAGGAATATGACACAGTTTGTGATTGGGTCACCGATCATTACCGACGCTTGAAAGAACCTTTCAACCTGGCATCAGCGAAAACAGAAAAAAGGAATCGATGAGACGCAAAAGGTTGCATGATCGGCGTGCACAGGAGACCTTCTTACCTGTTGGTGCTCGTGTTTTTTAGAATCGAGAGTCATCAGGATCGTTGCAACATTCAGGATGTGTGCAGTCATATCTCACACTGCATCAATGGACGACCGAATGCGGATGGTCATGTCTCCATTGTCGAACCCCTTTAGGGTAACACAATTTCAAAGACAGTACAGAGGACTGACATTCTCGACACCAGGGCCAGGGACATTGTCGATGACCTTCATCAAGATCCTCTGCCCATTCATACAGATGATGCTCCAGATCAACAACATTACAAGAGAATGCTGAGGTTGTTGACAAATCTTCGGAGGGTGAGAGAGGATATGCACTCTTCATTCCTCCTAATGCAGATCCGTTAGTGGGCAGAGATGCTAGTACGCCAAGTGACCAACCTACTGCATCTTACACCAGAGTGCACAAAGGACTTTGTACAATAGACACAGCAGGGGAGCAACCTACCACTTCAACAGTGAATCCTGATGCTGCTATGCAAGACGTCAATCAGTGCGAGTTAGGGACAGAAGAGCAGACTCCATCTCCTTGTCACACCTGAGCTCCTAACCTCATACAAAGATTTCATCCACAACCTGATGGAGTACTGCTCTCCCATCTGGGCTGGTGCTCCTGCCTCACACCTAGCTCAGCTTCCCATTGTGGAAACCAAGGCTTTAAAGATCATTGGTATCTGCCACGATGAAGCTGAGTCTTTGGGTCTCTCACCGCAAGCAGGTCGGTGGTCTTTCTGTCTTCTACTGTCTCCTCTCTGCCCCCCCCCAACCCCCCCACTCTGTCTGTGCTCTTTCCATCCTATATTTCTGCAGGGTGCTCAAGATCCACCAGCAACCCCCTTCTAATGAAACTGCCAAAATCAAGAATCACTGCTCACCTCCACTCACTTGTTCCTCTTTTTTCCCACCTCTGGAACAAACTCCCACACTCTCTTCAATCCCACACTTCCCTTCAGGTCTTCAAAACAGCTGTTCACCACCATCTCTTATCTTCCCCCATCCAAAACCATGTGTTGCATGCCTGGAACAACATCGCCCGCAGGGCGGTTACTGTGCTAGTCTCCATAAAGCACCATTTACTCGTTTACGTCATGTAAGTGATAACATTTTACATTTTTTAAGACCATAATTTCATGTGAGAAGGCCTTCTTGAAACTATTCTGGCAGTGGCAGGGATGACGAGAGTGGGAGAGACATGCACTTGATGGAAGGGTGTAAGTGTAAGATGTAAAACTCAGGAGGTACAAACAATACAAGCCACAAGCATTTCCCCTTTTTCCCCTCATTTGACATCTTTCCACAAACAATCACTATCTGTATTGACTAACAATGTTGATGAATTTTATGTTTGTCGGGTTATGGCACACGTTCTTTTAGGTCAGAGTGTACGACATGTGCAGTAAGTCAACGACACTTGTTACATTCGAGTTTTTATAATCTACTGATAATTCGAGGTTGTTTTGCACACACACACCTCGCAGTTTAATCACCTCACTTCTTCAAGCCCCTGCACGTAATCGGGAATTGCAACCGCACTCAAACCAGTGGCCTTCGAAGGCAGCCGACGCACGACGACGCACTGTTAAAGTGGCTTGCAGAGATTCCTGGTGTATCATGCTTTATCTCCCAGCAGTCATGGTAAACGCCTTCGAGCATTCAGAATTCCCACATCTATACCCAGGACACGCGTAGCGAAAAGTGGGCTTGAGCACTTACTACTACTACTATATTGACT
>CM068967.1:12681204-12698379 GCA_035128595.1 Eptatretus atami | reverse complement strand
GGGCCAGCTTGAGCAATTACTATTACTACGTCGACTCAGGCCTAAAGGGCCAGCATGAGCAATTACTACTACTACGTCGACTCAGGCCTAAAGGGCCAGCTTGAGCAATTACTATTACTACGTCAACTCGGGCCTAAAGGGTCAGCATGAGCAATTACTACTACTACTACGTCGAATCAGGCCTAAAGGGCCAGCATGAGCAATTACTACTACGTCGACTCAGGCCTAAAGGGCCAGCATGAGCAATTACTACTACTACGTCGACTCAGGCGAAAGGGCCAGCTATGACAATTACTACTACTACGTCGACTCAGGCCAAGGCCAGCATGAGCAATTACTACTACTATATATTGACTCAGGCCTAAAGGGCCAGCTTGAGCAATTACTATTACTACGTCGACTCAGGCCTAAAGGCCGCATGAGCAATTACTAAACTACGTCGACTCAGGCCTAAAGGCCAGCTTGAGCAATTACTATTACTACGTCACTCGGGCCTAAAGGGTCAGCATGAGCAATTACTACTACTACTACGTCGATCAGGCCTAAAGGGCCAGATGAGCAATTACTATACGTCGACTCAGGCCTAAAGGGCCAGCATGAGCAATTACTACACACTATGTCGACTCAGGCCGAAAGGGCCAGCATGAGCAATTACTACTACTACGTAGACTCAGGCTAAGGGCCAGCTGAGCAATTACTATACTACGCTGACTCAGGCCTAAAGGGCGCATGCAATTACTACATATGTGACTCAGGCCAAAGGCCAGCATGAGCATTACTAACCATCGTAGACTCAGGCCTAAAGGGCCAGCATGAGCAATTACTACACTACGTCTCAGGCCAAAGGGTCAGCATGAGCAATTACTATACTACGTCGACTCAGGCTAGGCCCGCATGAGCAATTATACTACTATGTCGACTCAGGCTAAAGGCCAGCAGAGCAATTACACTACTATGATCGCAGGCAAAGGGCCAGCATGAGCATTACTACTACTAGCTAGACTCAGGCTTAAAGGCCAGCTTGAGCAATTACTACTACTACGTCGACTCAGGCCTAAAGGCCAGCATGAGCAATTACTATACTACGTAGACTCAGGCTTAAAGGGCCAGCTTGAGATTACTACTACTATGTGACTCAGGCCTAAAGGCCAGAGAGCAATATACTAACTATGTGACTCAGGCTAAAGGCCAGCATGAGCAATTACTACACTACGTGACTCAGGCTAAGGGTCAGCATGAGCAATTACTACTACTACGTTGACTCAGGCCAAGGGCAGCATGAGCAATTCTACTACTACGTCGACTCAGGCCTAAAGGGCCGCATGAGCAATTACTACACTACGTTGACTCAGGCCAAAGGCCAGCATGAGCAATTATATTACGTGCTCAGCCAAGGGCGCACGAGAATTACTATATTGTGACTCAGGCCAAAGGCAGCACGAGCAATTATACTACTACGTGACTCAGCCAAGGGCCAGATGACAATTACTACACTACGTCGACTCAGGCCTAAAGGCCAGCATGAGCAATCAGTTTACTTCTATCGGTCATCCGACCTCCAATGTCAGTTTATGATCGAGGACAATTAATTCAGTTGAATGTTTATATTTGAACACAAATTGGAAACTGAATCGGGGGGGGGATACACCCCCCCCCCCTGTGCTTTTGCAGTCAGTATTTGCCTCTGAATTTGGCCCGATATTTTCGATGTGCAGCAGAGGAGCGAGATAATTTTTCCACTCTGCCTGGCAGTCAAACAAAATTGAAAATCATTCCAAGCAGGAAACTTGCTGTTTTAAAGGATGTTATAAAGGACACAAACAACAGGCACAAAGAACTAATGTAACGTGCTCGATAAGGTGCTTTAATAGCCACTGCGTCAACAGCGGTAAACTTCTGGAATTATTTTTTTTACACGACCTTTACAATCTTTATTTTGTTTCAATTGAATGATATCCTTGAACACCGTAGAACACAAATCCTCTCATTAACGCTTCCAAAAACCTCCAGTTTTGCAGTATTTGGACCTGTTAAATAAGGTGGTGTATAAGACTGCATCAACGGTGCTAAACTTCCGGATATTGTTAACATTAGCATTAAAATCATTATTTTATTTCAATTGAATTATAAGCCGGGTGTTAGCTTAATGGTTGAGGTGGCTGCCTGAAGATCTGTGGGTCTTGAGTTTGAGTCCCTGTCGACCCATTAAATAACACCAGGTGGGTTGACTCAGCCTGTGATCCTTCCAAGATTGTCAAAATGAGTACCAGTTTACTGGAAACTGGGCACTGCATCAGTGACATAGCCACGCTGAGTGCTCCCAGCAATAATGCAAACAGCAGCCACAGGTTGCATACAAAATCATAATAATTGAATTGTATACAATTAACACTGTGTGGGGTAAGGTGTTCTACAAACTCTGGTGTTCGAGATGTTTTGGGGGACATTTCTTGGGGTGTATCACTCAGACGTTCTGCATGCTCAAGAATGACATTGCTTCTCCATTTGTCATTCCTGCAGGCTCCAGTCAAAGGAAAGGCAAGAACTGTGGAACACCTTTTGTAGTTTGGTGGTGGTTGTGATGTCACCTGAGTAATGGTCTGGGAGGTCGGCGGGTCGAACTTATACCAAATACTTTTAAAGATGGTACTTGCTGCCTCCTAAGGCTCAGCTTAAAAAACAAAAAAAAGGACAGAGCATGGACAAGAAACATTTGGTTGGCAACCATTGAGCTGCTGCAGTTCCCCCTGTACGGTAAGGCAAGAATTTATAATTTGTTCGTGGTGATGGCAATGGCTCGCCGACTCTTTATTTATTTATTTATTTTCTTGCGAAGGACATCGTGGCATCTTTAACCTTCACCAACTAATGCCGTCAGAAGGGATGCCCGGCTTAACGACCATCCGAGGGTCACACATTGATTCTTAACCCTGCATGTGAAACACTGGAATGACAGTTTATAGCTGGGTCAGGATTCTAACCCAGGCTAGACAGCTCAGAGGCGAGTGCACATTCCTCGAAGCTATCCTGCCAGCAGAGATGGAGACCGAAGTTAAACGAAAAAAATAATCCGTTATCTCGTTACCTCCACCAACGAATGTGGATGGAGGTTGTTTTCACTTCCATGTGTTTGTTTGTTTGTTTGTTTGTTTGTCTGTGAGCAGGATCTATCTATCTTTCTATCTAATATTACTTAAAACTCTCATCATGTATTGTAGTTGTATGTATGTATGTTCCCGAAATACAGCCAAACGGTACACGATAGCGCAAACATTTTAGTGCCACCTTACTCACCATTCTCCTGCGGGTGCAGTATTAAGTTTCGTTCAAATCGGGCAACGAAAAAATTATTAAAAATCTATTCCCAATTCAGTCAAGTACTCTTCGGGAGAATTTGATCAATGTAAACAACCTCAGCGGGTATAGTTCGTGGAGCTATATTTTTATTTCCTTGAAATGATTTATTTTAAAATCTCAAACATTTAGTATAGACAAAGAACGATTTCTTTTTAGTATAAAATAAACAATCGCCTTTTGATCTAATACTTCAGTGTTCATTATAAAATAAAATTGTGTTTAGAAGATTATTCACAATAATTTATTCGACTTTCTTTCTCCGTTTTTTTTCACATTGAGCACCAATTCAAGTTTCGTTCAAATCGGCAACGAAAAAAATTATTAAAAATCGATTCATTCTCAAGTACTCTTCGGGAATATTTGATCTATGCAAACAACCTCAGCGGTGTGTTCGCTGAGCTATCTTTTTTGCTTCTTCTTGAAACGATGTTTTTTCATCAACCGCTGTCACAACGGGAACCCATGGTGGTCACGGTTGTCTAGTATATTACTAAAACTCTCATCATGTTGTATGTATGTATGTTGTTCCCGAAATACAGCCAAACGGTACACGATAGCGCAAAAATTTTCGGCCCACCTTATCACCATTCTCCTGCGGTGTGCAGTATTAAGTTTCGTTAAATCGGGCAACAAAAAAATTATTTAAAATCATTCCCATTCAGTCAAGTTACTCTTCGGGAATTTGATCAATGCAAACAACCTCAGCGGTATAGTTCGCTGGAGCTATCTTTTTATTTTCCTTGAAATGATTTATTTAAAAACTCTCAAACATTTAGTGTAGACAAACAACGATTTATTTTTAAGTATAAAATAAACATCGCCATTTTGATCTCATATTTCCATGTTCATTAATAAATAAAATTGTTGTTTAGAAGATTACGCACAATGATTTATTTCGACTTTCTTTTCTCCGTTTTTTTTTTGTCACATTGACGCGCAATATCAAGTTTCGTTCAAATCGGGCAATCGAAAAAAAATATTAAAAAATCGATTCCCGATTCAGTCAAGTACTCTTCGGGAATATTTGATCATGCAAACAACCTCCGGTTAGTTCGCTGGAGCTATCTTTTTTTTCTTCTTTATGATGTTTTTTCATCAACCGCTGTCACAACGGGAACCCAAATGGGTTCACGGGTTGTTAAGTATATTACTAAAACTCTCATCTTGTATGTATGTATTGTATATGTATGTTCCTCGAAATTCAGCCAAAACGTACACGATAGCGCAAAAATTTTGGCCCACCTTACTCACCGTTCTCCTGCGGGTGTGCAGTATCAAGTTTCGTTCAAATCGGGCAACGAAAAATATTTAAAAAATCAATTCCCGATTCAGTCAAGTACTCTTACGGAGAATTTGATAAATGCAACAACCTCAGCGGTATAGTTCGCTGGAGCTATCTTTTTTTTATTATTATTATGGTTTTTTTTGAAAATATTTTTATCAACGCTGCTGTCACAAACTGGAAACACACGGGTTAACTTGTCGTCTAGTGTTTATATATATATTATTATTTATATATATTATACTAATATTATATGAAAAAATATATATATATATGTGGAAAAAAAAATATATATATGACACCAAACATGCGCTTTCAGCAAGGAAAGCTGCATAAGCAACCAAGAAAGGCTACGCAAGGTAAGCTTTTTTGCTTTTTTTTTTCCATATCAAACCCTTCCCAGAGTTCCTCCACAGCTGCAAAGACATTCACAAATAGTACACATGAGAATCACAATGCTACACATACCCTCAGCTGCCGGATCGGTTTCATTGTTATTGGTGAATCATCAGTGACAGCGCAGACAGAAATGCATAACAATGAGGCTCCTAAGCATGTACCACTGTAAACGTCAAAAACAATCATATATAATGAAAGCATGAGTGGGTCTTTGATTTTCGTGTGTGTGTGTGTGTGTGTGTGTGTGGTGTGTGTGTGTGGTGTTGTGTGTGTGTGTGTGTGTTCTAAGTTCAACAGAACGAGGCCATTTGGCCCATCAAAGCCTGTGTTCGTATCGTCAGCTTTGTTTGTCCGGGCTCTATCTTTTCAAATGCCAAGCATCAAGCAAGGAGGCAAAGTTTTTAACGTCTTTGGTATGATTCGGACTAGTTTCCAACTGCCGACCTCCCAAGCTCATTATTACGTCACTAAATCTCACTGATAACATCACGTTTGGTAACACAGAGGGTGAGACATCAATGAAGAGCCTTTTGTTGTTTCTTTTTAAAACGTCGATGAAACTTTAACAAAAGAGACAATACAATGCAAGTTGACACCTCATTAAGTATTGATGAAGCGTTCATTTATTTTTCAAAAGCGCAAAATTCTGATCCAATCGCGTCAGAGACGTCATCGTCCGTGATGACGTAATCTTCACGCAACTCGTACGACGAAAACCTGTACAGTGAACGCATGACATCATAATCGATAACAAAATAATAGGAATTCGGTTTCAGAATGGATACGAAATAAATTTTTCTGTTGCATCACAATTGTCGAACGGTTAATTTCATTTTCGTTACAATTTACAGGAAAAACACTTACCTCACAAACTGTTTCACAACGTCATCGGCGGAAGCATTCTAGGCGGTGTATGTTCGGAGCGCGATTTGAAATGTGTGCGGGTTCATTAAAATACGCGGACACGTGAACGCGTTTCTGCGTGAATTTAAAGCAAATACAAGAAAGAAAAGAAACGGAGTAAAAATCTGAGTAATCCCTTCCTGCGGCGCCAAGCGATGACGTCATGCATCTCGCTTTATATGCAATTGGCAAGGAGCGGTGTACAATATATACATTTTAACGTTTTTCACCGGATGAGTCGGAATTCAAATTTCTTCAGGGGTGTGTTCCATTTCCAATCAGCTTGCCATCGCTCGCCGAGCAAGCCGTTCCCTAGCAACCGTTTCGTTGGAGTGCTTGCTTGAGTGCTTAAGCAGCTTGGCGAGCGCTTTCCAAGCTGATTGGTAATGGAACACACCTCAGGATTTTTCGCGAGTTGGGCGCCGCGCGCCGCTCACACCGCAGTGAGGCGCGGTTGTTGAGGCATCACTTTGATTCGAGCCATTTGATTCGCAATTCATTCCTCAGGTAACCAACAGAACCCTTCCAGTGCCGCATCCCACCAAAAAGGTGGAATTGTCCTTTTCGTGAGACATAAACTAATTAAAATATTAGTTGATTGCTGTAATAAGGTGAAATTAATAAAGTCCTATCGTGCTGATTGAAATTAAACACCAAGTAAAAATGTTTTTCCCTTCAGGTTTTTTTTTGGCGGGAAGAAGAGCACGCACGAAATTGAGGCGATCTGCGACTGAGGTGATCGCTGCAATGCCGGGTGATTGATTGTAAGTGTTATTTAAAGCCCTTCTTGATTGATTTATATTTACTAGTGCGTGCCCGTACGTGCGTGGCCGTACGTGCAAAAAAAAAACGGAAAAAAAAAAGAACAAAGAATTGTGACGTCAATCGTGACGTCATAAGCACCGTGTCCTCTCATTGGTTTGATAAATAAAATGGCCATAACTTGGGAACCACTTGTCCGATTAATATCAAACCTGGAAAAGGCACAACGGTTCACGGGTCATCTAGTATATATATATATATATATAAGGAAGAAGGGGTGGCGAAAAGGAAGTGGGATAGTCAGAGAGATGAAGAAAGTAGGCAGGAGTACAAGGAGTGGCGGCGAAATGCAAAAAGAGAGGTGGCAAAGGCCAAGAAAAAGGCATATGACGAGCTGTATGAGAAGTTGGATACAAAAGAAGGGAAAAGGATTTATACCGATTGGCAAGACAGAGGGACCGAGCTGGGAAGAATGTGCTGCAGGTTGGTGATAAAGGACGCAAATGGGAATGTGCTGACGAGCGAGGAGAGTGTGTTGAGAAGGTGATGGAGTACTTTGAGGAGCTGATGAATGAAGAAAATGAGAGAGAGAAGGTTTGAAGAGGTGGAGATAGTGAATCTGGAAGTGGGGTGATCAGTAAGGATGAAGTGAGGACTGCTATGAAGAAGATGAAGAGTGGAAAGGCGGTTGGCCCAGATGTGTATACCAGTGGAGGCATGGAAGTGCTTAGGAGAGATGGCAGTGGGGTTGTTAACAAGATTGTTTAATAAAGTCTTGGAAAGTGAGAAGATGCCGGAGGAGTGGAGATTAAGTGTACTGGTCCTATTTTCAAGAATAAGGGTGATGTGCAGAGCGTGTGGAAATTACAGAGGGATAAAGTTGTCAAGCCACACCATGAAGGTGTGGGAAAGAGTAGTGGAAGCTAGGTTGAGAGAGAGGTGACGATCTGTGAGCAGCAATATGGGTTTATGCCAGGAAAGAGCACCACTGATGCAATGGTTGCTTTGAGAATGTTGATGAGAAGTATAGGGAAGGCCAGAAGGAGTTACATTGTGTGTTTGTGGATTTAGAGAAAGCTTAAGATAGGGTGCCAAGAGAGGAGTTGTGGCATTGTATGAGGAAGTCGGGAGTGGTAGAGAAGTATGTGAGGATCGTGCAGGATATGTATGAGGACAGTGTGACAGCGGTGAGGTGTGCGGTAGGAATGACAGACCGGTTTAAGGTAAAAGTGGGATTGCACCAAGGATCGACTCTGAGCCCTTTCCTGTTTGCAATGGTGATGGACAGGTTGACGGACGAGATCAGACTGGAGTCTCCATGGACTATGATGTTCGCGGATGACATCATGATCTGTAGGGAGGTAGGGAGCAGGCTGAGCGAGCCTCGAGAGGTGGAGGTACGCACTGGAGAGAAGGGAATGATAGTCAGTCGAGTAAGACGGAGTACATGTGGGTAAATGAGAGGAGGGTGGTGGTATGATGCGGTTGCAAGGAGTTGAGGTGGGGAAGGTGGAGGGTTTAAATACTTGGGATCAACTGTCCAAAGTAACGGAGAGTGTGGGAGAGAAGTGAAAAAGAGAGTGCAGGCAGGATGGAGTGGTTGGAGAAAAGTTGCAGGAGTGATTTGTGACAGAAGGGTAGCTGCAAGAGTGAAGGGGAAAGTATATAAGACGGTAGTGAGACCAGCTATGTTGTATGGTTTGGAGGTGGTGGCGCTCACAAAAAGACAGGAAGCGGAGCTGGAGGTGGCAGGGTTTAAAGATGCTGCGATTCTCGTTGGGAGTGACGAGATGGACAGGATAAGGAATGAGTATATTAGAGGGACAGCACAGTAGGACGGTTTGGAGACAAAGTGAGAGAGGCGAGATTGAGATGGTTTGGACATGTGCACAGGAGGGAAGCGGAGTATATCGGGAGAAGGATGCTGAAGATGGAGCCGCCAGCAGGAGAGAAGAGGAAGGCCAAAGAAGAGGTTCATGGATACGGTGAGGCGGACATGCGGTGGTTGGAGTGTCAATGGAAGATGTGGAGGATAGAGCGAAATGGAGACGGTTGATCCGCTGTGGCGACCCCTAACGGGAGCTAGCCAAAGAAGAAGATATTATAATATATAGATATTATATATATTATATATATATATATATATATGAAAAAAAATATATATGTATGTGAAATAAATATATATATATATATATATATATGTGAAAAAAAAAAAAATATATATATATATATATATATATATATATATATATATATATATATATAACACCATCCACAGGCCCCAGCAATATACCTGGCAAGTTTCAATTAGATCGGACCAGTGGTTGCGAGAACACGCGGTCGCAGACAGACAGACACACAGAGATTGCTGGAATTATAGATAGATTAAAACCATGCTTTGAATCGATGACAACTGATTAATCGACATATATCGAGTTACTATGTGGATGAACTCTTGTCCTCGACTTCGCCAAGTTAATCCTGTTAAGCCTTTCCCTGGGATGAATTGCTGTTTTTAAACAGCTCGTTGCTCTTCTTTGTCACAGAGACAAATCTGGGATTATAAATTTTTTGTACCTCCACCATGGAAGGTGGATGGAGGTTATGTATTCACTCCTGTTTGTCTTTGTTTTCCTATCTGTCTGTCTGTCTGTCTGCATGGTGTCTCAAAAAGTTATTGACAGATTTGGACGAAACCTGGTGGACAGGTTGGGTGTGTGACAAGGACGAATTGATGAGATTTTGGTGAAGATCTGGATCCGAGAACGTTTTAATTTTTAGCTGCGTCGCGTTGCGAACGCTGGCTCTAAGAGAGCTCCGCGTTGTTCTTCTTCTTCTTCTTCTTCTTGTTCTTGTTCTTGTTCTTCTTCTTGTTCTTCTTCTGGTGAAGACAAAACCTTTAGGACACGGCTCTTGGACACATTTGTCCTTGTTTTATTTGAAAATGTTTTTGAAATGTAAACATTCACAAATGAAATCGCCCTCGTTAGCAGGACGTGGAACGGAGTGTAGTTTCTTAATCACAGGTAGGTCAGGTCAGGTATGGGAGCATGCGCTGCAGCAGCGTGTTTCCACGTCCACTTGCCGCCGGTATTCCAGGGGCCTCCGTCTGACCACCCCCCCATGCCGATGCCCGACCCATCCCCATCTCAATGAGATACCCATCAATCTGTTGCAACCACGAGGCAGGTGGTCAGCCCATCACCATCTTCTTGAGATGCCAATCAACCTGTTGCATCAACCTGTCCGCCCCTTGACCTCTTCCGCTTACGAGGTTCCCTCGTTGGGAGAATCTGATAAGCAGCATCAGCGTCAGGAAAACGAGCCACATATCCGTACAGCCGCAGCTGACGCTCACAGACTATACACCATACAGGTAACAAATCTGATCTGAGTCTCTCTCAGCAAATTCTCGTTAACACAAAGTCCAACCAGAGATAGTCAAGGATTCTCTGAAGAGACCTGGTACCGAAGGTCAGAGTCCAATTCTCACAGCAGTAGAGCACGACTGGAAGCATCAAGGACTTAAAGACGCAGATCATCCTCCTGCATAGCTGCCGACAGCGCCACACTGCATGGTCCAGTGAATCCATTACTTCCCAGGCCCAACCCAGACGTCTATCTACTTCTTGCTCACAACATGCGGAGGCATGAATATCACTACCCAGGGAAGTGAATCTCTCTGTGACCTCTACATCCTCACCACAGACAGGTACAGAAAAGATAGCAGCATCCAATATGTCATTGAAAGCCTGAATCTTAGTCTTGATCCAGGAAACGCATAATCCCAGCAGCTCCGACTCCTCATTCAGTGCCTCGAGGGCCCCTGTAAGGATGTCCATAGTCTCCGCAGAGATGACTACATCATCTGCAAAATCAACATCAGAGATCTTGACATTCCCAAACGGTGCAACACAGCCAGACCTCTTCGACATCCCCCCCTATAATGCAGTGCATACAAGCGCTGAAAAATGTGGGGGTCAGTACACACCCTTGACAAACTCCAGTAACAACTGGAAATAAGTCAGAGATGGAACAACCACACATCACAGCACTCTCAGTAGCAGAGTACAGTTCAGACATCAAATATATCAGCTGTGGTGGCACCCTGCGAAGACCGAGGATCCTCCAGAAGGCATCCCGAAGCACTGAATTAAATTATTTGCCGAGATCAACATAGGCTGCAAGCAGCCCCTGCTGAAACTCTCTCCTGCACTCGGTGAGGACCCGGATAGCAAGGATACGGTCAATCGTTGACCTCTTTGGTGTAAAAGCAGACTGCTCTGGGTGCTGGTGCTCAAGCAGATGGTGGCAGACCATTTCAAGAATTGTCTGAGCAGAGACCTTGCCCGGCACTGAGAGTAGTGTCACTCCTCTGTGGTTGTTGCACTCCTGATGATCACCCTTCCCTTTCCAGATGGGGACAGCAAGGCCCCTCTTCCATTTAGTTGGGATGATGCCTGTGTTCCAAACAGAGTACAGAACTGCATGCAACAACATGAGTACAGCATTTCCACTAGCCTTGAGAAGTTCAGCAAGGATGCCACAGATACCAGGAGCTTTGCCCAGGTTAAATGGTTCACTCCAGCCTGTGTTTTAACAAACGAAGGCGGTTCACAGTTGATTGGAGGGTCAGCAACAGTGACATCCAATCCAATTAAACCAGGCGTCGGCAACCTAAACCAGGCCGCGGGCCATGGGCACTTTCGGGCCACCTGCGGGCCGCACCCCCCTCCAACCCGAAAAAATAACAAACACACCTAAAATCAATGATAATAAATGTAATTGTAAATTGAACCTTAAGACTTGCAGTATCACATTGTGAAACAATTAATGTGAAGGCTGGTGATTCTTTGATGCAGACGAGAGTCAATGTCCGGCTTGATGGAGGAGGAGGCCAGGAGGAGGACGTCTTGAAGATGAGCGTCTGTAAGCTGTGCTCTCGTCTTGTTCTGGTCAGCTTCATGCGACTGAACAGCTGCTCACAAGAGATGTGGACGGTGGACCGAACAATGAAGCTAAGCGCAGGGCCTCCCTACAAGAGCCGGGAAGCACGGGAGGCTGAGAGCGAGTGCCAGAACTTCATTAGCGACAAAAGAGCAAACTTTGCGCGGTGGCTCTCTGAGCACTGGAGCTCAATGAGCTCCAGCTGAAGTCGTCAGCCACATCCACAGAATCCACATCAAAGGGAGCGGAGAATAGCTTGAACTCTTTCTCACAGGCACGCACATCTTTGAAGCGTCTCTCGAACTCGCCTCGCAGCTCAGACAGGGCAGCGGCGTAGCGACGGCAGGCAGCGGGGGTCGGGCGCAGCTCAGCCAATCGGGCGAAGTGAGTGAATTTGTTCTGGTTGAGCTGATGCTCCCACAGGCGAAGTTTGCATTCGAATGCCTTCACGAAGGCGAGGAGGTCAGGTACCAAGACATCTTTACCCTGCAGATGGATGTTCACTCGTTTAGATGTCTAGTATGTCCACAGGAACCCGAGGTCACACACCATGCGGGATCCTCGAACTGAAGGACAGGATTGCCCTTCTCCCGCAGGAAAGACGCCAGCTCATCCTCAGGGCTGAAGACTCTCTCCAACATCTTTCCTCGGCTGAGCAACGGACCTCGCAGAAGTAGATCAGGTCGCCGAACTCTGCCTCAGCGTCAGCCAGGAGATCGCGGAACTGTCTGTGGTTGAGAGCACGGGCGCAAACAAAGTTCACCGCCCTGACGACGACAGTCATGACTCCGTAATGGTCACAGACTTGGTGCACAGAGCCTCCTGGTGCACCAGACAGTGAAAGCGCTTCACATCCTGCTGGTGTCCAAGGCTGCGCAGGTACTTCACAGAAGCGCCGCAAAGCCTTTTTTGTCCCGACCATGGGGGCGCTCCGTCGGTCGTGATGCCGCACATGCGAGAGAGGTCGAGCTCGGCCTCTCTCAGCCAGTCTGTGACTGCCTTGCACACGTCGGCGCCAGTGGTGGTACCGCTGAGTGGGATGAGTCGGATGAACTCCTCAAAGATGACGAAGTCGTCCTGCGCGGCGGAAGAAGATGGCAAGCTGAGCCATGTCCTTGATGTCAGTCGACTCGTCCAAGGTGATGGAGAGAAGCGAGCGGACTGACACACATGTCCTTCAGGGTGCCCGGACATCGGCGGCCATCTCCTCTATGCGGGGTTCAAGCTCCTGGCAGACAGGCTGATGGCCGCAAACTCTCTCGACTTGTCAGGACACACGTCCTCAACCACGGCCATCATCACTCCTTGAGGAATTCACCTTCGGTAACGGTTTTGAGGTTGGTGGCCACAAGGTGTGCAACACGGTAGCTGGCCCGAGTGTTGCTCTGAGCAGCCGCTTGCGTCGAAGGACGCTCCTCTTATGAAGGCACTCTGCTTCTCCAGCTGGGCACTCAGAGCCCGAACTCTGCTTCTTCTTGTCGTCAGGCAACGCAGCTTGCTTGGGGTGCACCGAAGTGAAGTGCACGTTCACGTTGCACACCTTCATGACGGCGACGGTCTGTGGCAGATGATACACAAAGCCTTTCCTTGCGCTCGACGAAGAAGAACGCTTCCCATTCCTTTTTGAAGGAGCGGTTCTCATCTAACAGCTTCTCTTCTTCATAGTGAGCGTACCTTTCAGCCATCTGAAACAACAACGAAAAAATATTTAAGACCAAGTTAAGTGGACTAGAAGCGAAAATAATTTATTGTGACGTACAGAGACTGTGATATGTGGAAGAATCATATGTCCACATATGTTAAATTTGCCGTCGGTTCAGAAAAATGTTTCGCGGGCCGCACCTAATGGAAATCCGGACAAGGCGCTGCGGGCCACACGGGAGGAGCTCGCGGGCCGCATTTGGCCTGCGGGCCGCAGGTTGCCGACTCTCGGATTTATAAATATACTGACATCCAATTAAACAGCTGGTGGGTCAGCTTGGTAAAGCCACTCAAAGTAATTGGCCCAGTGGGCCTTCACTCCTCTGTCAAGAGCTCTCCAACCTCCACTCTATCTGCAATACACCGAGGGACAGGTTTGGAGAAGCACAATGCATAGATTCCTCTGCAAGCAGGACAAGAATCACTTGACCAAAGGTGATGCTCTACCCGTTCACAAATTCCTCACACATCGGCCTCATTGTCTGCTCTCGACGTACGTACAGTTTTATGCCTCAGCTCACTGAACAGTGCAGTTCTGGCATCAAGCCTGGCCCTGCGACACTGGTCAATGGTCAATGGTATCCAGTGTCCGCTGGGAGACAAAGTTCGCCTTCACCTGACGGTGCCCTGACACACTCAGACCCCTCAGACCCCCACTCAACTTGTTCGCAAACTCCTCAGCTACCCTTTCATCCACAAGCATGCCAACATCCATCTTAAGCCGGGATGGTACCATTCTCTTGGATTTGAGCCGCAGCTTCAGAGTTGCTACAACAAGCCTGTGACCGGTACTGAGGAAGTGAGCACTCTGGTAGACCCTGCAGTTCTGGAGTAACCTCCAGCAACCATCAATGAGAACATGCTCAATGTCCTTTGCCAAACCACCAGCATTGGAATACCAAGTCCACTGATGTTCCGACGGGTGATGAAACCATGAACCAGCAACCCTAAGTCCACGACATCTTGCAAAGTGAAGGAATTTAGTGCTATTCTGCTTCCTAGTTCCAGATCCATGGGAGCAAACACGTGTCTCATCATCCATACCAGTGCCAGTCGATGTGCCATTGAAATTCCCCAACACTATCTATCTCGCCTGGGGCACTGATCAACCACCGACTGGAGCGCAGCATAGAATGTCTCCTTCTCTGTGAGACCACTCCACTCAGTCAGAGCATATTCAGAGACCAGGGAAATGACACCCAGAGAGTGCCGACACCACAGTCTCATTATACCCTCTTTGACTGGTGTTATCCATTACGTATTTTTGGAACCTGCATGAAAAATTATTATTATTTATTTATTTATTTATTTATTTATTATCACCGATATACCGGTATGAACCCACCATTATGTCAATGTCGGAAAGAATGGATACCGACGGAGCCTAGTCTCATCTAACAGTACTGTGAACTTGCGTCGTGTGTGTGTCTGTGTCTGTGTCTGTGAGCTCCACCACAGGCCTTAGATCCTGTTAAAAGTAAAAAATAAACAACCATGAGAGGATGGAGGAGGATGAAGGCACTCTATCCAGCATGTCACCAAATTAAAATCCAAATCAATCATACATAATTTGAGCTTTTATAACCATGCCAATTTCCCCTTTGAAAGGTTTGTTATTTTTTTGCCAGTTCAAGGGATACGGACAGATGGTCCATTGTTTCAGCCACCGAAAGTGGTCTTCATCAGGGACTCCCACAGACCATTTGTGCTGAGAAGATGTATTTCTCAATGCTGTCTGGAAGGAGAAGGGTGGACACAGGGCCTGCAAAAGACTATGAGACCCTGGCAACCAAGAAGGAGGGGCGGAGTGGATTACATCATTTATTCCCTGTCATTTAGGAAGGTGGGCTGGCAAGATAGGTATGTACACTCATTTGAATTGTGGTACACTCTGATGTTTCACAGGCAAAGTGATACATCAGCGTGTGCACCGTCGTCCAGATTGACGTTAAACTGGGTATCCCGTCTGATAGCGTAAATTGGTGGCCATTAAAGATCCCACAGTGACGGTCCTTCGCGAAAAGTAAGTGAGTGATCGCCAGCCCCCCTGAACAACTTACTAACTCCTGTCCTAACCTACAGGTGTCACCGCATCAGCGGCACAGCCGTGCTCCCAGCAATGATGCAAACCCGCAGGTATGTGCTGCATACTGAAGAATAGAAGTGGGGAGGTTGAAGGTAAGAATAGAATGCGAAAGTGATAATTAAATTCCTATCAATGGACAAGGATGGAGGGAAAGAGACCACTTAAAAGCCAGTCCTGTATTTATCAAAATGTTGATATTATAGTGAGCCATGACCACAAGAGGGCACACTTGCCATGCACACCTGAATCGTGCTGCAAGCTTCAGCGATTACATTTTGACAAAGTGGCATTCCTGTAACCCAAATGTTAATTCCTGTACAAAGAGGAAAGAAATAATAAGAAATATGAACTTTTGATTGATTAAATAGTGTGTGTGTGTGTGTGTGTGTGTAATGATATTTACCTCCGCCACCAAAGGTGAAGGAGGTTATGTTTTCACCCCTTTCTGTCTGTTTGTTTGTCTGTGTACAGGATATCTCAAAAAGTTGTGGACGGATCCGGATAAAATTTGATGGACATGTTGGGTGTGTGACAAGGACGAACTGATTAGGTTTTGGTGAAGTTCCAGATCCGGATCCGACTACGAGAATTTTTAAAGTGATTCTTCACCATTGAGAGATAGGGCCAAATACGATATATAGCATGATATCTCAAAAAGTTGGGGACGGATTCGGACGAAACTAGGTGGACTTGTTGGGTGTGTTACAAGGAAATAATTGATTCAATTTTGGTGAAGATCCGGATACGGATCTGACAATTTTTAAAGTGATTCTTCACCATTGAGAGATAGGGGCTAAACCGATATATTGTTGCGGGGCCGGGACGTCGGCCGCGAGCACGACCACCAGATGGAGCAGTAGAGTCGGCTCGACCGATCGCCCGGAATTCAGATCGTACTGTCCGGAAAACTCCGAGGGTACGGGTCCCTTTCGGACCGTGAAGGGTCAATATTTCCACCACGTGGCAATCTACCGAGTCTTCACACCCTCGACGGGACTCGTACGAAAAACGAGCCGCTTAGCGCGCTCGTTCCGTGTGCGATTCCGAGCAGTTTAATCGCCGAGAACCGTCGATCCAGATGTCCCCTTACGGTGGCACAACAGCCTTGCTAATTTTCCCCACATCGCAACACGCTCAGTCAATGCAAGAATGACATGAAGAGCTGAAAACATTGAACAAATGGGGGTTTATTTATAATGCAATGGGGGAATGAGGGGAGCACATAAGGCAGAGCTATACCAAATATAAGAAATGCAAGTATATACAGCAAAGGCACTTAAACAATTTCACTACTTACCAGACGACCCACGACAACACACGCACACACACGCGCACACACACACACACCAAAGATGCGCGGACCAATGGTCCTTTATTGAGACCTATCTCGGACCTGTCCGCCTCGTGCGGTCTTCAAGGACCAGGTCCTCTGGCAGAACTGGACCGGGCACCAGCGAGGGCGAGCTGGATCCAACCACCGCGAGCCGCGATCAACTTTTCGAGCTCCGGCGGATCCTCTCGTGCTCCGGAACACATGCTGGGGAGACGAGGCGCCGATCCTTCCCGATCCGATGCGTCCATTTCCCCGAAGAACCACCGACCAAGAAGGGCACAGGAACCGAACCAAATCAGGGCGAACAAGACCCACAAACAAGAACCAAGAAGAAGCCGCAATTTCCGTCTCTCTCTTCCCTTCTTATCCCTCTTGGGCGCGGCTCACTTCCGGCGTGACTCCCCC
>CM068967.1:12631763-12679748 GCA_035128595.1 Eptatretus atami | reverse complement strand
GTTTTATTGTTTTAAATGCTTTATCAGGTCATAGTGAATTACAGAAAAAAAGTCTCGGGTAATCTGACCCCGGTAAAGGGGTTAATTTGCATATTTTCAAGATGGCCGCCAATGAAAATTCAATGTACTACAATCTTTTTTATGGTTGATTTTAGACCCTATAAATGTATTGGCAACAGATAGGAACATGGGGTTTCTGAATCAAATAAACATAGTTCCATCCGCCTCTGACGTACTATGACGGAACTATGACGTATAATCGTATATGACGTCATAGTTAAAAGATAAATGAGTATGCCATAGAAAATCTTTGTTTTAATAATATGTAATGACATGTGATGCTATCATTTAACTCCTTGAACTAGTTAAGCTGTCCTTTCCTGTAATTACATAGATGGGACATCATCAATCCAAAAGAAATCTGTATGTATGCCACACAGCCTTACCATAAGCCACGCTCATTGTCGCCCTAGATCATCTCAGCATTGTCATTGTCATCATTCTCATTCTCATCCCCCAACATTTGATTGAAAGGGTTGCTACATGACTGCACTTGGCACTGTCCACAAGCTGATGTGCATGGTAGACCGTAGGTTCTGCATGTGCAACGTTGAGTACTGCACCCGGTAGTGCAGTTGCAGTGAACTACCTTAAGCAAAGAGTCTGGTGCGGCATTCATTTCATTCATTACTGGGATGAACTGATTCTCCTCTGTTTCCACCCCCAGTCTGTTGCTTCAAATCTGCCTCTTCTCCCATCCATGTCATATCTGGAAATACGTGCGGAGTGAATGGTGCTTAGTAGCCGCTTCAGTTGGCGGCAGACGCTCTGGGGTAACAAATGACACAGCCGATACCACTTTCTTTGTCAAGATGCTGTGGCGCAATGAAGTGAGAGTATCTGTTCCCTTTCCACCAAACACCTGGACCATTGCCTTGTATCCATTCTCTACAACTGCATCTGTGCTTTGACATAGTGTAGCAAATGCTGGGCACATGACCTCAAACCAGCATCACCTTTCATGACTTTCTGGAAGAGAGATTTCTGGCCAACCCAAATATGCGCGAAGTCGTATCACATCCAGTAAAGGCATGTACGAACAGCATCATGGTAGATGCCTGGGATCCTAAGAGGCTCTTCAGTTTGTTTATGTGATACACTCTGCTTTGGTCCTGCGTCTTATCAGATCGGAAGTACAAGTCCGGTTGCCACCTTCAGCAAAATGGTGAGCAGCAGAATAAGTAAGTCTGTATCTTCGCCTATCAGTGTTGTTCACGTGCAGCTGGGAAGCTCGTACTGCTGCTTGCACGATGCCGTAGTCTGCATCACTGTTGCGTTTATCACAGTGCACCCTTTTCCTTTAGCCTTTGGCTAATGATGTTTATCAGTTCCTGCTTGTTGGAACCATGCGATAAGAACTCACTTTTTTTCCCATGAACACGGTGTCTTCTGTGAAGTTGACTTTGGGATGATGTTTCTTTTGACGACGCTGGTGTGTGCTGTCCTTGATAGATGGTTCATCGAATAACCGTCGAAGACAACAGTAGCTTTCCCGTAATTGCGGAGTACGAAGTCAGCATAGCCGTTAGCTACAGATCCGTATGTGCTCCTTTCGTCCACTTAACGCGATGCATCAGTGAGCACCATCCAACACATAGTGGTCCGTCTTGGGTACATCGTCCGACTCATCCTGCGTAGACAAACCTTTTGCATATTCATCTATTGCTCTCGCAAGCTGTGGCTTGTCCGTTTCCTGAATATTGCTTCGCCTCAAAGAGAGCTGGGGGAAATGGAGACAATTCATATTCAAGAAGGTCCTCCAATGAGAGGTTCTGCCGAGAAATGACAAGTAGCCTCTGAAACAGAAGAGCAGGGTCTATAGTTGGTCGCCAGTAACCTGGACAGCAGATGAATCTCCCAGAGTTTTCGCTTTGTCCTTCTTTTGCATGTGTAGGTGAAAACTGGTTGTCCAGTCAGCTTTTCAGCAACTTCTTTCCCACTACCTGCAAGTTGTCGACATTCACTTCATCCTTGGCTACAACACCAGTGACAACATTTCTCAAGGCTGGATCATCAGAGAACGGATTGCAGACTGAAGTTTTTCTTGGATTTTTGCTAGATCTGACTGGTCCCTCTCCATCCTGGACTTGGTGGCCTCTTGTGCTGTTCACTCGACGTGTAAGTGCAATCATTGAATTCTTGCATGGCTACATTATATTCCGAACATACGGGGGGGCGACAGTGTCCACAGGGCACGTTGCTCCTCCGTCATGCCACTGCCCCTGGTCAATCCCCAGTCGACTTGAGTGATCGCATAAGTGTCTGTTCGATAACAAGATCGGACCCAAGTCCAGCCCAGAATGATCACTCCGGCGAACCACATGGTAGCCTTCCTGGTACTTGCTATATACTGCCGGATTGCTTGTCTCCAATGGATGACCCCCCCCCCCCCCATGGCACTCATTTTAAAAACATGTGGTGAATTTTCTACAATTGGCTGCCCATATATACTTCTGCTCAAGGGCGTGGCCACATGTGGTTTCCAATTACTTCCACATGATCTACATGTTGAAATTATACATGTTCTGTGTTAATCCCTACCTGGTCTTTGTAGTCTTGCTAGGTTCTAATTCATTATCATCATGACAATGCTTTTGAAGGACATTGAAAAGGTGAATATCAGCAGTTCCAGAAATTCTATTGTTTTAGTTGAAGTCACAGATGGCAGCACAAGTGCATATGGGAGGCCTAACAGCAGTTATTCATAATCTCCTTGTGATCTTCTTGGTGGGGCTTTTTGTCTGTGCTCTTTCATCCTAAGAAAGGGTGTTGGCTTTCGGTTTTCGCTATGACGTCATAAACGTCATAGTTACATCATAGTACGTCATAGGCGGGAGAAACTATGTTCATTTGATTCAGAAACCCCATGTTCCTATATGTTGCTAATACATTTATAGGGTCTAAAATCAACCATAAAAAGTTTGTAGTACATTGAAATTTTCATTGGCGGTCATCTTGAAAATATGCAAATTAACCCTTTACCGGGGTCAGATTACCCGAGACTTTTTTTCTGGCACGCAGCATGACCTATTAAAACATTTAAAACAATAAAACGTTTTGTTGCGATTTTTTTGGGGTTAGGTGATCGGATCATATTTTGACTCGACTACTTGCTCCATTCCTTTTTGATGATGTCAATTTGGTTTAGAAGGTCACTGCTTCCCCACTGAGTGGTTTTTATAGACAATGGGCTGAAACTCAGATTGGTCAGACAGCACAACAGAAGACAGCTCATCTGAAACTAATGCTTGGATAAATTGCCAATTTTTGTCCTGTGATCTCAAGATCCACAATTATGAAGAACTTCACATCACTGGCTTCAGCCTGGCAGGCTATTCATACGCACTTTGGTTTCCAGTCATCAGGTGCTCATTTTCTCAACTTTAATTCCATATGTCTTGGGAGTGACGAACGCTCTGAGGATTTATACCAATGATTCACTGCATTCATCAAAGATAGCCTGTGTAAATGCAAATTTCTCCAAAATTAGCATAACGAGTTTCAATGTGATGATAAAAGGAAAACGTTGCCATTTAAGCTTGATTGATTAACTTGAAAAGTAAAATTTTTAGCATATAGCACAATGTATTGTAATAACCCTTTATTACATCTATGTGCTCGAACATGTATTTTTAATATATATATCTCATATATATATATATATATATATATATATATATATACATACATACATACATACATACATACATACATACATACATACAGTATATGACACCTCCCATGCTCATCTAGCCGAAAGTACTGCGTAAAGCAACCAAGAAGGCCTCCACAAGGTAAGTGCTTTGCTGTATCAAACCCTTCCCAGAGTTCCTCCACAGCTATAAAGGCATTCACAAATAGTACACACAATAGGGAGGTGTCAATTTATTTATGTAATCCGAGCCACCTGGGTTTAGTTGATTAGGTGAGAGCTGATTGACTATTCCCTGCATTCACAGGCTATTCACAGGTGAGAGATGTGGTTGGGTCTTTCTTTACTATTTATATATTGACTGTTTTTGATCTTTGCACGTGGTAGATGCTTGGGAGCCTCATTGGTTTGTATTGCTGCCTGCACTGTCGCTGATTAATTGCCAATAAGCAATGAAACTGCTCTGGCAGCTGAGGGGGTATGTAGTATCAATACTGAGGGGGTATGTAGCATCAAGGGCATCAATCGATGAAGAGTTGTCCCCATCCATGGAAAATCTGTTTTTGCTAACTCTTCATCGATTGTGTAGAATCCTCCTGATGGATAATTGGGACATCTGTTCTTTGCTTGATTCACCCAGATTTCCCACAGCTGGTCAAACAACGTTATGGGACTGAGATTAGGTCTGGAACATTAGCCTCAATTAAACTGGAGATATTGCAGGCCATAAGGTCAGCTCTGACTAAGAAATCTCACCAAACTCTCTCCAGTCCCCAGCAGCGGTTGTATCGACCTTCATCATGGCCATCCAGACCGAATGGCAAACAATCATCTCCACCTTGCCCTTTTGTGCAAAGAGGCAGGTCATCCTGATGGTCATTTCCTAAGTTGTCAGTTCCTGCCAGCTTTGGACAAGTTATTCTTCTCATTAGTTTGTCAGAGCTGCGGTGTGGATGCCGATGATGATTGCCCTGATGGTGACGTTGACAACCACGAATGAGCCTTCATCACCTGGTATTACAACTACCAGCCACCCACCTGTTTTCACAAGGCATGTGTATACCAACCACTCACTCATCCTGTTCACCTTTTTCCAACAAGCATGCTAAAACCCCTCATGCTGGTTAGTGGTACTGAGACTAACCTTGTTTGTGTGGCTTTGACATGCCATACTGATCTTCCTATCTCAAAAAGTTCACAACGTGCTCAGTAGATGGTGTGACCCCCCTCCCCACCCCACCCACCCCCCCCCGCCGGACCTGGATGTTGTTGGTGAAACCCACATTGTTCTGACCAGGGGTAATCACGTGTTGGCACTTGATGCCCTTTTTGTTTCGGATCTTGATATCGACGTCCTCGTAGGGACTTGAACATGTCTCAAAATGACATTGCTACTCGCCCCATGTGGTGTCTCATTAGCATCGGTGAGCAGAATCGGTGCACATATGGTGATCTGTCCCTTAAGACTGGCAAGGCATTCTTAATCTGCCGTGCACAAGTTGCCCTGTGCTCATCAACAACCACTATGGCCTGGCGAGTTTCTTGAAATCCTCCTTCCGGATGTCCCTGCTACCATGGTGAGTTCTGACATCGTCATCGAGTCCACTCCGGGATCCCCTTGTACATGCAATTTGTCTCCCATGCAGGTTTGGCCTGAACCCCACACTGTGCACATTGGATGTGGTTGCGTTCACGTTTCTAACTGTACTACACGCCCCATCACTATTAAGCGGTATTCCCATTTAAGCTTCGTGCATGCTACCCTGGTCCTTGAAGTCATGAGACCCCCTCCTGATGTGCCGACTTGTACACCACCACTCGCACCTCATGCTTGCGTTGACACGATTCAGGTCGATCCCGCCAACATCCTGCCTTCAGATAGTACCAATCATGCAGTGTGGCTCTCTCCTCAGCTTGAATGCCCCAACGTCCGACAAACTCATGCTCACCTGCATCACGGCACTAGACCATCCAAGAAGGTCACCACAAATATCAAGGATATTAAGCTGTATCTCAGTGTTGCCAGCATTTCTAAGGACAATTTACTCATTGTAGGTTGCAATGATCTTTTTTCACCATGCCGTGAATGCATCATCATCCTGGGTGAAGCCATCGAAGGACTGCTTTCAACCATCCACATCCGCTTTCAACATTCGACACAACATTAATTGAAGCAGATGTTCATGAGGTATTTCTATGCCTTACACCTTGACCAGTATATGGACAAACTCAGCGGAAGTTGTCATCTTTGTGCCTCACTGTCACGTTCTACCTCCACTTATTTTCGAGCAGTCTATAGCCCCCCCCTCCCCAACCCCAAACAGCGTAGTGTTTCATTTGATGCCGATCTCATGAAAATTCACTGTCAACTTCATACTGGTCATCCATGAGACATGCCATACACGGTCATGTCTATTATAGATGATTAATGTGTGAACACCTTGTTTCGGGCTCTGACTCAGCTCTGCATCCGTATCCGGGCCTGTGGACACGGAGCATCAATCCTGGCTTGCGGATACAGAACATTGATCTGGGCCTGTGGACACAGAACATCTACTCATGCCTACGGACACTGAACATCAATCCGGATCTACGGACACCGAACATCAATCTGGGCCAGTGGACACCTAACATCAACAGATTTTTTTAACCTTTTATAATCTTATGAAATGTTGATGTTTTAGAAATCCAAAACATCTCACCTATTTCAAATAATTTTAAAATATTTTCCACACTCATGTATTGATTACAGTGAGGGTTTACATAGGGTAATCAGTTTTATAATCATCCTGTATTGTCCAAAAACCTCATCTCTCTCCCAGCATGGCATCTCCAAAATCTATTCAGTTTTGTCCATATATGCTGCGATTACCTCCACCCACGGAAGGTGGAGGAATGTTATGTTTTCACCCCTGTCTGTTTGTTACTTACGAAATCGAAGATTCGCATGTACGGTATATTGATTGGTTCTGATATATATTCGATATTGATATATATTCGCAAGTACGGTATATCTGGTCTGTGATTCTGTCTGTTTGTCTGTATGTCAATCACCTACAGATCATAATTTGCAACCGATCTTCTTCACAAAATGGTAAAGTTGGTCATAGGTAAAAAGCCTATTGATTTTGACATCAAAAGGTCAACATAGGTCAAAGGTCAACAACTTTGTGCAATTTCTAAGATCATCAATTTTCATCCTATTGACTTGAAATTTTAAGAGGATTTGCATATCAGGTCAGTGAATTCAACCACCAATTATTTTTATGGTCAAATTTTTTTTAGGGATTTCACAACTATCCAGATCTGGCCTATCAGTGGGATACAAAACGTAAGCTGTTCACCCTGGCGGAGGTATGTGCTCTACTGAGTGCCATTATAGTTACTAAATGGAATGCACTTCTGACTAAATATGTGCTCATTTATGTAAAATACGGGATGGTAAATCACGGAATTTGGCGGTGCTTCCAACACCATTCCTGTGATTGTATGTCTCTCACGTCCAAAGGAATGATTTTGATACATACGATAAAAAAAAGACAATATTAATGAGATTATAAAAAGGGAAAAGTTGATCATCAAATTAAGCATCCAAATAGGAGTGAAAACCTCCAAGAATGGGCAAAAGGTGGTCCTATTGGATACTTACATTGGCTCAATATGTGCTTGCCTAAGCTATTTCTGCCCCCCCAAAAAAGGATCAATCATCATGTACTCATGTTTGTATTTGACAAAAACAATCACATCCAAATGAAAGAGGAGGAAGAAGAAGAAGCCACAACAAATTACCAGCCCCTGTAGTTTGAAAACTAATAGATTAGCTAGATAATAATGGTGCTGTTTGAGTGGAGTCCCATTTTAAAATCCTGCTCAGGCAGAAAATTCTGTGAAGTTTTCACACCCATAAGACTGCAAATGAGAGCCAAATTGGCATCCATTGTGAAGAATGGCATTCTTAACAATCAATTATACACACCCTGCTTATACTGCACCAGAAGAGCAATTTCAGGTAGATTTATTTTTTAAATCATCAAATGTAGAACCAGATGACTCAGAGGAAAATGTGCTCAGTCTGAGCTATTTTACTACTTGTTCCAATTACATCCATTATGCTTAGTGTGAGCAGAAAAACCTCACACATATTTGTTTATTTATGCAGGGCTTGATTTTATGCTTGGTATTGGCTTAGTGGTTAGGGTGGTGGCTTGGGATCCTCGGGGTCCTGAGTTCGAGCCCTGCTGGCCACTGAATTAACATCAGGGGGGTTGACTCAGCCTGTCATCCTTCTGCGGTCGGTGAAATGAGCACCAGTATACTGGTAATTATCCTTGCGTGTCGAAGGCGACTAAAGGGTTGGCGTCAGGAAGGACATCTGGCTGAAAAAACATTGTCACAAGAAAGGGTACCTTGATTGGAGCCCGCAAAAAGCTGACCCCTGCTCAGGGAAAAAGGCTTTAAAATGGTGTGATAATGACAGGGCTTGACATTAACAGGTGTCTGGGGCTCCTACTTCTCACGTCGGACACCTACATTTTACAAGTCATTGGGTTTTGGATGCCCAGTCTGTCAACCTCAAAAAAAATCATAAATTTGGACCCCAAATGTATGATCGCCATGATCGGAGCGACAAAGTTTTTGAAATTCAGTAATGTCAACACAATCATGGGCTCCCATAATTGTCTCATTTTGGGCTTGTGCAGTTTCTTGTCAAATTTATTTCTTCAAAATATGTGTAAGTGGGGTAATAAACACATATGAGTGCTTGTTCCAAATAATAGTTTTATTCATCCATCATAGAAATGGCCAAATCCATGAGAAGAAAAAGAAAAACAAAATGTACAACATACATCAAAGCAGTTTGTCAGGACATGCCAATATACACAAGTTTAACAGTTCAAATAAACTATAGTTCGAGAACAAAATACGAGATAACAGCTTATTGGTATTGACATGTGAAAGTATTGCAGGTTATCAATCGATGTCATCATTCTCATTTTCCTGAACAATAAATGCAATTTGCATGAACTGTAATTTGGTTATGCTTTAACCCAAATCCTACTATACCAACAGGGGTCTTTTTGGACCCCAGGCCTACATTTTGTTGTCTTATTTTTATATCAGTTTAACAATGTATTTCATGTTTTATCTGTTTGTTTACCTTTATGTGCCGGTAATAAATATATATGATGTTTTAAGATCCCACATGCTGCACAGAGTGACAAGCAAATTATTTCTGGGGTCCAAAAAGACCCCAGTTGTTTGTTTTCATTCATTTTTTTGCATATTTTGCAGATATGATTATTTCACATGGTATTTGTATCAAGTAAATCGTCTAAAAAAAATTTGTTTATGTTTGTTTACTTTATCACTGAAACATCGTCCAATCAAAATATGTTTCCTCGTCGATGTGAAACTTAAACAGATTGAATAAAATTAATACTTCTGACTTGGAGTCATAAAAGTTCCCAGTTGGAAGGTTAATTTTTGATTTTATAGTTATTTTTATTTTTTTATGTTTGTTGACTTTATCAATAAAACACCATGTTTAGTCATTGATGTTAAACTTCGGCAGATTTAGTGAAATTGAATGGTTTTGAATTGGGGTCCGAAAAGACCCCAATTGGTAAGATTAACTTGTAAAAAATGTTGTAAGGATTAGGGTTAACATCAAAGCTGAAAATATCACTTACATTCAAACACATTTCTACAAAGGAATTTGCTATAAACTACAGCTTAAAATATAGAGTACATCGAGATGACATATGAGGAAAATACAAAATAACATGACAAATGAAGTTCACAATTGTACAATATGAAAATAAAGGTGATATCTGAACCCGTTTCTTTAGCTCTCCCCTACGTGACAAAGTATCTCAGTAACAGCAGTCACAAGTAACACAGTGCTGCAAGCAATGACTGGTCCCAATATGAAACCAATTAACGAAGTACCACCAAATAAGGAAATATTCACCAACACTCAAGACTTCGAATGTAACAACACAACAATAGTACTGAATTACCACATTGGGATTTCCCACAGTCATTATAATGATGTGTGGCAGGCCGTCTCACCCGAGAACAACTAATTAGTGGGTACACAGTGCTATAATGGACACACACATTGTATTTGCCTGTTACAAACACAATAGTGACATGCTACCAGCAAGGGGAGTAAACATACTTGTCATTTTGTTTAGTTAAGATGAACATCCAGTTGGAAATCGCTCTCGGCCGAACAGCATGTGACATGGGAGATGACGCAAGATGGCATGAGATAAGGCTATATAACGACCAATATTATGGGAAATCTGGAGATAATTATTTTATCAAGAGGAATAGAAAACTCACGAAAACAAAACCAAATATGTAAATTTTAACGAGATCTGTAACAGCAAAGGTGGTTTCAAGAAAACTTCCATCTCTATATATATAACACTTTCAAATCTCCGACTATCTCCGGAAACCAACGGTGCACAATATATGTATACATAACCTCGTTCACATAAGCAAATGAGCTATTGGGGTATTCTAAGTACAACAGGGGTGAAAATGAACCATACTAGTTCGTAGAAGGCACCTGCAAATATTTTGTGGGCCATTGGTCTGTGGTAATTAATTAAACTTAATTTAATCATAAAAACAGTGGATTTCAACTTTTTAAAAGTCAACTTACAGGGAAATATTAAATATATAATTAGATCAATGAATGCACATGACCCCCTTCTTCCCCTCCCCCCCAACCTCGAAAAAGTAAAGTGCACCGAAATAAGGCCATGCTGCATTGATTGAGATAAATCAGAGAAATGAGTCAGAAAATATCCTCTTAATTCAGTTTCGCGTCTGCGAAAAGACCAAATGTGGAAATTTTGGCAGAAAGTCGAGAAGATAGTGTTCTTGATGCAGCAGGAGGCGGACAAGTTCAGAGAGTGTGCCCTGTTCATGTTTGGACTGCACATCAGAGAGCTCGGCTGGTGCCTCTACCAGTAACGTTACTGTTACGGGGTATGATTGTGGAACTTCCTGTCCCAAGAAGCAGAGTGACTATGAGGAAAGATGGGAAAGAAAGTTCCAGGCAGCATGGAAGGATAAATTCCAGTGGCTCGAATATGACGCAGAGAATGATAAACTGTTGTGTGATGTATGTCGGAGCTATCCAGCACGAGCAGATAGATTTGGGCCCTCCTTCACTGGGTCAATGAACTTCAAGAGAAGCAATGTGCAAAAGCACAATGACTCCAAATATCACTGTGAGTGGGTGCGCAGTAGGGAACCCTAAAAGTTAATGTGGAGCCCTGATTAATGTAATTACCCTCGCCAAAGTAGAGTGTATTGCATTTGGGTCCATTTGTTACTTACGAAATCTTTACGAAATATATTGATGACTGTTTGTGTGTGTCATCTGTTTGTGTGTGTGTTTGTTTGTTTTTAGGCACGATAACTCGAGAACGGGAGAAGCTACCAATGTCAAATTACACCACGTGATTCAGGAGGGTGATGGCTAGCGCTGATTAGACTTTGGTCAAAATCGGTCAAAGGTCAAGGTCACAGTGAGGTCAAACATAATTCCGTAAATTCATGTGGAGAAATGGAGTATTTTTGCTTCGGTCGACGTTACGAGTTCGTTTTAATTTCGATTTTAATTTTGTCTTCGGTTTTTGCGATCGCTTAGGACGCTTAACACTGGGTTGTCGAAATTCTGGTAAAAATCGGATGTTTTGGAGACATTTTAAGATTGTATAAAAAATATTTCACTCGCCGTGTCACGGCTCGTCACGTGGTGCAGCGCGCTCGAGCAGAGGTGTCGTTGAGTCACGTAAAGGGTTTCCGTGTGCGCGCTGATGGTGTTTTCGATAAAGATGGTGTTTAAAAGTCATTTTTTTATCCCAATAAGGTTATTGTCGCATGCCTGACTCGCTAAGCCATCGGATTATGTAAAGATTGTTGGTGGATGGCCGAATATTACGGTTTTGTGACTTTGATAAAATAATATTAAATAATTGCGTGGAGAAATGGAGATTTTTGCTTCGGTCGACGTTACGATTTTTGATGATTTGGTACAGAATCATCGTATAAACTTCTGGTTTGCGTCGCTACCTTCTCTAGAGACAGCTTTTATTAGACAAGGTCAAAGGTCAAGTTGACGATTTTCGTAAGTACCAGTCATGACTGCTTGTTTTTTTTTTTTGTTTTTTTTAAACCTTAAAAACATCTTCTTCTCTAAAGTGGCTGAACAGATTGAGGTGAAACTTTACACGTATGACCGCCTATCCATGAGGAACAAAAGGTTCACACATATGACATCATAGGTCACATGGTGGCAGTCATATTGGATTTACCCTAAAACCTATAAAAATCTTCTTCTCCAGAACGGCTGAACAGATTGAGGGGAACCTTCGCACAAATCTTCCCCAAGCCTTGGGTGTACAAGTTTGTTAAGAAATTATTGATCGGTCGCATGATTTGGCAGCCATATTGGATTGAAGAAAAATATTAAATAATGTTTTCTCTGGAACTGCTTAATCAATCACCATGAAACTTCACAGTTATGATGCTGTAGTGATGGGGAATACATGTTTTAAATTTTAGCTTGATCAGAGGCATGGTATGAAAGCCAGAATTATTTAATATTTTTGATCTTGGTTCTTTTTAAGTTTTTTTTATTTTAATAAGGCTCACTTGGTTGGTCCTGGATGAGTTTGAGGGTAGAGGTTCCTCTTATCCTTTCCAACTTTCTACCACAGCTACCACACAGGTATTTACCATAGCTGAAATATAAATCCTATCCAGGTTCCTGCTGATGACTTCATCTTTGCTTTTTTGCTTGTTCGGGCTCCATCTGATGACTCCAATGCAGGACTGTACCGATTTGGTCTTCCATTTGATTTGAATTCAATATATTTTAATCCCATTCCAAATGAATAAATCCCATTCTAAACTAATATAGTAATAAAAAAACATCATGGGTCAGGGTCAGGTGTCCAATCAAAGCGGGACGTCTTGGTACCCGGTCATCACTGACAACAGTTATAAAGTGCCAGTTCTAATTATGTCTCATTAATTACGTCACACACCAGTACAGAAACACCACACAAAATACATCACACAAAACTACACAAACACCACACAAAATAAGTCCTGGTGAGGGTCTGCAATCCCTGATTGCTCTTTTTCTTGTTATGTTTTAAACATTTTGCCTGACGATTCACTGTAATCTGTGTCTCCACTCATTTACTTGTCTTTTACGTAATATATTAGGACTGTACAAGGTCTTTGTTCTGCCTTTAGTGGAGATATTTGTCAACAATAATCAATCCTATTTCTTATTTTTAAGTCTTTTAAGAATGACACACAACATTAACTATACTGAAACTCACTTCTAATAAAACAATGGGAGAATGGAAATGTCTTTCCCTTCAAATGGTTTTTAGAGCCAAAATCATGACTTCTACTCCAATGGCAGCAGGAAACAACCTCTACTGGGAAAAATGTTTGACATTGCCTTGAAATTGCAGAGAAAAGGACTTGCATTGGTGCTGCGTTTTGTTTCATTGTCAGGGGAAACAACTTCAGCAGACTTCAGCTCATCCTCAATGTCGACCTTTTATGGCATTAGGTTGAGCCAATTTTGTGATTATCCATTGAATTATCTTTATTGCTTGTTTGCTCATTTCCTTCCACACTTTTCCAGTTTAACACATTTCCTTGTCTATTCCTGAATGGAAAAATGAAGCTGGTGTTTCAATCCACCACATGATATTCATTTTGTTCAATGAATATCATGTGATGGATTGATATGAACAAAATTGACATTTTCCATTCAAAAAAATTTGGTTTCACGTGAATTGCTCTCGAGTCACATGGAATCATTTTCATATGAAACATTAGTATGTTATGTATCACATTTGTTCTTCATCGATACCCAGTAGCGTGTTACTCAAGATTTCAAAATCGGGTCGATTACCAGTGATGATTTCCCAACATTCCTTCATGAGATTCCAGATCTCGTCAGGGCATCCATCAGGACAAGGCAGATGAGATCCTTTCGCCACAAAATTTATGACGTCTTGTTCATTTGGAATGTCTGCCAATAGAGAACAAGCAAGTGTCATTTGTGTTGTGGCCTTGGAAGAGTTTGTTGTTGAACTTTTTATTTATTGTCAAAACTGGTAAATGAATACTCCAAAATCCTTTATCAAAATCCATTTCTTCCAAAGTTTTCATAATCCAGAATCTTAGTTCAGAACAAACATTTATTTGGTTCGTTGTAAACCCCTAAAGGTTCCCATGAATCGTTCATCAAATACCAGGTGTATAATTACGGCATTATTCAAGGAGCAACAAAACTCGACCCTTCAATATCACCCTCTCCCCTTTTTTCAAATGACAGACATGATTTCAAAATGAACAAAATTTTCAAAATTCAAATGACAGTAAGATTTACAGACATGACAGCAAGCAAGCTTGTACCCTGATTTGTAAACCAAGTAAAGTTTAGAAAACTTTCGACAAAACCCTGCCCTTAAGTATCCTTCTGCCCTCCTTCTCAAATACTGGCACAGTCATGTACAGGTGACTTACCATAGTAAGGTGTATTTCCAAAAGTGTAGATCTCATAGAGGAGTACTCCAAATGACCAGACATCAGACTTTTGGGAATATATCTTACGAAGCAGTACTTCTGGCGCCATCCATCTTACTGGCAAGCAAGTTTCTTTAATCTGGTAGTATTTTCCTTCCTGAAAAAAAGAAAAATTGTCGGTTGTTTTTAGTTTACATTATCTTTACCATTTTTTTATCCATACTCATAAATGTCAATGTGTGTGTGTCTGTGTCTGTGTGTGTGTGTGTGTGTGTGTGTGTGTGTGTGTGTGTGAGTCTCCTCAATAAATCTCTGGAACTAAGCTGAATTATAAAATTTCAGCTCCATATTTGAACTTAGCAGCAGTGCCCACTGCTAAAAAAAAAGTGTTCATTTGTCTAATTTAGACATTGCTTGGGCGTTTCCGGGTGCACAGGTTTATATGACTGGCAATGGGTAATCGCTTGCCAAGTCAGGCATTCTGTTGGAGTGCTTGCTTGAGTGCTTAAGCCACTTGGCAAGTGCTCACCAAGCTGCTTGGTTGTTCATTTCAAAACCGCTAGAAGTAAGACCCGTCGCTTCGCTGATGAAAATACCAATCTTTGCGTAATTGCTAAAAAAAGGAATAAAAATTAACATTAAGTTTAATTTTTTTGAACTGTTCGGACGATTATATTTATTGAAGAAAAGATTAAGGAATGTGCAGAAAGTGGAACTTCATTTGGCACAACGCCGTGCTCTCTAACCTGCTTTTACAATCCATGATGATAGTGTCGATAGGGGTCCTTTTTTTTCGGCAATTACGTACGCACTTTTCTTTTTCCTGTTTTGTGCGATCTGCTTTCATGACAGAATATTAATACAGATACACTAATAGTTTCTGCAATATATTTATCGTCGGCCGTGGCTCAAAACAAAGAGGTACGGAGACAGCACACATGGAGGTTGGACGTGTTGGGGTTTTTGCAAGCTTGCATGCGAGCAGGTTGGAGGAATACATTTGGGTTGGGGCATGAATTCAGGCAAACCTTTACCAGGTAGATAGCATGGGTTTTAATTTTTAAATGCTCTTGCATTGATTTAAATGCGGTGGTTAAAAAGAAAACGTTGCTGTTTGGGTGCATTTTATCACCCTGGTAATACCCTGGTATGCTGCCTACCCTCCCCTCATACTTCTTTCCATTGCCCTTATGCTGCCTTCATTCCACTTATGCTGCCTTCCCTCCCCCTCTCCTCACGCTTCCTTCCCTTCACCTTATGCAGCATTCCCCTACCCTCATGCTGCTTTACCCTCCCCTCACGCTGCTTTACCCTTCCCCTCATGTTGCCTTACCCTCCACTCATGCTGCCATCCCCTCCCCTCATGCTACCATCCCCCTTCCCTCACACTGTCTCCCCTTCCCTCACACTGCCTCCCCTTCCTTCACGCTGCCTCCCACTCCCTTCAGGCTGCCTCCCCTCCCCCTCGCGCTTCCTCCCCTCCCCTCACGCTGCCTCCCCTCCCCTCGCGCTGCCTCCCTCCCACGCTGCCTCCCCACCCACGCTGCCTCCCCCTCATCATGCAGCCTCCCCCTCCACGCTGCCTCCCCCCTCCACGCTGCCCCCCCCCACTCTCACGCTGCCTCCCCTCCCCATGCTGCCTTCCCTCCCCTCACTCTATCCTCCTCCCAAACCCCACCCCTACCGTACAACTCTCTGGAGGTCGAGGAGAGGAAGGAGTTTCAAAGAATGTATGAAATGGACAAATGAAAGCTTTTTTTTTACCCCTCTCCCCTGGCTTTCCCTCAAGCCCCCCTATCAAATGTATGTCCAGAACACCCTCTTACCCTCCCCACTACTACTCCTCCCTCCCCCATCCTCCTCTCTCCCTCCTCTCCCTCTTTCTCCCCCCCCCCCCCAGAGCCCCTTAATATTCCCATCAGCGAAGCGACGGGTTGTATTTGCTAGTTCATCATAAACCAAACAAAACATTATTTTGCGAGCATATGGTCTTAACATTAATCGTGCTTATATTTTATGCACCCTAGGCGTGCCTACCCATCACTTCAGTGACGGATTTATTCAAAAGACAGCATATTGTATTTCACAAACATATTGCATGTCCACTGTAAATGATGCAAAGTGTCAATGAGGATGTAGAATGAAGTAAAATAAATAATTCCCAGGCTGAATTAATATCAGAAACAGTAGATATAATCGACCAGAATGCCCAATTTTGTGTTTGTGTTCCAAAAGAGAGGATTGATAGCATTTTCCTTAGTTCAACTAACTTGTCTTGGTGACAGTTATCTTTTGATACAGTTCTTCAATCAAAAATTAGTTTTATACCTCAACGATCCTGGAAAGTCCAAAGTCAGCTACTTTGCAAGTCAGTTGCCCATATTCTCTCTTGGTCATCACGTTTCGTGCACCAAGATCACGATGGATGATGTCCTTGCTTTGCAAGTATGCCATTGCGGAGGCTACCTCTCTGCAGATCGTCAGCAGGTCATGTTGTGTCAGTTTTTCATCAGTATGACCTGTGCATAGACCAAACATCAAACAATGCATTAGTGAACTGTCTAACCCCCCACCCTACTGTATGTGTTCTGTTTATTTTTGCATGATGAAATTGTATTTAAGACAGCAGGATATTTATTGACACTCTCCGCCATATTGACGAGACCAATTTTGTCCACCTTTCTTACATAATTAATGTGTCATCATTACATTACATAATAAAGGTGTCAACATAATTAATGACACACATGACTCGTGAGACTCAAAACAGACACAATGATGCTTTGACTTGGTTCTGGAAATGACAGTTAATGATTCGCCAAGCCATAATTTCTCTAAAAAAAAACATATTTTTGTTTAACTCTTGAAGGGAAATGAAACTCAAAGTTCAAAAACTGAGAATTTCTCTGTCTTATCACAATTTAATTACTTAAAAAAAAAAATTCAATTCACAAGCTTGTACGATGTTGCAGCTTAGTGGATTACCAGTAATTTATATTGAGGCAATTCCATGTGTTGCCCTTGGATGCCCAGGAAAGGCAGGGAAAAGCACGTGACATTTCCTAGCCAACCAGGGACCGACGAAGAAGAAACATGGCTGCCTCCCACAGAAATTCCAAGGAAATTCATGCAATTGCATAATTTGCTTCTCAATGATGTAAAGTAAAATAAGGATGAAAAGTGAAATACTTGATAATGAAAATATATTATAATTATTAGTTTTTGGATTATAATTTTGGTTTCTCTTCATGTTGCATCCTCTGAGCACTGTATCTTCCCAACGACATTTGTTTATTCTTTCTCTCTCAGCTTTGTGCCCCTTGTTACGATTGCAAGTCAAAAACATCTAAAATTGAAAAGCATCATTGCTGACAATTTCATGAATAAACAATGTAAATTAATCATGTGGTGGTTCGAGTGTTTGAACCATACATAACAGAAACCGTACACCACAACACTCCTTAATTGAATAGAGTTAGTATAGTCTGTCTGCCAAACTGGAAATTTTACCCTAACCTCAAAGTCTCTGATAAAGTTTTTTTCTCTGTGGCTTATTGTAGTATAGGGTCTAAGTTAACATCCTAGGGTGGGTGTGAACTCTCACCCTTGGGCAATTTGAAAAATCCACATGGCGGCCAAAATGGCTTCCGCTTATAGAAATGCTACTATAGTGCCTCAAATTATGCTAGAGAAGCATGTGATACATCAAAATAGGGGTTTCAATAGTGAGAACCCAAATTTCTGTACTAGAAACTGGTATGTTTTAATATTTCCATAAATGTACATAATAATGAACTGAGTACCAGTTTAGAACGTCGAGAACAGCATCTTAGTTCGTTTCGACATGAAATGTGGTTTTATGATACAACATGTTAACAAAACTTAAAGTAATTACTCCTGCAATTGTTATTCAAAACTACTTTCAGAAAAGATTTCAAAATTTACAAATACCATTTTTTGAAAGTTACATACACAAATTTACAATAAGAGGCAAGCCGATAATGACAAAGTTGAACCAGCATGTCACACTATTACAATCATTACAATCATTATAATCACATACCTTTGCAAACCATACTAATTATTAAAGTAACATAATCACAATATCTGTGTTAAACAATAATTTCAATCATGTCCTGATATAATCTTTCAACCTGTTGCAATATATGCCATAAAATATGGTTACTATATGCAGTCATTTGAATACGGTAACAATTCAATTATTTGAACAATCAGACAGTCGAAGAAAATACTGAACACTCAGAAATAAACATATGCTTCTCAATATTCATCATCGAGTCATTTTCCACCATTGCATCATTTATCCTGGTGTGAGATTCCAGCATTCATCTTCTCCTTCGCAATGGCAAAACACTGTGCAAGTCATGCCTGAACTGCAGCAGCTGCATCTGCGTGTGTTGCATGGTTTTCCCACTTGCAGGAGCATTGGATGACCTTGAGCAGAGCATCAGGAGCCTGTGCAGTGTTGGGAGGAAGCATGACTGCACTCAGAGATCCATCCTCCATGTTACTCCCATGGGCTGCTGGGTCAAGTGCTGGTGGTTTGGCTCCAGGAGTTCCTCCAGACTGCAACCTGGATGTGACCGGGCCACATTCTGACAGAGGGCTTCATCGGTTGGGGTAGAGACTGGAGCTTGGGAGCATTGGCGATGTTCTTGCTCACCTTCTTCATCAGTTTGTACCTAGCATCTGCTGATCAGTGTCCTCCTTACCATAGCATGCAAGAACGAAGCGTATACATTGTTTGACTACATCTTTCAGCGCAACTATGATGTCACCAAGTAAGTGAGGGAAGCTTTTGGCTCCTTAGAACTCTGAGGCAACTCCCTTTCCAATTCCGAAGTATGGTGCCACTGTGTCACATCCTGACAAACCATGCATTGGAAGATCTTCCATAATCTCTTCATTATTGGCTACAGATGCATTGATGTCAATCACTGACCGACCCCTGATTGGTGATACCCTCCACACCTGTGAAGTGATCTTTCCAAGATGACGGAAGTGGCACAGCAAGACAAAGATGTCTGTGTCGTCTGCCACCACTATGGCTGACTGTGGTTTGACAACTGCCACTGATGTAGAATGATGGTGTCACCCTCTTCCTGGGTGGTCTCCAGATGTCTTCTCTGTATTGTCAGACCTTTGTACAGCTCAACTGGAACAGGACGGCTTCCAGTGATGACAAGGTGAGTCGCTTGAAATCATCCTTGTGCTTGATGAGGTCCTCACACAGAGATCAATCAGGGCAGACTTGTTTGGGACACAGTCAAGACAACTTTCTGTGGTGGATTCTTGGTGTCGAGCTGAGGCGATATTCCCTATCATAGCAGCTGGCAAGGTTTTGTTCAACTTTGGAGTACCAGAGACAACAGAGAGGATAGTGTAGGAGAACCACATCGTCCATCTTGTCCTTGTCAATGTGAAGGTCATAATGTGTTCTTTTGTACTTAATTCCTTGCATTCACTCAATGCATCTGGCTACTTGAATCTTGCTGTGTTCCAAGTCATCATATTCTTTCTCATCCTTCACGATCTTCAAAACAGAGAAGCACAGTTCCTGAATGCGATGATGCTTGCATAGCCAGGGGATGACAAAACGTGCATCATCAGAGACCTTTCCTTCACCTTCTCAATGACACTTGAGCGTGACAATGACCTCACACTACAACTGCTGTAAACATCATATAATTCAACTGAATTCCATTGACTGTCCTTGTTCTCCAGCATGAAGCTGAAGACAGCCTGTAGTCCTGGATCAACCACATCAGTTTCTGTTTTCTTCCTGTTGGTGGATGTTTCGGAGGGCCATGAACTTGCACATACAGTCCCTGTGATATCTGGCATCTACAGCATGCAGATCCAGGGCCCCTCCAGCCGAAGCCTGACCTGAATGGCCCATTCATCATTACGTACTCTGCATCTTTCAAGCAAAAAGTCTTTGTAGGGCTTTTTTATCATGCTCAGAGTTGTGGAGCGGCAGAGGAAGGCAGGTCTCCATCTCCCAGGGTGCTTTGGGTCCTTTTCAAGGTCACCAATCTCTCCCAATACAGGCAATGTTCTCTAAAATTGAATTGAACACAAGACTTTCGTAGTTTTCTTGGGGTTGTTCTGGAACTTCTGTAATTCATATTTTGCCAGATTTGACTTGGAAGTATACCTGGAGACACAGTTTTTGTGATAGAAATGTCAAGTTTGGATTTGCTGATAGCTCTCCATGCAATTTGATGTGCAAGTCATCTCCATATTTCTGACTTGCCTCTATATTGACAAGATTCTCTCAGGTCCACTGTTTTTCTGCAGAGCCTTTGATTCCTGTTCACAATCTTTTCCATACTTGAATTTGAACACACATTCTCCACACATTGTTCATTCAGGGTACACGTACACGACAAATATCTACATCTACTAAGTACCACCACCACCACCACACCACGAAGTACCTGTCAATAAACATGATGAATTAAGTTTTGGAAAGCAGATCTGTCACACAGGAAAGCAGATCTGTCACATATTACCACACAAATTTGAAATATTGATATATATATATATATAATTATATATATATATAAATTCTGAAGCACTTACGTCTCTGCTCACACGTCAAAACTTGAAGCATTTGTTCTTATCTACACACACACGCACATGCATCTACTTCTAAAAAGCACCATCACCACCACCATCATGCAGTAAAGACTGAAAAAATGTTCTCTGTTTCAAAATCAGTTTTGAAAATCATGAAGCAGTTGGATTTCCACAATTCAGATAATTTTCAGCAAAACCGCGTCAAAGTGCCCTGACTGATGCAGTGCTTGCTTGACACATATTATGCCTGTAAATAGCAGGAAACTCTCTTTCTGCAACAAATTACAAAGAAGAAACTGGGCTTATGTAGGCCTACTATAATATATGTAGTTGCTGTCATGTTAGTGAAGTCATATGATATTTTTGTGTTGGACCACCATGGGCCTCTCCGTGCAAGTATTTTCTTCCTAAAATCGCCAATAACTCAAAAAATAACAAATACCCAATGTTCTAGGCTAAATTTCTGAATTGAGCATCCTCTAAAACCCCTATTTTGATGTATTACATGTCTTCTCTAGCATAATTTGGGGGTACCATAGTAGTATTCTAAAAGCGGAAGCCATTTTGGCCGCCATCTTGGATTTCTCAAAATGCCCAAGGGTGAGAGTTTCACACCCACCCTAGAATGTTAACTTAGACCCTATAACTACAATAATCCACAGAGAAAAAAACTTTATCAGAGACTTTGAGGTCACCTCATTCGGCAGACAGACTAGTAATGCAGTTGTTCTCAATCATTTGTTCATGTTGCATGAGCATTCACTCTATGAAAAGGTGAATAAAATTATTGTGAAAACCTCACGATGTAAAACTTTGAGCAGATTTTCCTCCATGAGCTCCATCACAAGCCAAAAGGGTTCATTTTCACAGCAGACAGCATACAACTGAAGCAGCCGAGGGTGATTAAACCCAGCCATGGTAATCGCTTCTTTCAGCAGCAGATCTGCACTCGTGAGTCCTGTAATAGGTGCCATTCTGTAACTCCTGCTACAGTGACCGATTTTTGAAACATTTCTTCCTCGTACTTGATTAAATAGTTATTTTGCTTACACATTTACACGACAGTCATGGTAATTACCAGGACTTGAGAGAATCTGTTGATGAGGCGAGAAAGGGTTTTTAGGGAAGTTCCAGGTAAGATTGGAGAAAATAAAGAAATAGTGAGTAAAGCTAAGAGAAGATAAAGCCCTGGGGCCAGATAATATATACATCTGAGAGCAATGAAGGAGGTGCAGAGCAGATGAGCGTGAAGCTAACCGACATGTTGAATAGCTCAATGGAGTCAGCACAGGTAACACTGGATTGTAGTCACAAATGTAACACCATTATTAAATAAAGGATCCAGAGAGGAATCGGAGAATGATAAACCTGTTTATCCACAGTTGTGGGGAGGATGCGAGAGACATCAATCATGGATCAGATGGGAGAACCATTTAAATACATTTAAACAAATTAGAGATGGCCAGTATGGGTTTACTCAAAGGAGATCAAGTTAAGCAAATCTTTTGCGGTTCCAGGAAGAAGTTTCTGATTGGGTGGATGAGGGATGTGCAGTGGATGTAGTGTATCTTACCTTTCAGAAGGTATTTCACAAGGTACCACATACAAGGAGGCTGTTAGCTTAGGTTGGTTAAAGTTTGTGGAATGCCTGATAAGAGTAGCTAACTGGATCGAAAACGGGCTTTGTCGTAGAAAGCAAAGAGTGGCTGTGAGTGAGAGGATGTCTGGCTGGGAGGTTGTAAGTAATGAGGACCCTTCAGCGATCGACCGCTATTAGCCCCCAACCGGGCATTTGTCATTTTGGGGCTTATCTTTTTGGTGTTGTCAGTCTGTCCATCCAGAGCCTCTACTCGAAAATGACTGGACCCATTTATATATTCAATTTATCATAACCACTACCTACATATCACCTTGAATTTTATATATTGTATTGATTTATATAACTTTTACCATTATACAACCTACATACCACATTTATTTATTTAAATGCACTACCTTCTGCACTACCAACATACCACCTTTAATTATATGTTTATATACACTATCATCTCCACTACCTACGTACCACAATTAATTATTGATTTATTTATCTACACTTTGCCATCAGCACTACCGACACCACCTTGGATTATTTATTTATTTATTTATTTGGATACACTTTACTAACACTACTACCCTTGTACCACCTTAAAATATTTATTTATTTATATAATCTTATACCATTCGACTACCTACAATCCACTTTTAATATATTTTTTCAAGATACACTTTAAAATCTCTGCTACCAAAACACATAAGGTGTAAGGTGGGGTAGTACTTCTCACAGGGGCGCTCGTCACACTCTTTTCAGTGGCTCATCCTGCATTGGTCCCCACCTTCACTCAGCCCTCACCTGTGGCTATAGGTAGCTGTTAGCATGTAACAGTGGCCATACCCTGGTAAACTGCTTCAACAGGTGGGCCAAACAAGGTAGGGCAGCCATCGGGTCTCCTTCCCTCTGCGACTTATAGTGGAGTCGCTTAGGCCAAAGTCACATTTGCTCTACGGCGAGGATACGGTGGCCGTACGCCCTCTGAATTGACAGAAACGTGCGGTGCCGCAGAGTATCTGCGGTGGCCTCAGGGTGGCCCTACGCCGTTTGACTATCTTTTACAGGCCGTAGGGGTCGCCGTGGAATTATAACTTTTTTCATTTCTACGTTCGCCGTATAGTGGGGCAACTTAGCATAACAATTGTGTATTTTGTGAGGAAAGCACCAAATTTGGCACACTAGTAGCCTATCATATTATGAACAGATTTGGATATTGGGCCATCTCAAAATTTTTGATGGCAGTGGAAAATGCCTGCCACAGCCATCAGCGGCTGAATTTGAGATGGCCCAATATCCAAATCTGTTCATAATATGATCGGCTACTAGTGTGCCAAATTTGGTGCTTTCCTCACAAAATGCACAATTGTTATGCTATATTTAGCTAAGTTGCCCCACTCGTAGCAATTCGACAAGCCGAAAAAAAAAACTGGTTAAAAAAAATAAAAAATGAACCCACTCGTTACCATTCGCCTTCGGGCCCCCTTACGGTCGCCTTGCGGGCACCTTGAGGCTACCTTGCGTCTGCCTTGAAAATTCTATGGCCGCCGCAGGGACGCCCTAAGGTCACCGTGTGACATCAAATCAGAGACCGTACGGCAACCCCACGTTTTCGGTCTCCACAATTTATAAATACGCCGTGCGGCTCCCCGAAAAATAAAAACATATGTGACTGCTACATTGTGTGACCGTGGAAATACTGCGGCCGCCGTATAATTGCTAGTGGCCATAGATTTTGGAGACCCCACGGCCGCCGTGGCAAATGTGACCTAGGCCTTAGACTTGCTCCAACCCTTTCCCAGTGGCAGAAAGTAGTTATTTTGATTTCAAACTATGAGAATAGTTACTCTTTCCAGAGGAAAGACTATTTCTCTTTTATCCTGCTTATTCAATCATTTCCCCCAATCGATATACAAGACTTGTGTTAGGGGTTTTTTTTCCTTTAGAGTTTCATTGATGGACATTTCTCCCGTATATGCATATGTACGTAATGTTATTAAACATTCTCCTTTGTATGCTGAACCTCAGTGGAAATTGAGTTCATTACTTCCACAGTGGAAATCCACATCACATTTGTTGACCTGACCAATGCTTTTGATACAATCAGCCATGAAGGCTTGTGGAAGGTAATGGATAAATTTGCCTGCCCTGAGAAATTCTTCACAATGATTTGACAGTTCCATGACAGCATGCTCACTTGTGTCCTGGATGACGGTGAGTCTTCTGACCCACTTCCAGTCTCGAATGGAGATAAGCAGCACAGCGTGCTAGCACCAAGCCTCTTCAGCATGTTTTCTCTGCCATGCTCTCTGATGCCTTCCATCCTGGCATCAGAATTAGGTATCACATGGATGGGAAGTTGTTCAATCTTGGATGACTCTGGGAAAAGACCAAAGTTTCCAAGGACAGACTTCATAATTTCCTGTTTGCCAATGACAGTGCGTGAGCTGCCAGTTCAGAACTGGACACAAAACAGCATGGACTTGTTCTCAAATGCATGTGCCAACTTCAGTGTGATGATCACCATGTACAAAAATAAAGTAATGTAATAGCCTTCCCCCTATCTGGAGCCGAATGTCTCAGTCCATGGGTAGAACCTGTCAGTTGTGGATAGGTTCACTTATCTCTGAAGCACACTCTCTCAAGCTGTCCATATGGATGATGTGACATGTGCAAGAAATGCCAAAGCAAGTGTAGCCTTCGGCAGAATTCGAACATCAGTCTGGGAGCACAGAGGAGTAAGTCTACATACCAAACTGAAAGACTATAGTGCAATAGTTCTGCCCACTCTGCTGTACACATGCAAGACATGGACTGTGTACCAGTGTCATGCCAAGAAGGTTAACCACTTTCACTTGAACTGCCTTCGGAAGCGCCTGAAGATCAGATGGCAGGACAAAATACCAGACACTGAGGTGCTCACCCATGCTGGCATATCAAGCATTCATACCAAACTGAGATAGTCACAACTGAGATGGGCAGGTCATGTAGCCAGAATGCCTGATATTTGCTTTCCAAAGCAAATCACTTATGGAGAGCTTGAGTCTGGGCCACGAGTTGTGGCTTTGATGAAATTCGTTCTTCTGTGATAAAGTCTGTCATATCTTTTATTTCTCTCTCCTTAGCCCATATATTCAATGTATCTTTTCTTACTGGTTCTGTTCCTCTGAATCTGCTACAGTTACTCCTGTTTTCAAAAGTAGTGATCGTGAGGTCATTCACAATTATAGACCCATATCTGTTCTTCTGTGTTTTTCTAAAATTTTGGAGAGACTTGTTTATAACCGTCAAACCAAATTTCTCTCTAAAATTAACATTATGTTTGATCAGCAGTTTGGCTTTCATAGTAAGCACTCAACAGATATGGCTCTTATTCATCTGACAGATTTTATTTCAAATTCCCTCTCTGACAGATTGTATACCGCTGGTCTTTTTATTGACTTGTCCAAAGCCTTTGATATGATTGATCATAATATTCTTCTCTCCAAACTTGATTTCTATGATGTTAGAGGTTGTGTTCCTCAGTGGTTTAAAGACTATCTTACTAATAGGCAACAATTTACGGTCAATAAAAGCTCTAATTCTTCATGGAGAGCTATCAGCCATGGAGTTCCCCAATTATCTATAATTGGGCCTCTTCTTTTTCTATTATATGTTAACGATCCACATACTTGTTCTTCTTTAATATCTTTTTTTTCTCTTTGCTAATGATACAACTATCATCGATTGCAATCCTAGCTACGACTCTTTGATCAGTACTCTTAATAGTAAGCTCATTTACGTTTCATCCTGGTCGAAATCTAACAATTCTCCATAAATCCCAATAATATCAAGTGTATGGTCTTTCGCAGCAAATTCACCAAACTTCTGCCTGACACTATTTCTTCTATCTATATTGACAATGAACCCATTGCTTTTGTTCATTTGACAACATTTTTAAGTGTTACCTTGATTGACAAACCTAGATGGGCTAATCATATTTCTCGAAACTCGGGCGTACTGTCTATACTTCATACCTTCCTTCCTCCTTAGATGTTTATCTCCCTTACCTGAACTATTGTAACATTCTCTAGGCATGCCCTAGTAAAAATCAACTACACTCACTCTCAGTTATTCAAAAGTGTGTTGTAAGGATCTGTACTCTTTCTCATCCACAGGACCGCACTGCACCTCTTTTCACCAAACTCAACACATTGATACTTTTTGACATTAATAAATTACATCCAGGGATATTTATGTACAAGCATATCAACAATCTTCATCCACAAGTGTTTTCATCTTACTTTACAGCAGGCCATGATATCCACACTCATTTCACGAGATCACAAGATAACTTATTTCTACCTTTTACTCGCACATCATACTCTATTAATACACTACGTTATTATGGGCCACGTCTTTGGAATAGTATTGATGGAACAGTAAAGGCACAGTCTTCTGTGGGACGGTTTAAGTCTTCTAAAAAATAAAATTTTATCTCCTATTATTGGAAGTTTACTTTCTTACACAATGATTTGTTATTCACTTTTGTAAATCCTCGCCTTATTGTTATTTAATTTTTTTTTAGCTTTTTATTCTTGGTATTATTATTCACAGTATTCCTGACAATTTTTCCTTAATTATTTGTCATTCTTTAGTTTTGATCTGATTTATTGTTGTCATTTATATTGTTAGTCCATAGGCATATCAATACAAGCCTTGGCTTCTGAATATGCCTCCATATTTGCTTCTGAACTCGTATGTGTTAGTTTGATTGTATCCTGAGTTCACCAAGTTCTGGAAATATTAGTTTCATATATATTTTTTATTTTACTGTACTTATATTGGCAACTATGGAAATAAATGTTTTTTTGAAATTGAAAAAAAAAAAAGGGGCACGCTCTCATTCCGGTCAAAGGAAGTGCTACAGGGACAGGGAAGACTTCGCTTAGGTGTTTTGACATCGACTCCGAGTCATGGGAGAAGCTCATCCAGGATCGATGCACCTGGCACAACCAAATAAAAAAGAATGTGGTCTTCTTCGAAGGCAATTGCATATTAGGGGTAGAGAGAAAACGCGAGGAGCAAAAATCCCGAGTTAGACAGTCATCTAACACTCAATCGTCTGGCGCAACCAAATATAAAAGGGTGTGATCTTCGAAAGCAAGCACATATCAGAGGCAGAGAGAAAACGCAAGGGGAGACTTTCCCGAGTTATAAGGTCATTTAACACTCAATCGTCTGTGGTCTCCTTTACTATTTGCAGTAGAACCTTCCAGGCACAGATCGGCCTCATCGGTCACCTACATACCCACCAAAACCTTAACAATCTACCCAGATGATGAACATGGTCATCTTTGCTTCAAACAACAAATATCATCAAAACACAACATATAATTATTTATTATATATACTTTACCATCTCAACTATGAAAATACCACCTCAAATAATTTACTTATTTACACTTTACCACCTCCACTACCAACATACAACTTTCAATTATTTATTTCTATGCACTTTACCATCAACACCACTACCTACTTACCACCTTGAATGATATATTTACATACTGTGCCATCTCCACTACCTATATATTTATTTGTTTATTTACTTAGTTATTTTGATGTAACGTCTCCATTTCCAATTTTTAAGGTGCATTTGGGGGCTGTGTCCCATACGGACTTACATTCCTGATATTTATAATTTGCATGAACGATTTGGACAATGCGATTGAGAGTTGGCCGTCTAAACTGCAGAAGCCAAAGCTCGGAGGTGAGATAGATAGTGGAGAAGGGAGTTATGGAGATATACTCTACTGGGGATGGCTCGGAATAATGAAAATCAGGAATGCATTATGCAAGGAGGCGTCTTGGAGCATGTGACACAGGAGAAGGAGCTGGGTTGGTAGTAGGAGGGGGGAGGGTGTAGCAGACAGTACAATGTCTTCGTTACATATCCAATCTCAACCAATCTTCCCAGGGAGGTGAAGGGTTGCATTACAGAGGTTGTAGCGACTGAATTTGCCCCCTTCTCCAACAGAGTTTTTTTGCCTTGGTCAAACTCCATAACTTATCATGACATTTCGTGGGGCACATGTCTCCATAGCTTATCATGGCGTACTATGTGGGGCACACCTACCGGAAGTAAAAAGCATTATAACCACAAACTATTCAGTCAATTCTGTCCAACATATGATTCCCTTTTAAAACAGTCGCTATACTGCTTTTTAACATTAAACTGAAAGAAATTTCAAGTAAATCTGACATCTTTGAAGCATGGAGTTCCCCACATACTGATGGATCCAAGCCTTCTCGACTTGCTATGCCTCTAATTAGGCTGCCAGATCGGTTGAAATGATATTTAGCTTATAGAGGTGCATAAATGAGTCTTAAAGCATGAACGATATATCCCATTGCCTGTCCGATTTTACGAGCCATCAGATTATACAGTATGTGTAATAATGCAAATGTGTGAACACTAGCAGCCAATCAGTGGAGTTTTTCCAGAGTGCCAATAGGTGTAGAGGGCACTGGAAGGTTCACTTCGCTTGAGCTCGTCATCCCGACACATTAGAAGCTCACGCTCTTTTCCTTACAAGCATTTTCTTATTCACGAGTCACTCAACATGTCAATACTTACACATGACTTTTGTTCCACATCATCAAGACAATTGAGCAAAGTGGATTTCGTTTGTTTGATGAACAACCATGACGAAAAGGAACGAGCCTACTCTCCTGATTACCACTTTAATTATCAACTGGACTTCATTTCTAACATGTCGTTGCGTTTTAAATGTGAGATTTATTTTGTTCTGGTTTAAACACAATCACCACAACCTCCTTTCGCCAACCAAGTTCATTATATTTCCCTGTAGTATTGTGTTTGTTTTAATTTTTGTGCTGTGTAGTAAATGTAAATGACCACTGACCTTCTTTGAGTTCCTTGATGGCAACAGATGTTGTGTTGTTCCACAACCCCTCATACACTGTTCCAAAGTTTCCACTTCCAATGCATTTCGTTTTCTTAAACCTTGAATGAGGTACTTTGTAATTTGCCAGTATCTCCTTTAGATCATCTTCAGACGGTCTTGTGGGTATCTGTTGTGGAGAAGTGTTTTGGAGGAGAGACAAGTGTTAAAGCTTTTAAATATCTTTTACAGTGAAGACAGCATTCTGTGTGCCATGATTCACTTGTTGTATTCAGGGTTAAACTTTAACAGCAGCCATTGGTAAACTGGCACATTTAAAGCTGAATATTTTGCTAACAAATATATTTTCAATGCAAGATTGCATTATTTTATTTTAGTAATCCGTGTTTGATATATATATACATAATATTACCATTGCCTTCCCAGCAGTGGTTTGGGCAGGAATTTGTAATTTGGCCACAGTGTCGACGATAGCTCACCCATTCTTCGTGAAGCACATCGTGGGGATATTTAATGTCCATTAACTAAAGTCATCGTATGAACGGCAAACATATTGATGATTCACTCCATCTGTGAAACGTCAGGATGACATTTTATAGCTGGGCCAAGATTCAAACCAAGGCTAGGCAGCTTCGAGGCGAGTGTTGGTACCTTGAGGTCATCCTGGCAGGGGTTGTATCGTAACGCACTGTTAATAAAGAAACTGTGAATCCATGCTGAATTTATGCATTAAAAATATTAAAATATTAAATCAGACTTACAATAATTACCTTTAAAAGAGTGAAAAAAAAGAATTTTGTAGCTATTTTACGTTACATTTCGCAGACCCTATTATTTACTTATATCGGGTTCGGAAAAAATCCATTTTTCCTGATTTTGTCTGACTTCATTCTAGATTTCGACATAATTATTTAGGTCACGAGTTCCAATCATCAAATTTGGAATCAGATTTTGAATATCAGCTTTTAATAAGTCTATATGGTACATTATTCAGTCTTGCCAGGGGACAATCACATTTCATCTACAGCCTCACACAGTCAATCAGCATAAACCATGAACAGACGAAAGGACAGCCATCTCTGCCATATACAGTATGTATATATATATTGTTGCGAATTCGCGCCCGTCGGCGTGCGATCGGCCACGCGACTCGAACCGCGACCGCCTCGCCCACCGGACGGACAATTCAGTCGTGACCCTCCCGGCTAACGCCGGGATCCAGTCACGGGTGGGCCTTTCGACCTCACCACAATCGTGCCAATCGGCCACCCGCGTAGGATAGGGTGTTCGCCAAACTCGACCACCTAAGTACCCACGCGGATGGTAAACCGGGCGATCGTACCTCGCCGCAGGTCGACTCCGGACACGAGCCGCTTGGGCGGGCCGTTCCGTACTATCGGGATAACCGAGCGGTGTTATCGTCGACCTCGACGGTTCAGATATTTTACCGGGCGTTTTGCACCCACTACGAACCCTTTACGTGAAGCAGGATGGAGGTTCAATTAAAGAAAAGACGAAGCGAAACGGGAAAACAGTTCACACAATGCACATTTATTCCGCGGCACGCGGAGCACACATATAGCACACGTATTTACAGTCACAATTAACGATTGCACATATATCACACAGAACAAAAGAAATGCACATATAAAAGGAGTTAAAACCGACTACACGACACACGGACCACTTATACAGTTACTACCTTACAAGACACGGCGCCACAACACGCATTCACACCGAAGCAAAGAAAGACCCTCAAAGGCAAGGGAGTCAGACTGGGCCCGTGGGCCTAATGCGCGTGGGACCTGGATGAGCGGCCAGGCCACGAGACCGAAGGGTCCTACCCGCGCCCTCGTGGCGAGCCGCAGAATGTCGCTGCACGGGGTTCCGTGGGCACCTGCTGGTGTAAGTGGGAACGGGGCCCTTGTCGCACTCTCTCAGCGCGGGGAAAAGGGGGGAATTGTTGATGCTCTGGGGAGGGAGTATGGCTGGCTTGCTCGAATCCCGCGACGCGAGCCTCCAGGTCCACCTCAGCCGTTCGCCTCCGCAGCCGTCTGCCCACCGATCTCGCCTCACCGATCTCCCGAGCTCCGTCCCCAACGACCCAGCCCAACTGACTTCCTCACGATCTGCTGCTCCACCGACACTGCTCGATACTCCTCGATACTGCTCGATCTGACTCACTGCGCTCGCCTTTTTATCGGTTCGGGAACCCACCATATGCAAATTATCGGATCCAAACGACCTCAGGGCGGAGCCACGCTCGCCGATTGGACGGAGAAAGGGGCGTGTATCATTCCTGATCCTCAATTTGCATATGCCGATTTTCGTCAGGCGGTCTGGAGGCGGGGCAAGCCGCCCCGCGCTTCCTGATTGGGTGGATCAGATGTGGGCGTGCATCATTCCTGATCCGAATTCCCTCAGAAACCCCGCCATCTGCATCGCGTCTCGCGTGTCTCGCTGAAGACAGCTCGACGCTCGGCGTCCACAGGTGGCGCGGGAATGGCCGTAGGAGAAGGTGGTGAGGAATGGCGGTGATGTGAGGTTTGCGGTAGCGAGTGGTGAAGGTAGTTTTTGCTGCTGGCGTTGTTGTTGTTGTTGTTGCGGTGGGTGGCTCAAAACAAAGGTAGAACAGAAAAACGCCTAACTCAAAGGATCGCAGCCCGAATGAATCACATTAATTCCCTCTATACAATGGGTTTGGGCTAACTACACATGTACTTAAGAAATATATCTCACCTACGGGACCTTTATGGTGTTTGCGAATTTCCAGAGCCGTAACACTACCCCTCCCCTTTTTACAGACTCGTCCCGAGTCGTCAAATTATCGTGTGCCATCATGTGTAGTTCTCCCCTAGTACGTTTTACCTACGGATCCCTGAGTGCGACATTCATGGTATTCGTGTCCCCAAAATAAATAACCTGAGGGCTGAGTAACTAACTAAACAAACTCACTCACACAACGACTTAAATAAAATTGCCGGCGCTAACACATACATGCCGGGGGCGCACTCATATTTACAATACAACTTAACACCTTAACTTACAAATTTTACACTAAACCATGGCCCAGGATCAATGAACTCTGCAGGAAAAAAGGTGAGAGTCAAAGAAGAACCGGTGCACGGGCCGCCACTGCAGGCCCGTGTTGCAGCTGCCAACAGGACAGTTCCTGCAGCTTGCAAACTGTTGCTTGCGGATCCTGGCGCGCATGGAAATGAACAGGGGGTGCAAAGCAAAATTGAACGGGGCTGGTGAACAGGGGCAGTGGGCATGACATGGCAAAGGTAAAGGCAACATAGCCTGCAGAAAAGGCCGTTGCAGGCAAACACAGCCGGCAGACGAACTGGCCGGCACAGCCTTGTAGTAAAAACAGCCGTCGGACGATCCGGCCGGCACAGGCCTTGCAGCAAAACACAGCAGACGATCCGGCCGCACAGGCCTTGCAGAAAACAACCAGCCGATGAAGTTGGCCGGCACAGGCCCCGCAGCACACAGCCGCAGACGATGAAGTTGGCCAGCCTTTGCCTTGCAGTGGAGTTGGTGGAGGGAGTGCGGTGGTGTTGGCCACACAGAAGGTGGACTCAGACCTACCCTACCTGTCTCCCTCCCACCTATCGCCTTTGCCTGTCACTGTACCTACCCACTCCCTTAATTTGTCAAACCCAATTTAGCCCCAACTAATTTCTTTTTGTTGTTTTTATTTTCACCCTCTCCCCACTATAAATCGTCCCCTAACCCCCTTTACTGTCTCTGTTCGGCTAACCTATCTCGTCTCCTAGCCTACTCCCAACCCCTACGTTCCCTTCCCGGAGGGAATAAGGGAGAGCTAGCGTCCTGTGTCGAGGCCCAACAAAGCCTCAGGATGGCCTCCCCAGATCTCAGCGATCTAATCCAAAGTGGGTCCAGCGGCCCACAACGAGAGCGAAGGGATGGATGGTGCGGAGGGGTACACTTCCTAATCTACCCTATCCATTTAATGTTAAACTACCCCGGGCTTTCAACAAGCGCCTCTCGCTTAATCTATTGGTTCTAAAAACCCAGATTCCCGTCGCCTGTGTTGGTGTCCACTCAAATTTCGGGCCTCGCCCTCTAATTTTCCCTCGTGCCCTTGCACGGTTTCGTGGCTGGGACGCGTGGCTCCCTTTGGCAGGCACGACCCTCTGCCGATTCCCCTACGATGGCACCCCCGGGCACTACACTGCCTCCGAGCCTACCAGCTCCCTAAACACCGGGAGTGCCCCATGGCAACTCCCTGACACGCACACGTGGCAGGCTGGCGCCCCGGGCCCTTTCCGAGGGTCACCCGTGCCCACGACACTGCCCACGCGGCTAACGGCGCCCCGGGCCCCGCACCAAGCGGCGCACCCGTGCCCACTACGCTAACCCGGCCCCCATGGGCCCTTGGCCTACCACGGCCGACTAGCCCGGTGCCCGGGGTACCACTCAGCGATACTCACCGTTCGCAGCCACGCTCCCAGCCCGTCAACAGGGCTCCTGCACCCCTCCAAATGGGTTCGAGCCTACACTCCCACCAACAGCAAAACGACCTCCATTTTGCAATTTGACTAACCACTAACTCACTTTACACTGACCCGGGGTCCTTGGGCGGGAGTCACTCCTCCCCCAATCACTCATCGCACCATGCATTCCACATTCGCTCCACTCACACAGACCCGCTGGCCTCACTCACTCATCATGTACTCACCTCACAACTTTCCAACTCTTCAACAACACCGCTGAATCTGCCATCCTTCTATCTACCTCCCCTAACTAATCGTGCTCCCACGTCGTCCCTTACCATACAGCACGTCCCTTTAACACTACGTAGCTAAGCTACGTCCCCTCTACACATCCACAGTCTGTCACTGTCTCCAAATCAAAAATTCCATTTCCCATCTAAAGCTCACTACATCCCTCTACCTAATCCATTCCACGGGCCCCATGAGGACTTACCCCTGCCCCATGGAGCCGGTCTAGCTAAGCTAACCCTTCCCTACTAGTTCCATCCTGTGCCCTGGTAAGGGGTCTTTCACCCCTTGCCCAGGGAATCCTGTTCACCCGAAAGCGAGGCTTGCTTCCGTTAATTTTGTATTTCCAATTATGCGCAGCACCAGCGCGGCAACTCACAGCCTGCGCTCTTGCACCTTACCCGTGACGTCATGCAGCTGCACGTGTACCTCGTCCCTCTTGGACGGTACCATCCGGCAGGGATTCACCCTCCTGCCGGATTCCAACCCTACGTGCAGCCATGACGTCACCCTGCGCACCCCCAAAAGCAAACCTCGCACTCTGAGGGCTCCCCACGCGAACACATTGCTCTGCCCGTTGGAGCCTAACACACGCTCGCGTGGAGAACCCATCCGGTCCAAATCCGTATCCTGCCTAAACTTTGTCCGTCCGCGGGATCGGCAAATCCACCGCTGGCGTTTCCGGACCGGGCTTCACTCCCGCAAGCGAGCACGTGGGGGTCTCGTGCGCTGCACAGCACGGACCTCGCGCTCGCTGCTGGTGAACCGGCACGGTCCCCACAACAGCTACGGCCGCTACCCGGCTTTTGTCCCTCTGTCGCCGTCGTCTCCGTTCCACCCACGCACACCTGCGTGTCACGACGCACAGACTCCACTCCAACACACTCACATTCACACCGGGAGACGCGGCTGCATGCTCACGCATGCCGACGACATCTCCCTCACATACAGAGACCTCACACACACGGTCTCCCTCACACGGACCCTCTCACTCACACCCAACCTTTCACCTGCCCAGGGGTCTCGCTCACACCATGCGTGCCGGAAAGCACGCGTCTCCGCACACTCGCAAACACACAGCCCTGCACAACCACACTGGGGATTCGTGTCCCCACAAGGGTTCCCGGGCCTCTGTACCCCCAAGCTACACGTGCACCTGTCCACAGCACTCGTCCCTTCAACTCCGCTTGGCACGACCGAACCACCTGGTCGTGATTCGCCTCAAGGGGGCAATACTCCTCCCCTCGTTCCTGGAGGCAGCCATCCAGCTGCTCACACCGGTCCTACCCAGTCCGCGAGCTCACCCCCATTATCCTCCACTACTTCTGTGTGTGTGTGTTCTGTTCCTTTACCCCGTCATTATCATGCAGTCTCTCCTCTATTTTCTCTTTCTTCCGCATCTCTATACATTTGTTAGTTTCTGTTTCTTTCTGGAGTTTTTCCATCTCTCTGGACTTCAATTTCATTCTCTCCTTCAGTTCATTAATTTCAAACTCGTATAGTTTTTGTTTTCTCTCCCACTCTTCCTCATGCTCCTCATTTTCCAATCTCATCGTTTCTCAATTGGCTCATTTCCTTCCTGTGTTTCATTCGCTGCTCTCTCATTACCCTTCCTTGCTTCCTCTCCTGTCCTTCCTTCTCCAGTTTCATGGTTTGCTTCATTTGGTTAATCTCTTTCTTGTGTTTCATTTGCTGCTGTCTCATTACTCTTCCTTGTTTCTTCTCGTGTCCTTCCTTCTCCAGTTTCATGGTTTGCTTCATTTGGTTAATCTCCTTCTTGTTGTTCAGTTGCTGCTGTCTCATTACTCTTCCTTGTTTCTTCTCCTGTCCTCCTTCTCCAGTTTCGTTGTTTGTTTCATTTGGTTAATCTCTTTCTTGTGTTTCAGTTGCTGCTGTCTCATTACTCTTCCTTGTTTCTTCTCCTGCCTTCCTTCTCCAGTTTCGTTGTTTGCTTCATTTGGTTAATCTCCTTTTTGTGTTTCATTTGCTGCTGTCTCATTACTCTTCCTTGTTTCTTCTCCTGTCTTTCCTTCTGCAGTTTCATGGTTTTCTTCATGTGGTTAATTTCCTTTTTGTGTTTCATTCGCTGTTCTTTGTCTACCTCTTCGCACTCCAGCCTTGCTTTTCTTTCAATTGGTCAACCTCGGCTTCATGTTCTTTTTGTTTTCTATCCCATTGTTCCTCTCGTTCTTCCCTCTCCAATCTCGTTGTGTCCTTCAATCTCCTGATTTCTCCTTCCTGCTTCTTCAACTTCTCCTCGTATTCCAGCCTATTTTTTTCCTTTTGTCGTTCAGTTTCAAATTCATACTCTTTCAGTTTTCTTTCCACTGTCTTTCTTGTTCCTCATTCTGTAATCTCGTTATTTCTTTCAACTGACTGACTTCGTTCTCCTGTCGTAATCCTTGTTCTTTCAGGACTCTTTCTTGTTCCTCATTCTGCAATCTCGTGGTTTCCTTCCATTGATCGATTTCCTTCTTCTGTCTCATTCGTTCTTCCATCATTACTCTTTCTTGCATCTCATTCCCCAATCTGGCCTTTGCTTCCAGCTGTTCGATTTGTACAGTGTGGTTCCTTAACGTTTCATTCTCCGTTCTCGTTCTTTCCTCTCTCAACATCCTCAGCTCGTTTTGTAATTCGTCTCTTTGTTTTGGTGTTCCTGTAACTCATTTTTCTTCTCTAATTCTTTTCTCATCTCCGCACACTCCGACCTTGCTTTGGCTTCTAACTGTTCTTCCATCTTGCCCTTGTGTTTGTCTATCCGTCTTCCCAGTTCCTCTGTCTCCGTTTTTACCTCCCGTCCCAGCTTATCAACTCTCTTCGTCATGTCTTGCAGTCTTTTCTCACACTCCACTATTTTTATTTCCTTCGTGCACGTCTCCGTCACCCAATTATTTTTTCTCACCCGCCTTCACCGCGGGCCTGACAACCGTTGCACCCCCTCCCAGCTCGTTCGCTCCACAGTGGCGTCGCCATTACGCACTTCGCTGTTTGTTTCATGCCCGCCTGCAGGCATTGGCCTATTTGCTGCGTTTCACCCCGCATTTCTTTTATTTCTTCCTTCATTTCGTTTTTGTTTGTTTCCATTTTGAGTGCGTTTCCATCCATTTTTTCGTTCAATTCGTTATTATTCCTTCCATTTTGAGTGCGTTTCCATCCATTTTGTTGTTTAAATTCGCTTCCATTTTGAGTGCGTTTCCATCCATTTTGTTGTTTAAATTCGCTTCCATTTGTTGCGCATTTGCATTCATCTTTGCCAGCATGGCGAATAGCTGGGCCATGTCGGATGCACTCGGCTGAGCCGATTCGGCCAGGATCGGGGGGTTTTTGGTGGAGAGGGGGAGTGGAGGTGTTATACACCGCGGCCTCTGCCGCCGCGCACCCATTTCGGGCCCTGAATTCGTTTGGGGGGAAACTGTTCTGCACACCAATGTCCTGCTCGGGGTCTACATCCTGGACAATGGATTCTACATCACTACACATATACATTTCTACCCCGGCACCCGCTCGCCTTGAGACGCCATCTTATTCCACGTAAGGGGTTAATTTAATCGCTCGTAATTTAGAGGGAATCGGGGTCGCTCCTCCTGAACCGATTCCCTATGAATTTAGCTTGGAGACGGGAGGGATTTGAATCCCTCCTGACACCAGTGTTGCGAATTCGCGCCGTCGCGTGCGATCGGCCACGCGACTCGAACCGCGACCGCCTCGCCCACCGGACGGACATTCAGTCGTGACCCTCCCGGCTAACGCCGGGATCCAGTCACGGGTGGGCCTTTCGACCTCACACAATCGTGCCAATCGGCCACCCGCGTAGGATAGGGTTGTTCGCCAAACTCGACCTACCTAAGTACCACGCGGATGGTAAACCGGGCGATCGTACCTCGCGCAGGTCGACTCCGGACACGAGCCGCTTGGGCGGGCCGTTCCGAACTATCGGGATAACCGAGCGGTGTTATCGTCGACCTCGACGGTTCAGATTATTTACCGGGCGTTTTGCACCCACTACGAACCCTTTACGTGAAGCAGGATGGAGGTTCAATTAAAGAAAAGACGAAGCGAAACGGGAAAACAGTTCACACAATGCACATTTATTCCGCGGCACGCGGAGCACACATATAGCACACGTATTTACAGTCACAATTAACGATTGCACATATATCACACAGAACAAAAGAAATGCACATATAAAGGAGTTAAAACCGACTACACGACACACGGACCACTTATACAGTTACTACCTTACAAGACACGGCGCCACAACACGCATTCACACCGAAGCAAAGAAAAGACCCCCTCAAAGGCAAGGGAGTCAGACTGGCCCCGTGGGCCTAATGCGCGTGGGACCTGGATGAGCGGCCAGGCCCACGAGACCGAAGGGTCCTACCCGCGCCCTCGTGGCGAGCCGCAGAATGTCGCTGCACAGCGGTTCCGTGGGCACCTGCTGGTGTAAGTGGGAACGGGGCCCTTGTCGCACTCTCTCAGCGCGGGGGAAAAGGGGGGAATTGTTGATGCCTCTGGGGAGGGAGTATGGCTGGCTTGCTCGAATCCCGCGACGCGAGCCTCCAGGTCCACCTCAGCCGTTCGCCTCCGCAGCCGTCTGCCCCACCGATCTCGCCTCACCGATCTCCTCGAGCTCCGTCTCCAACGACCCAGCCCAACTGACTTCCTCACCGATCTGCTGCTCCACCGACACTGCTCGATACTCCTCGATACTGCTCGATCTGACTCACTGCGCTCGCCTTTTTATCGGCTTCGGGAACCCACCATATGCAAATTATCGGATCCAAACGACCTCAGGGCGGAGCCACGCTCGCCGATTGAACGGAGAAAAAGGGGGCGTGTATCATTCCTGATCCTCAAATTTGCATATGCCGATTTTCGTCAGCGCGTCTGGAGGCGGGGCCAACCGCCCCGCGCTTCCTGATTGGGTGGATCAGATGTGGGCGTGCATCATTCCTGATCCGAATTCCCCTCAGAAAACCCCGCCATCTGCACTCGCGTCTCGCGTGTCTCGCTGAAGACAGCTCGACGCTCGGCGTCCACAGGTGGCGCGGGAATGGCCGTAGGAGAAGGTGGTGGAGGAATGGCGGTGATGTGAGGTTTGCGGTAGCGAGTGGTGAAGGTAGGTTTTTGCTGCTGGCGTTGTTGTTGTTGTTGGCGTGGGTGGCTCAAAACAAAGGTAGAACAGAAAAACGCCTAACTCAAAGGATCGCAGCCCGAATGAATCACATTAATTCCCTCTATACAATGGGTTTGGGCTAACTACACATGTACTTAAAGAAATATACTCACCTACGGGACCTTTATGGTGTTTGCGAATTTCCAGAGCCGTAACAATATATATGTATATTATTTATGATGCACATTAAAGACAACAGATAGATACATTAGGTATTGGATAGGTATTTTTGTTGGATCGATACAATAAACAGGCAATGATTGGTCCTGACAGAATGATGCAGAGGAAGCACACTTGCCTTTGAGTTGTCTTGTCTATGTTTGATTCTTGGTCTTACTATAAACGGTCAGACAGGTTCTTCACCAACAGGATCTTGCACCACAAAGACTGCAGACCCTCAGCTGGGCATTGTACTCGGTGTCCCCTTCTAATAACATTAGTTGGTTGATGTTAAAGATCTCACAGTGCCATTCGTGAATTGCCAGCACCCTGAACAAATTCCAAAGATTTCTGCCCTTATCAGCTACACAACTCCATTCCCTTGCAATGACGCACACCCATAGCCATTTGCTGTATACGAGAGCATAAGATCACTAAAATGTACAATTATCTCTAAACTTCAACAGGTTTGATGTTTCCATTGACCTAAGTGTTTTGAAGCAGTTGTTGTTCTGCCGTCTTTGTTATCTCACTTGTTGGCTTCTTGATTTTCAGCACAGGCATTAAAGCAGAAAACTTGATATATTACCAACTTTATAAAGACATATTCCCTTAAAAATATTATATCTTCATACATTATTCTGCCCTTTATTAACAAGAGCTTTGGTCAAGTTTTAACCAGCCCCTCACTTTTCAGCATCCCTGAGTACATGCAGTTTTAAATTTTATTTCTGTTCTGTAAACATGTGGATTGACCTCAGAAACATTGGACAGCTCAGATGTAGCTTACTTGATTTGGGGTTTTCTAGGCTGGTTTCAATTCATGACGATGGAATCTGGCAAGAAACTCTTCCTCACATTTTGCATGTAGTTGTGTCACAAAGAATGCCATTCTTTTTGAATGAGTGTTAATTGAGCTGTCACATTTGTTCGGGCTTGCTTGTTGGCCATTACGTAAGATCCCATGATATGTTTCAAAAAGAGTAGGCCATTACATGCTCTTCATCTGTCCAGGTTCATACCATAAATCTTTGTCACTTCATGTCTACATTAACTTGCTTTGATTTTTATTTAACATACGAAATGTGTTCTTAATTTTGACTTTCTATCCCTATTTGATTTAATCTATTTGCAGGGTCTTTATGACTGGTACTGGCCCAAAGTTCGCCTTTGTTACTTGAACAAAGTTTCTCTTGTAAAATATCTCACGGGATATTGTACGGCTACAAATCTACTGTATAGTTACAGTAGCTTTACATCTCCTCAGTCAGAACATCTCTTTTTGACACAATAATGGAGTAAAACATTTGTCAAAATTAAGCCCATGTAGAATTGAACTCAGAACTATGTAATCCAGAAATTAACACACTGCTGACTGAGCTACCCTGTTACCATTGTTTTTAAGGCATAATTTGTGTCTCTAAGAAATAACAAAGTTAGGGAGCCTTAACAATGTCTATTTTGCTGGTTACCTTAGGTCTTGAATTTACATCCTCCGGTTGGTCATAATTTCCTGTTGGTGAAATGACGTTTGCCGGCACGTATCCCATTTTTCGACGACCAACATTTTCTGATGAGTCCAGAATAGACACATAATACCACAATTTACTGCTGTCCTCCAGCACGTTCATTCTGTCTCCCTTTTGGAGGTGAATATCCCACTTTGTGATTGGTTCATAATCGGCCAATGCTATGAATGTGGAGGGTTGCCTTCCGCCGCAGCAGTCGCATGTTTCCGGGCAGCACCATTGCCGCAGTTTGCTTAGCACAATTCCCATGATGAGGTGTAGGTTATGGAACGTCTGTGGAACCTCAGAGAGTTGGCTGCAGCTAACTTCTTTTGAGATCTGAATTGAGTCGTCTTTTGGTGGAATAGTCTTGAAGAGTTCAAATATCTGTAATTGACAGAAAGAAGGCAGCAGTCAGTCACTGTAGATGATTTATTATGACAAAATACAACTAAGATAATAAAAGTATTTTTCAATAAAGACAATATGACACAATATGTAAACTTGTGTGTCTTACAACTCTTTTGAGTTAAATCATAAATGCTTATGTCTTGCGTCATAGCCTCATAAACATCTTCTGTCTTGATATCCAACGTAAAACTGTCTGTGTCCATGTAAAGTAGGTTAAGTCGTTCATCATAGTTCATCTTGAAGCTGTGATAGAAATACTCATGCATTAACAACTTGGACAAGTCAAGAACAGATGTTCCTACGTAAATAGGTTTATCCATCATGATGCTTTCCTTCTCCATGTGGATAGCACAAAAGTTCTCAGAGAATGCCTCTCCTCGTTTAAAGCTGGGTTTATTAATTCATTTAGATGCTTGTTTCCATGATGAAGCAAGCCTTATGTTTTGTCTGTTTCTTACATTTTCCATCGTCTTGTCAAATACAGCATTATTCATTAATTTTTAGAAGTCTTTCTTGAAGTTGGTCTGAGCAACTGTTCACATCTGGGTATTGAAGTCAATGTATTTTTTAGGCCTTTGATTCAACTTAAGAAATCCGTGAGTTTTCTTTATTCTCAATTCAGCTGATAGATATTGCCTCGGGTTTCGTTGGTGTAATACGTAATTGCCTTTAGCGTATAATGTAGTTAAAAAAATTTCTGTTGGCATGTGTGTATATGCTGTGGGAGAGCTCGTAAGAAATGATTGTTCTGGTTTTTCTTTATCGGGAGGATACAGTGGAGTTCTTCGGGATATTTTAAATCACACTTCAAAGTAATATCCAACTTTTGCTTCGTATATCACAATATTTTTGGAATCCTGCTCTGCTTGCCAAATAAAGTTGCCGAAAGCAACCAATAAAAGCTACATGAGGTAAGCCCTTTGCCATTTCAAACCCTACCTGGGATACTCTACACCTGCAGTCATTCAAATTCTAAACCCTACCAGGGATACTCTACTTGGGATACTCTACACCTGCAGTCATTAAGATTCTAAACCCTACCTGGGATACTCTATTCCTGCTGTCACTCGGAAGTAGTACACACATGAGAATCCCAATGCTACACACCACTGGTGATCACCTATGATTCACCAAAAACAAGTGATATGAATTTTCTCGATAAAATGGAGACAATATTGTTTCACACATACGACTCTATCCCTCAAATAGTGCAGTTAAACATATTTATTACCTATAACTTACCGAGAGAGATTTTCACTCACGTTCCTCCAAAACAGCCAAAGCAACTATGATTCACCAATAAAAAAAATTACAGCCTAAGGTATTATGCAAATATTTTGAACTGGTATCACCAGTTTGTTAAGTCAGGAGAATGAGAATCCAAACGTATTCTATAAATGTCAGTGTTTTGTAATGTCTTAGTGGGCTGTTATCATGTTAGTGATCAGGTCCCTGGGTTTCAGTCTGGGGTTGAGTCAGGATTTTTTTCACATCAGTCCCACCCCACCTAATTTATTCCCCTCTTTTGAATTATATAGATGAGATTGATCTCTAACACATGCACACATGCATGCACACACAGATACACATACAGAGGTGGATACTTTGAAACATGGTAGGTCTCCGATCCACCTCCTGAAACACACCCATGTGTTGAGATAGCTGCCACCAACAGCAACTTACACACACACGTACGCACACACGTCACACCATACACACCACGACTGCGAGCAGGCGCGTAAGACGTCTGCCATGATAAAGGGGAGGTTATCTCGAAGACTCAATGGATGAGTGGGCTGTCACTGCGTCAGCGATGATGTCCCGGGTTGAGGTTTTTTTTTTTTTCCACCACACCCAAGTGTGAATTAATGGCCGTGTGTGTGTGTGTGTGTGTGTGTGTGTGTGTGTGTATATATATATATATATATAAATACACACCACACTGTATGTGTATATATATACACACACACACTGTATGTATTTACACACACACACACACACACACACACACACACACACACACACACACAGTATATGTGTATACACACATATATACAGTACATATTGTTGCGGTTCTGAAAAACCGACATGCCTCTAAGGCAATGGCACCCAACATACAGTGATCCCCAGACAGTTATTTCGTTAGTATTCGGGCAGTCAGACCTTCCCCTCATGTCTAATGGGTTAACGAGATGAAGTTTACATCCAACCCTTTCCTTTTGTCCATGATACAATGCGAAGCGGACGCAAATGCATGATAACAGACACGTGCACAGCCCTGTGATAATCACCACCGCACTGTACAAGATACGCATGGCACACATCTTCATTCGAGTCTGTGCGCTGATTCACAACAGCGTCTCACCATCGACCTTCGCTCGCCACCTCGGCCACCAATATCTCCCGCAAACGGCAGAGGTCATCCCACGCCTCCTCGCACCTCCGCCTCGATGCAGTCGCCACCAAGCAGAGGCGTGCTGCACAGCCAAGACCACTCGGGCCGCGTGGCGTGTGGACGGAATAAGCGCATTGACCAGCACCAACCGCAGAGCACCGGGGGGTGCCCGAATGCGGGACCGATGCGACCCTCGGCCAATCGCCGGAGCATGGCCTGGGAGTTCGGTGCAAGGCGATTCATGTCATGGTGTTCAGTGCAAGGCAATTCCACAGCTCTACAATGTCTCTCTGGATGTCGAATGAGACCACTTCCGGCCACTCTCGATCTCTGTATTCGCCTGCTGCTCTGCCTGTATCGCTGCTGGCGTCCGCCCACTCCACATGAGGGCGTTTTCCCCTGTAATTAGGTCACGTGACTATTTTAGGTAACCGGTTAACAGTAGACGGAGGACCCTGGGTCACATGGTTGAGATATTGGCATTCACAGTCGATTAGCAACCCGCCGCGTCATGGAGTTATCCGTGTGTGACGGTCTGCGATTCTGGAGAGTTTGGTGGGAACCCGAGGTAGCCTTCCCCCCCTCGTGGTCTTCTCGCCCCAACCCCGGATCTGCAACAATATGTTCAACATCACGTTATTTAGACTTTAGTAAACCATGAAGAAGATTGATGTGTAGAGGTGTCGCAAAAATTATCCCGAGAGTGCACCATGTCAATGTTGGGCCAAATAGCCCAATTTTCTTGTTTGAGGACAGTTTCTCTCAGTCTCCTGTTGCCAAGCAGTCTCACATCATAATTTTTTTTAATGATTTCCAGATGTACACACATGCATACAGACAATATCCTTGCAGGAGAGGCAGGGTCAGATGAAGAGTTTGCAGGGCCCATTTCAAATGTTTAAGTGAGATCAAGAACAACTTACATGAGAAGGGTGAGTGTGGTAGGGGCTGCAGCATCGACACATAGGTACTGGCCCTCTGGACATGAGAGCGGTGGGGACGTGGGGTAGCAGTGTAGACAAACAGGTGCTGGACATTGAGGGTGGTGTGGGTGGCAGCGTCAACACAGGTATTAGACGTGCTAAGGTTCTGGGGGATAGATGGATAACCTATTGATTCCATGATCTATTTACCTTGCACACACAAAGCGAAAAAGCAGGGTAAAGCAGTTGGTTCAATCTGTTTGTCTGTCTCTGTATGTCCTTACACAAGGAAATTAGAACAGCACTTGGTCGAGCACGTAACTCCCCCAGGCTGAACAGTTTATGTTTTGCATCCCACTGATGAGCTGGATCCAGATTCGGATCTTTACCAAAATCGAATCGATTCATCCTTCTCACACATCCAATCTTGTCCAGCAAATTTCATCTGAATCCGTCCACAACTTTTTGAGATATCCTGTTCACAGACAAACAAACAAAGAGATAGGGGTGAAAACAACCTCCGTCCATCTTTGGTAGCGGAGGTAATTAGATTCAGGAGGAAGCCATTCGAACCATCATGTCTGCACCACATCAACACCAGACCAATTTCATCCATTAAAACGATGCAATTTCATTGGGGGAAATGAGGGGAGGAATGGGGATGAGACAATGAGGCACGTCCAGAGATATCCCAAGGGTGTCAAAATGTAATCCATAATTGAAATACGAGAAAAAACACTTTTTTGTGTTTTTTTATTTATTTCATGGGGGGGGAGGGCTGGGTGAAGGCGGTTCTGGGGTGAGAAACACGCACAACACCAACCACACACACCCCTTGACAAGACCCCCACACAAGACTTGACAAGACACAACACTCCGCACAGATGCAAATGTACAAGATCAACCCCAAAATAATTAAACTGATTGAGAAAGCAATGGAGATTTGGACTACCACATTGATATTACAGCACTCAGAAGGAAAGATCGAAACACCCGGGGTATTTTAGATACGTCGGGGTACACAATACAAGATACATCGCGGGATCTTCCAGGGAGGTAGCCCTTCTCCCCTCCTATTTTGCATGGCCCTGGACCTCATTAATGACCCACCCACCCCACCCTAATCCCTCCACCTTCCAAATTTCCAGTTTTCCCTCCTGAGAGTTTCCTTCTGCATCCATCTTGTCCACCCTATGCATCCTCTTCTGTCCCTCATTCCTTCCCACTCCCATTGTTTGTCCAAGTCTGTCTCTAGCTTGGCCTTCAACTCTGTTGTTAGTGTTTCCCCCTCCCTCAACTGTTCCTTTTGTCCTATTGTGTCCTGATCTCTGTTCGGTGTACTAATTCTCGCTCTTCCACGAGCCTCAACTATGTAAACAACAACAAAAAAGTCAAACTTTCCTCAATCCCATTGAGGGAAGTTTCCCCCTTCCTCAACTGTTCAATCCCATTCTTCCCTCCAGGCCTTCAAAACAGCTGTTCACCACCACCTCTTATCGTCCCCCATCCAAAACCTCGATCTTTTATACCCCTGTTAATCCACCCCAAACCCACCTCCTTCAAATTCCCTGCTTTCCTTCCTGAAAGTCCCTGTAATGTCCATCTTGTATACCCCATGTTCCCCGCCCCACCCCTCTCCCTTCCAAAGATCTCCGAATGTCTCTGTTCCCCACTGTTTTGTCCTTCCCACTCCCGCCCCTCTTGTCTCATGCCCCCCTTGTCCCCCTTGCTGTGTGTTGTGTGTTAGCTCTCATACGAACCTCGACAAGGTATCCAAAAAACAAACAAACAACTAACAGGTCTGTAGTTCCCCAATTCTTCTTGCATCCTTTCTTAAACAATGGCGTTACATTTGCTACTCTCTAATCCTCCGGTACCCGTCCTGACTCCAGCGAGCTATTGCAAATATCCATTACCATCTTGCTTATCTGCTCAGCCACTTCCCACAATACTCTCAGGTGTATATTTTCTGGCCCATGTCACTACTTCCCGTGGAACCCTGTCAAATGCTTTTTCCAAATCAACAAACCCAAGAAACAACTTCCTCCTCTTCTCCATGTACCTCTCCTGTAACTGCCTTACAATAAAAATCACATCTGTCATTCCTCTTCCTGGCATAAATCCAAACTGCATTTCGTCAATCTTCACTTTCTTCCTTATCCTCTTCTCCAACACCCTTTCCAATGCCTTCATTCCATGCTCCAGTAACTTTATTGCTCTATATGAGCCACAGCCCAGAGGGTCACCTTTCCCCTTGTACAGAGTGATGAGGGTACTCAGTTCCCAATCCACTTGAATGCGGCCTTCTTTCACCATCAGATTACAGATCTCTGTCATTCTCATCACAACCCAACTTCCCGCTGCCTTCAACATATCTCCCACAACTCCCGTCGGCCCTCCTGCTTTTCTACTCTTCATTGCTCTTATCACTTCCTCAACTTCCTTCTGAGTTATCTTCTCTGCTGGTCCTAAAATTGGGTTGCTATCTATGTTGGCATCCCATTCATTTTATGCATTCAACAGCCTTTCCATATATCTCTTCCATCTTCCTTTAATTCCATCTGGGTCCACAACGATTTGTCCCACTTCATCCTTCAAGCAACTCACTCCCGTCACATCAAACCTCTCTCTCGCTATCTGCTTTGCAATCCTGAATACCGCTCTCTTACCCTCTTCCGAATCCAAACATTCTCCGAGCATTTTCCCATGTGCCTCCTTCGCTTTTGCTACCTCTTTCTTTGCAGCCTTCTTGGCTGCCTTATGACTTCCATACACTACTTCTGCCGCCATACCCTTCGCCTTCTGCCATTCCTTGAACTTCTTCCTCTTCTCGTCAATCTTCTTTCCAACTTCATCACCCCACCACCATGTTTCCAAGTGCCTGTGTGGTCCTTTTGTCCATCCACATATCTCACCAACGACTCCCAACAGACTATCTTTCATTGACATCCAGCCACTTTCAAGCTCAACCATATCATCCTCTACTATACTCGACCTCTCTCTTAATGCCTCCTTCACTGTCACCTCTTTCAACCTCCACACATTCAACCTCAGTTGGTGCTTCCCACACCAAGCTCTCCTCGCACCTTTCACCCTTAAGTCGCAGACAACCAAATGGTGCTGCGAAAGAGCCTCCTCCCCCGGGATCACCTTTGTGTCCCGGAGGTTCCTCCTATCTCACCTACACACCATCAGGTAGTCAACAATTGTCGTTGACCCATCTGACGTGTATGTAACAAGCTTATTATCCGCTTTCTGGAATTGAGTATT
>CM068967.1:12601169-12611803 GCA_035128595.1 Eptatretus atami | reverse complement strand
GACGTCGATGTCCTCACCGGCAAGTAGGGTAAACTTGTTGGTCGTAGGTACCGGGGCCCGGGTCCATTCCGGGTCCATTCCGTAGGTACCGGGTCCATTCCGGGTCAGCCTCGTAGAGTGATGTCAGTCACAACTGCAGGAACATTACCGAAGATCATCCTCTTTTGTAATGCTCCTTTCTTTGGTTAAACGACAATCAGGTAAAGGCTTTTCTCTCCTTGATGGAACGACGGTGAAACCATCACAAACATTCTTTTGCTATTTAGCGATCGGACTAGGAGGCCTGGGAGGCCTGGGCCTTATTACCGGACACGGGATTCGCTTCCTTCACAGTCGATGAAGAAGAAGAAGAAGAAGACGTATTCTGTTGACGAGGTTTGTTTCATCGTTCGACAGGTTGACTTTGGGCAAGATCGTTCAAGTGTCCAAAATTACCACATTCAAAACATTTCAGGGTGTCAGTGTTACGTAGACTTGGTAATCATGATTATCAATTTGAGTTTTAAAACGATGTTCAAGGTTCTTTCAGCGTTAGAGGGAGGAAGCACCACATAGCCTGTCTCGAAAAGACATCACTTGCTTCGTCCGATCGTCCTGGCTACGTAAAGGTAACATAGTGATTTGAGAAACCACAGAACCATAACGAGATAATTCGGAGATCAGCGTCTGATTCTTCAGGAAAGAGGGAGCGTTCGAGATAATGACCTTGACGGTCGGCGGGCCGGTGTGTCGAGAGGGGAGACGAGCACGAAATGTCCGTCATCTGTTGATAGTCCAGTCGATACGATTTCATGAACCAGTTCTGTCTCAGACACGAAGATTACCACACGTTTGTTCATTCGTGAGCTGCACGAACTTTGTCAGTACCGACTATGTTTCCCGTAGCGATAACGAGATCCTCGACGCTGACGTCGTCGGATGGGACACAGACGACGCCATGTTTTCTTGTTAATGCTTCAAATGCTGCCGCATAACGGGAATACGAAGTCATGTTTAGGAAGTGGGAGGAGGGGTGATTACTCTCGTGCAGTAATTAAATACGAGCCGAGACAGGTTTCCAAAGGAAATAAACACAGCTCCAGTGAAAAAACGATCAGTTGAAGGCCCGGGATGGGCCTCCAACTAAAAGCTATCACACAGAAGCTGTGGGCTCTTTCTCTCCTATCTCAGGGAAAAAAAGGTATGGCGAGAAAACAGGAAGGGATGGGGGGATGGAGGGGGGAGGTGGGGGGATGGGATGGATGAACCGAAAGGCAACGTGAAATAACAAGGACATATGGGGGTGGGTGACGACGGCGCGAGGGAAGGCCGAAGCGCGAGGTCTAACGAAGAGGGGAGGGTGGGGGCACAAATAACGTGCGTAGAAGGAAAACAAAGGAAGGGAGGTGAAAACGATGCGAAAGGGGATAGAAAGGCGAAAAACAAGGGCAGATCACAGCTCACCAAGACCACACAGCCACCATGACACTCCACTCGACTCACCAACAGCCAGCAGAGGGGCGAGACAGACAGACAGAAGACAGAAGAGAGAGAGAGAAGAGAGAGAGAGAGAGAGAGAGAGAGAGAGGAGAGAGAGAAGATAAGAATGATATAGAATAGATATCTCAGGATTGAAACACATATTCCAAGTGTTTGGACCAGTTTCGTGATTTTGTCAAGGTCTCAGGAGAGGGAAGAGGTTGCTGTCTGTCTGTCGGAAGGATGAGGGATGTCACGGCAGAGAGTAGAGTCATCAGCAAAGAGATAGAGATGATTTTCCAGAGTCAGTGAGATCATTGATGAAGAATAAGAACAAGATGGGGCTGAGAACACTGCCTTGTGGTACTCCAGCCTTGACAGGGAGAGAAAAAGAAAGGGTTCTGTTGAGAGCCACATATTGGCTATGTGAGTGGAGGAAGTCAATCATCTAAGAGTGGAGTTGGCCTTGGATTCCATAGGCAGAAAGTTTGGAAAGTGGGGCAGGATGCCAGACTGTTTCAAAAACTTGAGATATGTCCAGAGAGATGGCCCTAATCTCTTGTCTGATATTGAGTACCTCCATCTATTGTTGGGAGAGTAGAAGTAGCATGTCCAACATAGATTGACCAGACCTGAATCCAAATTGATGATCTGAGATGAGGTTGTTGGAGAAAAGAAAGGATAATGGATTGCATGATTTTGCTGATGGTTGGAAGTAAGCTGATAGGTTTGTAATTAAGGAGATCAGTTTTTGCACCTTTTATGTAGTGCAGTGATATTGGCTGATTCATCCAATCAGATGAAAGATGACCTAGGACAAATGACAGGGTGAAAAGGGCAGACATAGGATGTGCAAGAGCAGCAGAGCAGGTTTTTAGGACTGATGCTGTCTGGTCCAGTTGCAGAATTAGTTGAGGGTTAAAAGAACCTTCTCCACCTTCTCAAGTGCAAAAGACAGAGTTCAGGAGCAGTTGGATATGACAGGGAAGGATGGGTACCGAGAGTGAGGGGTTGGGGACATAAAATTTGGAAGCAAACACAGAAATGAGGCATTCAGCCTTCTCACAAGTGGAGTCGGCTGTGGTGGTGGCAGACAGGCACCACCAGATTTTGGAGGAGAGAAGTTCGAAAGTTCATTGTTGAGGTTTCCCGTGAGATTTTGAACTGTTTTCATGCTGATTCAGACGACTTCCTCCAGTGGATTGTCACACAGGATGAGACATGGGTTATCACTTTGATCTTGAGACAGAGCATGCAGTAAAAACACACAGGATCCCCACCCCCTTGAAAGGTGAAGAGGACATCATCAGCTGGAAAGGTCATGGCCACTGTGTTTTGGGATTGTGATGGTGTGATAATGGTAGACTTCTCAGAAAAGGGAAACACAGTACTATTAACAAGAAGTATTATTTTGATGAATTGCACCGATTGGTGATGCAATAAAGCAAAAGAGGCTAAGGAAACTGACCCGAGGTGTGCTGCTTCTCCAAGATAATGTCTCTCCACACACAGCCCAACTTTTGGTCGCTACTGCTGCTAACTGTGGGTTATGAACATCTGCCATACCCACTCTACTCACCAGATCTAACCCCATCCTGCTTCTGTTTGTTCCCTCACCTAAAATAATCTCTGTGGGGGAACAAATATAAAAACGACAATGCTGTGATGGCAGCTGGAGAGGACTTACAAGAGGGTTGTGACAAGGAGTTCTACAGAATGGGCATAGCCAAGCTAGAGGACCGATACATGAAGTGCATTGCCAGGAAAGGTTATGTTGAGAAATAAAGTGAAATACAAGTGATTGTACAATGTTTTCCTTGTTGGGCCACAAACAAACTGACCATCCCTCGTAGATGCTGCCATTTTATTTTTGTTGTCCAATAATTTGCTTGACCTGTGAATTGAAAAATGGTGAACAAAGTTTTCAAAGCAAAGAATCTTGTGTATAATTCTACTTTGACCTGGATCTGTGTCTGTACTTGAAACTACATTTTTATTTCTGTAACATAAGCAATATTTACATTCCTTTTTAATGTATTATTCAACTTCAGACACACACGTATCCCATTTTTAGTAGAAGCTTTGATATGATTTCAGGGTGGAACACAATACACAGTGCAATGCACCATTCTTAGTATCGTTGTTTGACAAAAACTTATTGCCCCCAAGTTGCAATCTGAGATTCAGTGAAACCCCTTTCCCTGATACGCACAAAATGTTTTTTTTTTTTGTTGCGTTTGACAATCAGAGAATCAAATTCACACTGAACACATCAGTGGCAAGCCTGCTATCAAGTGACCTATTCTGCTGCCTCTGCAGCCTTTTGGACATCTTTCTTCCTTGTAAAAAATAACAAATATGATGCCAGACACCCCATTTACAAACAAGATATACAAGCAATTTTCTCAGTTATTGTAACTAGCGGGAACTCCCACCCCTCTGGGCAGGAGTAACCTTCTCAGCACACCTTTGGTAAGCAATGTGCTGCGGCACATTATATGTATATATATATATATATATATATATATATATATATATATACATTCTTGGAAATGTACCTTATCATTTTTGGCATTTTTGAAAGAAAGCTAATTGATCACAACATATCATACTCATTACTCCATATTATCATAATTTTGAGAATTAAAGTACCATTATGGTATGAAGAATTAAGGTTCCATTACATTATAGATTGAGAAATTTAATAAACAGCAATAAATTCCTGCATGGGGCTGGTGTGACAAACATTCTGACTCAACGCAGGACTCAAGCCCAAGGACCTCATCGCTTATGTGGTGACAGTCTTATGTGCTTGCATGGAAAAGTTGTGTTATGTATATATATATATATATATATATATATATATATATATTATTAATATAATATATATATATATATATATATATAATATATATATAGATACGGTCTCCGAACCGTATGCATACAACATACAGGTGTCCCATCAGTTATTCCATTAAGTATATGTGCAGATAGAATCCTCCTTGTGTTTCGTGGGAAATCGAGGGTGTGTTGCGATGTTTTTTAGTTAGGGTAATAAATCTTATATTCCATCCTCCATTGCGATCCACGGTACCCGAGCGCTTGCAGCCTTCGGTTCGCTGGCAACAACGTACCACGGTCCACCTGTTGTCTCTGGAGGCTCGTTTTTCCGAGACAGAATCTTCGCTGTCGCAGTTCCTATTCGGCTTCTCCAAAGCTCCAACTCTTTCTTGACGAGTCCACACGCGTGGAGTGGGCGCGGCCTCGCCGGTGCCTGGCCGAGGCCCCACCCAGAAAGGGCGGACCCATGGGAGCCCCGTCCAATCAGGATGGACAGTGACATCAGTTTTGACAAAGGCTCCGCCCCGGTGAGGGAGGTCTATAAACCACGACATCATCCTCAGTCGTTCGTGGAGTTCTTTGGGGGTCGTTCGTTCTGTGCTTGGAGGCCGGAGTTGGTTGGAAAACAAGGGGGTTCCCGCTGCTTGGCTCCGCTCACGTCTCAGCCCGACTACTGGTCCTGGCCCACTCGAGAGCCTCCACGGACCCGAACTCCACACGGGCGGCTGTGGACCTGACTGCACGACTGTTGGCAGGGAGGAGAGAGAGAGGAGAGAGAGAGAGAGAGAGAGAGAGAGAGAGAGAGAGAGAGAGAGAGAGAGATATATGATTAGAGTATCTCAGGATTGAAACACATATTCCAAGTGTTGGACCAGTTCGTGATTTTGTCAAGGTCTCAGGAGAGGGAAGAGGTTGCTGTCTGTCTGTCGGAAGATGAGGGATGTCACGGCAGAGAGTAGAGTCATCAGCAAAGAGATAGAGATGATTTTCCAGAGTCAGTGAGATCATTGATGAAGAATAAGAACAAGATGGGGCTGAGAACACTGCCTTGTGGTACTCCAGCCTGACAGGGAGAGAAAAGAAAGGTTCTGTTGAGAGCCACATATTGGCTATGTGAGTGAGGAAGTCAATCATCTAAGAGTGGAGTTGGCCTTGGATTCCATAGGCAGAAAGTTTGGAAAGTGGGCGATGCCAGACTGTTTCAAAAACTTGAGATATGTCCAGAGAGATGGCCCTAATCTCTTGTCTGATATTGAGTACCTCCATCTATTGTTGGGAGAGTAGAAGTAGCATGTCCAACATAGATTGACCAGACCTGAATCCAAATTGATGATCTGAGATGAGGGTGTGGAGAAAAGAAAGGATAATGGATTGCATGATTTTGCTGATGGTTGGAAGTAATGATAGGTTGTAATTAAGGAGATCAGTTTTGCACCTTTTATGTAGTGCAGTGATATTGGCTGATTCATCCAATCAGATGAAAGATGACCTAGGACAAATGACAGGGTGAAAAGGGCAGACATAGGATGTGCAAGAGCAGCAGAGCAGGTTTTGGACTGATGCTGTCTGGTCCAGTTGCAGAATTAGTTGAGGGTTAAAAGAACTCTCCACCTTCTCAAGTGCAAAAGACAGAGTCAGGAGCAGTTGGATATGACAGGGAAGGATGGGTACGAGAGTGAGGGGTTGGGACATAAAATTTGGAAGCAAACACAGAAATGAGGCATTCAGCCTTCTCACAAGTGGAGTCGGCTGTGGTGTGGCAGACAGGCACCACCAGATTTTGGAAGAGAAGTTCGAAAGTTCATTGTTGAGGTTTCCCGTGAGATTTTGAACTGTTTTCATGCTGATTCAGACGACTTCCTCCAGTGGATTGTCAACAGGATAGAGACATGGGTTATCACTTGATCTTGAGACAGAGCATGCAGTAAAAAACACAGGATCCCCACCCCCTTGAAAGGTGAAGAGGACATCATCAGCTGGAAAGGTCATGGCCACTGTTATTTGTGATGGTGTGATAATGGTAGACTTCTCAGAAAAGGGAAACACAGTACTATTAACAAGAAGTATTATTTTGATGAATTGCACGATTGGTGATGCAATAAAGCAAAAGAGGCTAAGGAAACTGACCCGAGGTGTGCTGCTTCTCCAAGATAATGTCTCTCCACACACAGCCCAACTTTTGGTCGCTACTGCTGCTAACTGTGGGTTATGAACATCTGCCATACCCACTCTACTCACCAGATCTAACCCCATCCTGCTTCTGTTTGTTCCCTCACCTAAAATAATCTCTGTGGGAACAAATATAAAAACGACAATGCTGTGATGGCAGCTGGAGAGACTTACAAGAGGGTTGTGACAAGGAGTTCTACAGAATGGGCATAGCCAAGCTAGAGACCGATACATGAAGTGCATTGCCAGAAAGGTTATGTTGAGAAATAAAGTGAAATACAAGTGATTGTACAATGTTTTCCTTGTTGGGCCACAAACAAACTGACCATCCCTCGTAGATGCTGCCATTTTATTTTTGTTGTCCAAAATTTATCTTGACCTGTGAATTGAAAAATGGTGAACAAAGTTTTCAAAGCAAAGAATCTTGTGTATAATTCTACTTTGACCTGGATCTGTGTCTGTACTTGAAACTACATTTTATTTCTGTAACATAAGCAATATTTACATTCCTTTTTAATGTATATTCAACTTCAGACACACACAGTATCCCATTTTTAGTAGAAGCTTTGATATGTTTCAGGTGGAACACAATACACAGTGCAATGCACCATTCTTAGTATCGTTGTTTGACAAACTTATTGCCCCAAGTTGCAATCTGAGATTCAGTGAAACCCCTTTCCCTGATACGCACAAAATGTTTGTTTTTTTTGTTGCGTTTGACAATCAGAGATAAAATCAACTGAACACATCAGTGGCAAGCCTGCTATCAAGTGACCTATTGCTGCCTCTGCAGCCTTTTGACATCTTTCTTCTTGTAAAAATAACAAATATGATGCCAGACACCCATTTACAAACAAGATATCCAAGCAATTTTTTCAGTTATTGTAACTAGCGGGAACTCCCACCCTCTGGGCAGGAGTAATCTCTCAGCACACCTTTGTAAGCAATGTGCTGCGGCACATTATATGTATATATATATATATATATATATATATATATATATAATTAACATTCTTGGAAATGTACCTTATCATTTTTGGCATTTTTGAAAGAAAGCTAATTGATCACAACATATCATACTCATTACTCATATATTCATAATTTTGAGAATTAAGTACCATTATGTATGAAGAATTAAGGTTCCATTACATTATAGATTGAGAAATTTAATAAACAGCAATAAATTCCTGCATGGGGCTGGTGTGACAAACATTCTGACTCAACGCAGGACTCAAGCCCAAGGACCTCATCCTTATGTGGTGACAGTCTTATGTGCTTGCATGGACAAGTGTGTGTTATGTATATATAATATATATATAATATATTATATATATTATATATATATATATAATATATATATATATATATATATATATATATATATAGATACGGTTCTCGGAACCGTATGCATACAACATACAGGTGTCCCAAGTCAGTTATTCCATTAAGTATATGTGCAGATAGAATCCTCCTTGTGTTTCGTGGGAAATCGATGGGTGTTTTGCGATGTTTTTTAGTTAGGGTAATAATCTTTATATCCCATCCTCCATTGCGATCCACGGTACCCGGCGCTTGCAGCCTTCGGTTCGCTGGCAACAACGTACCACGGTCCACCTGTTGTCTCTGGAGGCTCGTTTTTCCGAGACAGAATCTTCGCTGTCGCAGTTCCTATTCGTTCTCTCCAAAGCTCCAACTCTTTCTTGACGAGTCCACACGCGTGGAGTGGCGGGCCTCGCCGGTGCCTGGCCGAGGCCCCACCCAGAAAGGGCGGACCCATGGGAGCCCCGTCCAATCAGGATGGACAGTGACATCAGTTTTGACAAAGGCTCCGCCCCGGTGAGGGAGGTCTATAAACCACGACATCATCCTCAGTCGTCGTGGAGTTCTTTGGGGGTCGTTCGTTCTGTGCTTGGAGGCCGGAGTTGGTTGGAAAACAAGGGGTTCCCGCTGCTTGGCTCCGCTCACGTTCTCAGCCCGACTACTGGTCCTGGCCACTCGAGAGCCTCCACGGACCCGAACTCCACACGGGCGGCTGTGGACCTGACTGCACGACTGTTGGCAGGTGCCACACCATGGAGCATTCCTTTCCCGAGACTCAGGTACTCGAAAGAACTGCAACCTCAGCCGCCCTCCCTCCGACTGCAAAAGTCCTTTGCCTTCAACTGGGTTTATTTTGTCCGAGTGTGTGTCTGAGTGTGTGGCGCCAGTCTAATAAGTAGAAACTGTATAAGTGTTTCGATCATTGTAAATCTTGCCTGTGTATTCCCGCGTAAGTCTGCTCTGTGTCTTCTTTGTAGGTTGCTGTAAATTGTCGCACTACATTTCTTCTTTCCCCTGCATAACACCCCAATAACCGTTTCTGTGCCACATAAATTTCCTCGTTTATTATAAATAAATTATTGTAGAAATGTTCCCAGTTCGTTTTCGTCTTTTCCTTCATTGGTCCAGTATGGTTCGGACTGAGTTTTCGCCGGGTCTTTGTCCCGTTAATCTGCTCATCCTAGCCGGCACGGCTTTGGAGTCCGCTCGACTGCACCCGAACCGGAGTTGGTAGTCGGTATGTTGGAACTCTACCGCAGTCGGAAGAGTGATCCGGTTTGAGCAAGACGTGTCGAGGGCGTGGTTCCCCGGTAGACAACACCGCGTGGTTAATTAGGTAAATTGGTTCTAGACAAAAAGAACCTACGCTACGCGGTGGAGGTATTGCATCCACGGTCGGTTAAGTATCCGCCGCCTCACGGAGTTATCCGGAGCACGGCCCAATTCTGGGGAGTCTGGTGGGAGACGACGTAACTCCCCCACCTAGCGGTCGTTCTCGCCACCAGTCCAGCCCGCAACAATTATATATATATATATATAAATATATATATATAATAGTGTGTATATTTATTATCTATATATATGTATTTATTATCTATATATATGTATTATTATGTATATTATTATGTAATTTATTATCTACATATATATATATATTATATATATATATGTATTTATTTATATTTATATATATATATATATATTTATCTATATATGTATTATTTATTTATAATATATATATTTATGTATATATATATGTATTTATTTATAAATATATATTTATCTATATATATGTATTTATATATAATATATATATATATATATATATATAATACAGTAATATATAATATATATATATATTTATTTATCTATATATATATATATGTATTTATTTTATATATATATATAGATATGCATCTTCTTCTTCTTCCGGCTGCTCCATTAGGGGTCGCCACAGTGGATCATCCGTTATGATCCGCATACTGATTTGGCATAGGTTTTCGCCGGACGCCCTTCTGACGCAACCCTGGTCGCCTCTTATGACACAGGGATAAGGATTGGGTTTCGCCATGATTCCGGGCTGCCCTACACCCTCTCATAGCGTGGCCAGCACAGAGCACCTGTCCTCAAGCGATCCTCCAACCAACCTCTTTTACAATGATATATATATATATATATACATATACACACACACTCAGAACAAACCCTCTCAAGTTTTTTCACCTGTAATTGAAGGGAATAACCAATCAGCTCTCACCGAATCAATTACCACAGGTGGGTAGGATTTCCATCTATTAACCCCAGTTTCTCCAGCCAAAGAAAGCTGCATAAAGCAACCAAGAAAAAATATGCGAGGTAAACGCTTTTACTCGTTCAAACCCTACATGGTTCCTCTGCAGTTGTAGACATTAACAAGTAGCACATACATGAGCATCCAATGTTACCTGCCAAGAGCAACAAGGAGCAGGTAACATACAAACTAGAATGGCACTCGGTAGAGGTATACCTCCACTAGGCTAAACAGTTTACGTTTTGTATCCCATCAACCTTATCCAAAACCTAATTGGCTTGCTCTTGTCACCTACCCATCTCATCCACCAAGTTTTGTTATAACCCATCCATCACTTTTGAGATGTCGTGCGATATATCATTTTGGGCCCATCTCTCAATGGTGAAAAATTACTTTTAAAATTCTCGTATCGAATTTGGATCTTCACGAAATTCTAATCATTCGTCCTGTCACACACCAACATGTCCACCAAAATTTGTCTGAACGGTCCACAAGTTTTGAGATATCCTGCACACAATCAGCCAGACAAGCAGAAAAGGGGTGAAAACATAACCTC
>CM068967.1:12545827-12577656 GCA_035128595.1 Eptatretus atami | reverse complement strand
TGCCAATATGAAATAGTCATCAATAAAACGAGAAGGAAAGATGGCAGACATTGCTAGAAATGGTAGTGTGGCCTTGATGCTTGGCAGAGGATTATCTTCTGCACAAGATAATCTGTCTAGTATAGACCTGTCTAGTATAGATGCTTCCCGGAATCCAAGGATCACCCGTCTGGTGTAGACACTGCCTCGAAGAAGGCAATGAATGGCAAACCACATCTAGTACATTCCAAAAAAAAACATTGATTGACGACACGAGCTATAATCAACAGAAGATGGAGAAGTGCTGTGCAATCTGCCAATACTCTGCTAGGTACAGACTGTTGGACAGATCATGAAGTCCTTGTGGCAAAACGACGAGTCGTATTGAAAAAGTGTAAAAATCAAAAACTCCGACTTCATATGACCTTGAAAATGTATCTAACCAGTATGCAATAAAAGTTAAAAATACGTTTTGCAGAGCTGGATTTGGTTGACCGAATGCTCGACGAATTGTGGCAAGAGATTGAATACATTGTGAAAGAAGAGGCCAAAATCAACATCCTGAAAGCAATCAGAAAGATGAAGGCTAAATGGCTATTCGAAGAGACTATATATATATATATAATATATTGGCAGACAGAAGAAGAGAGAAGAAAAGCAAAGGTGCATGAAAAGGGGACATTATGCGGCTAAATGCCAACTCCAATGTATAGCTATGAAAGCAAAGAGAAAAACTCTAAAGACACAACATAGAGATTAGAAGTGACGAAAGAGCGGGAAAGAAAAAGAAGAGATCTTTTGAAAGATCAGAGAGACCACAGGAAAGTTTAGGCCTGGGATTAGGGTCCTTAAGAGTGGAACAGAAAAGGATCTAGTGAAAGAAAGATGGAAGGACGATACCAAAACTCTATACAAACGAGATGACAATATGATGGCAACCTTTGAAGAACGAGAATATGAGCAAGACCCAATAGTGATGGAATGTGAGTGTCGAGAACGTAGAGCCTTGAAAGAGCCAGCAAATGGAAAAGCACCACGTGATGATGAAATTCCAATCTTTCTCTTTCAGGTAGTTGGGAGGAGGCAATCAAAATTTTAACAACTATCCGTGCACAGACCTGGAGCCGAATTATATGGCCTAAAAGGTGGAAGTGGTCAGTCTACATTCCATTGCCAAAGAAAGGAGATCCAAGAGGATGTTCAAATAACCAAAACCATTGTTTTGGTTTCACATGCAATCAGCATGTTACTAAGATCATTCAACACAGAATACAAGATTTCATCAAGTGAGGAATGCCAGTTGAGCAAGCAGGTTTCAGAAGGGAGGAGGTACTAGAGATCAAATTGCAAATCTGAGATGGATCATGGAAAAGGCAAGAGAATATTAAGATTGCAGCAAAGCTTTTGATTGTGTTGATCATGAATTGATGTGGATTATGCTGAGAGACATGGGGGATGTTAGAGCACTTGATATGTCTGCGAATAAGCCTGTGCACTAAACATGAAACTACAGTAAGAACAGAGAATGGAGAAACAGAATGAATAGTTTGGAAATGGAAAATGGGTCAGACAGGGGTTCATTATCTTCCCTTACTTGTTCAATCCATGTTGTGAGTACATCATGAGGAAATCAAACTTGGATGATATAGAGGCTGGAGTCAGGATTGAACGAAGACGGATCAATAATCTAATCCTGCTCCATTGGCTCTGTTGCTGATGATACTGCTCTGTTGGCAGAAAGTAAAGAGGACTTGATGAAACTGCTGCAGACAGTGAACAAGGAAAGTGAAAACACTGGTCTTTATTTAAACCTAAAAAAAGACTAAAACGTTGTCAACGAAGAAGATCGACATGTTCAGATTGGGAGAAAATCATGTGGAAATCGTGGAAAGTTTCATTCTCTTGAATTCTAAGATGGAAGTGAGTGTAAAATGTGGAAGAGAAATTAATAATAGATGGTTAGCATTGAGGAGAACAGCAATGTCTGGATTGACATGGATCTGGAATGACAAATATGTGACCATACAAACCAAGAGGAGCCTGGTGTTTGTTTTGGTATTTCTAGTTGCAATCTGTGGTTGTGAATCATGGGCAGTGAAAAAGAGAGAGGTAGCAAGAAGATTGACTACTGTTGTTGTTGTTGTTGTTGCTGTTGCTGTTGTACATCCAAGATGGTGTACTCTTGGGACGGAAGCAATCAAAAGCTCGGGCGAGAAAGAGAGAGAGAAAGAGAGAGAGACAGAGACAGACAGAGACAGAGATGAAAGAGTGGGGATTATTTGGACCCTGACTTGCATTGAGGGGTACAGCCACTGTGAAGAGTCATCCACAGTAGTTGTAGATTGACAGTTTTGAAATGTGGTGTTGGAGACTAATGTTAAAATTCCATGAACTGCAAGAATAACAAACAAATCAATGCTTGAAGAAATTAGACCACCATGTACATTATTATTTCGTATGCAGCCTGTGGCTGGTGGTTGCATCATTGCTGGGAGCGCAGCTGTTCTGCTGATGCAGTGGCCACTGTTTCCAGTAAGCTCGTACTCATTTTGCCAACATCGGAAGGACAACAATATGAGTTAACCCACCTGGTGTTATTTAACAGCCCGATAGGGGCTGAAAATCTAGACCCTAACATATTACACCAGCCACCATAACGGTGAAGCCAATACTAGGCTTACCATGTATATTAGATGCGCTGATACCAAAACAAAAACTGTCATACTTTGGACACATTATGCGTGCAGAAAACGAAAGTCTGGAAAAATCAACCATGCTGGGTATGGTTGAGGGACGAAGAGGAAAGGGCAGACCTTGCAGATGTGCTGGATGGATAGGGTCAAGGCTGCAACCAAGCTGTTACTGGCAGAGCTTTGGGGAGCAGTGCAAGATCAGAATGTTTGGAGAAATCTGATCATGAATGTCACCAGAAGTCGGACACGACTTGACGGAACTAGATAACTTGTCAATAACAAAATAAAGTATTAAAGTGACCCCAAAGCATTTTGGTTCCACAACTGAAATTGTTGAATGCAGAATGAGAGACAAAGCCTACTGTCATTAAAACTAGATTTGCAGCCCAACTTGCAAGCTGTGTTCAGCGTTTTGTCTTGTTGGGTAATATATGATGCAATCACTTCTGAGCAGCAAATTTTACATGGAATAAATATGTTGGAATAAATTTACAACTTTTGTTTATTTCACTGAAAGTAGTGCTCCAAGGACTGTTATAATGGTTTCCTTCTTTTTTTATGTTTCAGGATCTGAAATGCAGGTTCAACAAGTCCTTGGTGGCAGCAAAGTGCAAAGGATTTCGATACATTCAAAGTCGCAATGAGACAGCCCTAAAAATTGCCATTGCTGCAATTGGACCGATCTCCGTCGCAATCGATGCTTCATCCATTTTTTTCCAGTTTTACAAATGTGGTAAAACCATGGGAATGGGAAATAATACATTGTGGTCGAGTAGCCTGGGGTAGTAGGTGTTCAGCCAGGTGGAACAATTCCAGACCAAGTCTTTCTGGAACTAGCTGCCAGGCCTGACATTTGACAGAAGGTGGCAGCAATTTTAATTTGTTTAGGATGCCAGCCTAACTTCCTTTATCTTCATGAAAGATACCATGGGATATTTAATGTCTATCAATGCCTCAAGTGCTGGTAGACAGGTCCTCCGGCTTAATTCATTCCGATGGATGGCACACATGCTCATGCCTCATCCAGCATGCGAAACACCAGACCAGGGTGAGGTTTTGCTTGGTCAACATTCAAACCAGACTTATAGACAGCTCAAAAAAAGTGTGCATACCTCTAAGCTATCCTGCCACCACTAGAAATCCACTGTGCATCAAACAATGAAATAAAAATAATTGGAAGACCAATACATTTATACTGTATATCTCATTTTCTTTCATGAAAAATGTAAACTGATGGGTTTGCAGTTTGCTTACCTGCAGGTGTTTATGATGATCAATCCTGTAACCACTTCTAAACCATGCTGTCTTGTGGTTGGATATGTGAACTGGATGGAAAAGACTACTGGCGTCGTCAAAAACAGGTAATTTTAGGCTCACTCTCATTTACTTGAATTCATTTTTCTTTCTTGGGAAAAATAGTTGACTTTTAGGTTCCTTAAAACAAATACACACATTTGATTTGAAGAACCAGTTACCTTTTGTGATCATACCTTAAGGAGACGGTATAATCAAATTTTTAAAACTGAATAATAATATTTCAACATCAGGTCCGTGATCAATCTTGACCTTAGTTTGAAAAATTGCTCCATTGATGCAGCAACTGCAACTTTAGTGAATTTCACACAGGCAGAGAGGGTGTGTAATGAGCATCTGGCATAAACACATTTTCTATTTGCTGTGAAGGTAAGAATCATAAAAACACGTCTGCTATACTGTTTAACCTAGCAGACAAATATTATAACATCCTATAAGCAAACCATTACCTTCATTCATTTACAGTTACCTTTCCACCCATCCCCGCCGTACACCTAGGCAATGATTCCTTCGATGTCAGCTTTTAAATACAAAGCACTGTTGTGATTTTGGCAACAGACATTAGGAGGATAAAAATGTTTGTAATCTGGACAATCACTTATGTGCTCGACATCTCTTGGAAGGATAATCACTTCCAATGAGGAAGTGAGAAGAGAAGGTGAACAGAGGACGGCTTCTTCAGGACCATCAAGAAAAGAACATACAAAAGATTAGGGCACAATATGTGGCACAATGTAACATGTGAGTGAATGAGACTCGGCTAATAGTGAAGAAAAGAGGTCGAGGAAGAAGAATGTGTGAAGACAATTGGAAATAATTATTGTTAGGCTGCAGAAGTACACGACAGATACATACATTAGTCACCAACCAAATAGGATGGAAAATAAGGAAAAACTTAAATTTGTATCACAACTTCCATTCCTGGGAAAACACTTACCGGAAAGTTTTCGTGCTTCTCTTTTTTGTTCTTTTCTTTTTGTTAATTTCGGGGGCATGAGCTGCCTTGCCCTCGTTTTTACGAAAGAGAAGTAGCTGCTGACTTTGATCTTGTCTAATGTTGGGTTAATGGCCGTTATACCTTGACTGCTAGACTTTGTCGTTATTGGTTCTACAGTATACCAGGTAAAACAGCCCCTTGCCACTAGGTATCCTGATCAGCCATGACATCTATTTTGTTTGAGCCAAAACATTATAGCCAAGCATCAGGAAGTTTTGGGTCATAATTTTAACAATAAATGTAAAGAGGTAAATTTATGTATTCCCTGTTTTTTTTAGCGCACCTGGCACGTAGATCCAGGGAGCTTATGGGATGGCACGTCGTCAGTCCGTCCATCCATCTGTCAGTCCACAAACACTTGCAACTTCTTCTCTGAAACTACACACACGATTTCGATGTAACTTCACCACAACCTTCATCACCCATGACGTACCAAAGTCTGTTCACAGCATTAGAAAAAGCGGGGTCTAAGGGGTTTTACGGGGGGTGGGGTTGCCCCCCAAAATAAGTATTTTGTCTCTTCTCAGAAACTTCGCACACAATTTTGATGAAACTTGACCACAACCTTCATCACCCATGACGTCCCAACGTTTGTTCACTGCATTGAAAAAAACAAATCCATAGGTGTTTACTTTCTTCTCCGTTGCATATTTTGTGGGTTATCCACACCTACCAGTGGTTCCCTGGTTTTCTTATCCAGCCGCTACCAGATGAGCGCCCAGGGGTATTGCCCCTATTTTTGTGCTGGATCCCTAAGCTCCATAAAAAACCCATATAAGTTTAGGTTTATAGCAGGTGCTAGGCTATGTACTTTGAAACAGTTGACGGTTATGGTTAACTCAGGTTTACGAGTGGTTGGGGAGAAATTTCGGAAATATTGTTGAGCAATCAGTAAGAATTCTGGTATGAACACTTTGTGGAGTATTAGTTCCACTTTAGAGTTGGGCTGGAAAGAGGGTCCAGAGGTACACACCTGCCTCTAAGCTGACCTGCTTCTCAGCTGTCTAGCCTGGGTTCAATTCCTGACTCAGCTATAAACTGTCATCCCAGTGTTTCATAGGCAAGGTGATTCATCAATATGTGTGTGCTGTCCCTTGGATGGATGTTAAATGGGAATCCTGGCTGCCAGCATTTGTTGGTGGATGTTAAGGATCCTATGGTGTCCTTTGAAAAGAGTAGGCAAGTCATCGCTGGCACCATAGCCAAATTCCAAATTCCTGCCCTAACAACTTAAATGTCAGGCCTGGCCAGGCTGTTCGTGAAGACTCGGGCCAAGCTTCCCCTGGCCGACCCCACAATGTGGGATAATAGTGGCCATTAATGAAGAAGAAGAACAACAAGAAGTTCCACTTTAGAGTTCTTAAATAGGATTAGATTCTTCAATATTAAATCTGTTGATGTTTTTGATTTTTCGACCTCGTATACAATTTTGGATTTAGCACTGGTTAAGGATGCACTCTTTAGTGTTGTTGATAAAGTTTTAAATGCTTCCAATGAGTTTTTATGAATCATGTTTGATGAGTCGTTCTTTTCTAAGAAAAATATTTGGGTTTTAATTGTTTTGACCAACAAAAATGTAAAGATGCTGTTAATTTTATTATATTTAACACTTTTGAATTTTTTTGTGGGAAAATATTTCAACAAATAAGGCATTCCAATGGGAGTGAACTGCCCCCTGTTAGTGGACATTTTCCTTGTTTATTTTGAGGTATTGAGACACATGAAAGATCAGAATAACAAATGGCAAATGGTCAATAGACACAAAATGGTGAGAAAGGAAAATAGTTGTTGAAGAACAAAGGGATGTTTCACAGCACAAAAGGAAGAATTGTGGTGAAGGGCGGTAATGTTCCTTAATTCTCTTCGTCTTTTCCCAACATCGCCACAAACTTTTATAATTCCATCATAATGCAACACAAAAGCCCCAACCAAAAGTATCAAGACAAATCTGTTCACACCTGCCTTTCAAGGGAGCTCATAACTCAGAAGTCCTATAGTTTTTATACCTTGGGTCTACTTTGTACCTTGGGTCAACGCGCTGCTCCGACGCATGCTCCCATCCCTGACCTGGGTCTACTGGATCTCGTCAGTCGTGTTATGTAAGGACAATAAGGATGTAAAGTGAAACATTCGATAATCGTCAAACATGATAATTCTCAGCATTTGAAATTTGAGTTTAGTTCCCTTCAAAGTACACATAATACACATTTACATTTACATGTACAGTATACTTTAGTTTCGTTCATGAATAAGTTTGAATAAAAGAACAAGTTATCTTGCTTAACTCATGCAGACAGTTGTTACAACATGCGTGCGAAGCGAAAAGCAGGATTAAGTAATTGGTTCACTTCTGTCTGTCCGCATGGTCCACAAATGTCAGTTTATGATGGAGGACCAACTTAATTTCACTTGATTGTTATATTTTGAACACGAATCGGAACATGAATCAGAAAACGAACCTGCAGGTTAGCATTAGTTTGGCTCTGAATTTGTCCCAATCGCACATGCGCAGAGAAGAGAGGAGTGACATAATTTTTTTACTCTGTCTGTTTGGCAGTCAAACAAAATTGAAAATCATTCCGAGCAGGAAACATTGTTTTTAAGGATGTCATAAAGGACACAAACAACAGGCATGAAGAACTAATGTAATGTGTTAAATATGGTGATGTAATAGCCACTGCGTGAATGGTGGTAAATTTCTCGAATTCGTTTGTTTATACAACTTTTACAATGTTTATTTTATTTAAATTTGATTATATACTTGAACACTGTAGAACACAAATCGCCTTCTAATCGCTTCCAAAAACCTCCAGTTTTACAGTACTTGGACATGTCATATAAGGCGGTATATCAAACTACATAAACAGCTCTAAATTTCCGGATTCTTTTAATTCTTCCTTTAAAATCATTATTATAGTTCAATTGAATTGCAGCCTATACTTTAACACAGCATAGGGTAAGGTGTTCTATGAACTCTCTAGTTGTCATATTGTTGACATAAATTATAAAGGAAAATATTCACCAAATGTCCGAATGCATGTCCATCTTGTGTTTGCAGCTGGGGTACACGGTGGGGAATGAACGGATAGTGCTTATGAGTCGAAACAAGAACAATCAGTGTGGAATAGCAAGTCGTGCTGTTTTTCCCCTCGTCTAGGTATGAATTTTTAAAGTTTACTTGTTGGGATTTTACTGATCATTAATTTTGCAGATTTATGAACAACCACAAAAACTACAACAAACTGCTCAGCACATCTCATTATTTTTATCAGCACATCAAGTATTTTGTTGTTGTATGGAATATACAAATGACACACTGATGCAATATCCACTCTTTCTGAACTAATTATATGCTGTATATATTCGCACCTTGATATTGTGAATTCTCGCCCGCGGCGTGCGAACGACCGCGTTTAGCCAATGGCGGCCGTCTCGCCCACCGAACGGACAATCCAGTCGCGGCTTTCCGGATCAACGCCGGAAACCAGCCACGGGTGTGTTTTTAAGCCACCACCAAGCCAAGTCAATATTCCACCCGCGCGCGACAGGGTCAATCGCCGAATTGTCGATATACCTAATTATTCGCGCAGGCAGACTACCGAGAGACTGTACCTCAACGGGCCGCTTGGAAACGAGCCGCTTAAGCAGCTCGCTTCCTTTTGGGATAACCGAGCGGGGTATTATGCGCAGTCCCGTTGGACCCGATCACTTTACCGGCTATTTAAAACCAACTATATTCCGAGTGCAAGATGGCAGCTCAATTAAGGGAAGAGGACGCAACGAACGGGTTAACATTTGAACAAACATTTATTTACAAAGCACACGTAAACAATGATGCAGTCATGCAGGTATGTAATTATGCAAGGCCGAACACGTATGCAATTATACAAGGCACACACGCATGACAGGAGAACTACAACCGTTCTACACAATCACTTAACAGTTTTTACTACTTAGTAGACACGGGCCCACGGACACACGTACGCACACACACACCCAAAAAATGGTGGCTGAGACCTTTAATAACGGGCTCCAGCTCGGAGGACAGGTGAGCTGAAACCCAGAGCCTATCTCGAACCTCTCCACCTCGTGTGGTCTTCAAGTTGTTCGGACCGGGCTCCAACGAGAGCGAGCTGGATTCAATCGCCGTGAGCTGCGATCCTTCCCGAGCTCCCGGCGAATCCTCCCGCGCTTCTCAACACGTGCTGGTGAGACGAGGCACCGATCCTTCCCGTCGATGCGTCCTTCCCGAGGAACCACCTCCAAGAAGAGGCCGACGAGTCGCACCAAGCCGGGAACCAAACGGAGAACAAAGAGCTCCACGAACCAAGAAGAAGAAGAAGCCACCATTCGCAGCTCGAGCCGAGCAACCAGCTCAACTTTCTTCCAAACAAAGCAGCTCTCAAAAGCCTACCGAGCCAAGCAGGACCCGAAGCTCTGCTGAACAACTCCTCTGCAGAAGCAAAAAGCTTCCGAAGGCCTCAACCCTAACCCAAGCCAAGCAGGACCCGACGGCCTGCTGAACGACGCAGAACCCGAACAAAGAAGGATCTCCTCTTTATCCTTCTCGCCCCCTCCCCGCGCCCGGTGTGACTCATGCCTCGTGATCATCCCCCGCTCAACCACGGTGGGAGGGAGTTGTTGACGTCATGAATCACGGGACGGCAGGGCTTCTTCTTCCTCTTCGCAGAAGAGGGGAGGGACGTCTCCATTGTTCGCTCCCTAACTATTAAATCGATCCGCAGCATCTAATCGATTTCTGAACATTTAAACAATGGAAGGTGAGCTATCTAGGGAACAAGCACTTATCGACATAGCTGACTAAAGGAACCTGTATGTTGTGTGCAATCGAATTCCAAATTCGTAACAATATAAAGAGTGTATCTTTACTATAAATTATTGTACAACACGGTGAACTCTTGTGAGGACGGGTGGGTTTAGGATCGTTCATCTTAACAAAACATCCGTTTCAATCAGGATTTATAAATTTAATTTATCTTTCTTTAACAATTCATAAAGAATCTTGAAAGAGTTTGATACATGTACTACTGTACAAGGAGTTCATAAAACAAGGATGTATCTTCATTAGACCATGTATTTGTTCACCTTTTCTCCAAACATGCATCATGCCCCAGGGTTTTCCTCAGAAATAAGTGGTCAAAAATTGTCTGTAAACTGACAGGGGAAATATATTTGTTATGTACATAAATAGGGTGACATTTTTCACCCTCCCACATGCTTCATACTTGCCCCTTCCCTTGCCTTATTCCGAGCTCCTAAAAATATTTTCCTTGTCTCCCAACACTTTATTTTATGGTTTTAGCCTCACCCCCTCTCCCCTTCCCACGTTACCACATCACCATCACCTAGCATCACCTACACTAGCAGATGATGTAATATATAGATCGAGCCAAAACAAACTGAATCGATTCACCGTCAGTCAAACCATAAATATTTATGAAACGAAAAATTTCACACTTATGGAAGAGTAATAATTAACGAGAGTAATAACTAATGAAGCCAGACAACAAAGAAGCTAAAAGCACGAGAGGAATGGCCCCAGAACAAGTAATACGCAACTTTCAAAATGACAAAAAAGTGACGAATACTTGTTGTTCCACGGATTTTAACCATTATGGGATTGCCTAGGTGTGAGGATCAGATCATAAACCATGTTCTACACAGAGCGTCGGTGCTGCTGAAGCAGTTTCTTTGGCTATGGTTACAATCTTGGGCAGGTCACCAATCTGACAGGAATTTGTATTTTGGCCACGGTGCCGGTGATAGCTGCAAGTGCAAGGGCCAAACTTTTAAACATTTCAGGCTCTCGATACTCTGCAATGCTTTGGGGGAAACCCTGAAATACTGTATCTGACAGGACAAAACAACTTAGGTACTCGTTTGAGGCATTTTAGCTTTGTGCTTCACATGAGTACCATGAAGGTCTTGGTCCATCAATCTGAAATATCCTACTGATAATCTGAAGCACCCAGGAAATGTCATATCCGCAAGGTGTGGTGCTTACAAAGCTCTGCCACCTATATTCTGCCATAGATCCCTCTTCCTCTGCTCAGAGCCGGCCTATCGTTAAAATGGGCAAATGGAGAGTATACATTGCTCACAACAGGCTGAAAGCTTGCTCTAATGGGATGATGACTCGGCAGCAAAAGCCATTGCAATGTACTCTTGCAGAACTCCACATCTCACAGAGTGATTGACTTTTGACTGTGGGGGAAGAAGCGTGAATTTTTGGTGTCAGGCCAAGGTGTTAGCAATAACTCACTTACTCTTTGTGGAAAGACACACACGTGGGATCACCCTGCCTATGAAGCACCAATCCATCCATTCATCGGGACCAAACTCTGTGCAGAGCATTGGTGCTGCCAAAGCAGTCTCCTGGGCTATTGAGCACAATCCTGGACAGGTCACCACTCCGACACAGGATACTCAAATGGCTCAATCATCCCAGCAAGGTGGTACTCATTTTGCCAACCCCAGAAGGATGGCAGGCTGAGTCAACCCCACCTGGAATTAATTCAATGAAAGAGCAGGATTTTAACTCAGGACCCTAGGATCCCAAGCCCACCACACTAACCATTAAGCCAACACCAGGCATATGAAGCACCAATCTGACAGTTTATAGTTGGGTCAGAATTCAAATTCAGCCCTCTCTACATGTCCTATCAATGCATGTATGTATCTCTTCTCTCTCTCTCTCTCTCTCTCTCTCTCTCTCTACTCTTCACAGAGCACTGTTGCCACCAAAGCAGCTTCCTCAGCAAGGACTATACTGGGGTGGTTTGAGCCATTCCAGCGGTAGTCAGGGCAGGAATTTGTTATTTGGCCATGACACCAGCGATAGCTCAACTACTCTTTGCGAAGGACACCATGGGGTCTTTAACATTGACCAACTAATGCTGGCAGTGGAAGGCAGGACCCCCCTTTAATGTTGACGCAAGGGACGGCACACACCTTGATGAATCACCCTGCCTGCGAAACACCGGGATGACAGTTTATAGCTGGGTCGGGATTCCTACCCAGGCTTGATAGTTTAGAGGCGAGTGTGTTTACCTCTCAGCCATCCTGCCAGTAACTCTAGTTTAATTTTCTCTAATCAAATGCTAAACTGTTCATATCTTGAATGTTTTTTTATTATCCTGTTTTTCAGTTTCACACAATCATGGCATGAAAGTGGAAGTTGCACAATGTCCATCCACTCCATAACCTCAACTTGCTTTTCATTTACAACCAATATTTCATTGTATTTGTGTTCAGTCATCAAACCGAAGATTGTAAAATATAAAAATAGGATTGTAGAGTCAAGAAGCGTTTTGGAACAGCAACGTATCACACAAGAATCCATCTACATATGATGTACACTGGAGTGGTGGAACTTTTTCTACCCCTACCACTCTACTCCGAACATTCCCTTACCCTTTTTATCCCCTCAATCCTTTCCTTTTCACGCCCCTCCTTTCCATACAGGTGGTATATGTAGATGGACCCCTATGAACAATACCAATTAAATGGTCTAACTGTCAGGAATATACAATCACTTATACAATGTTAGTACTGGTATTTTTCACATTTTGCAGCTGTTATATTTTGTAATCATTGTTTGATTCTCATTTCATTTCGTTAATGTTTAATCATCATGTTGTTTTACTCTTTTAATTTTAATCATCATGTTGTTTTACTGTATTTTAATTTTGGTGATGTTGAATCATCATGTTATTTTACTGTATTTTCATTTTGGTGATGTTTAATCACCATGTTGTTTTACTCTATTTTATTTTTGGTAATGTTTAATCATCATGTTGTTTTACTGTATTTTCATTTTGGTAATGTTTATCAACATGTTGTTTTACTGTATTTTAATTTTGGTAATGTTTAATTATCATTTTGTTTTACTGTATTTTCATTTTGGTAATGTTTAATAATCATGTTGTTTTACTCTATTTTAATTTTGGTAATGTTTAATAATCATGTTGTTTTACTCTATTTTAATTTTGGTAATGTTAAATCACCATGTTGTTTTACTGTATTTTAATTTTGGTAATGTTTAATAATCATGTTGTTTGACTCTATTTTAATTTTGGTAATGTTCAATAATCATGTTGTTTTACTCTATTTTAATTTTGGTAATGTTTAATAATCATGTTGTTTTACTCTATTTTAATTTTGGTAATGTTAATAACCATGTTATTTTACTCTATTTTAATTTTGGTAATGTTTAATAATCATGTTGTTTTACTGTATTTTAATTTTGGTGATGTTTAATCATCATGTTATTTTACTGTATTTTCATTTGGTGATGTTTAATCACCATGTTGTTTTACTCTATTTTAATTTTGGTAATGTTTAATCATCATGTTGTTTTACTGTATTTAATTTTGGTAATGTTTAATCAACATGTGTTTACTCTATTTTAATTTTGGTAATGTTTAATCACCATGTTGTTTTACTGTATTTTCATTTTGGTAATGTTTAATCATCATGTTGTTTTACTGTATTTTCATTTTGGTAATGTTTATTCAACATGTTGTTTTACTGTATTTTAATTTTGTAATGTTTAATCATCATTTTGTTTTACTCTATTTTAATTGGTAATGTTTAATCATCATGTTGTTTTACTGTATTTTTCATTTGTAATGTTTATTCAACATGTTGTTTTACTGTATTTTAATTTTGGTAATGTTAATTATCATTTTGTTTTACTGTATTTTCATTTTGGTAATGTTTAATAATCATGTTGTTTTACTCTATTTTAATTTTGGTAATGTTATTAATATATTTTTTAACTATTTTAATTTTGGTAATGTTTAATAACCATGTTATTTTACTCCATTTAATTTTGTAATGTTTAATAATCATGTTGTTTTACTCTATTTAATTTTGGTAATGTTTAATAACCATGTTATTTTTACTCTATTTTAATTTGGTAATGTTTAATAATCATGTGTTTTACTCTATTTTAATTTTGGTAATGTTTAATAATCATGTTGTTCTACTCTATTTTAATTTTGGTAATGTTTAATCATCATGTTGTTGTACTGTATTTTCATTTTGAATGTTTAATTATCATTTTGTTTACTGTGTTTTCATTTTGGTAATGTTTAATTATCATTTTGTTTTACTTGTTTTCATTTTGTAATGTTTAATCACCATGTTGTTTTACTCTATTTTAATTTTGGTAATGTTTAATCATCATGTTGTTTTACTGTATTTTCATTTTGGTAATGTTTATTCACCATGTTGTTTTACTGTATTTTCATTTTGGTAATGTTTAATAAATTTGTTTTACTGTATTTAAATTTTGGTAATGTTTAATCACCATTTGTTTTTACTGTATTTTCATTTTGGTAATGTTTAATCATCATGTTGTTATACTCTATTTTAATTTTGGTAATGTTTAATTATCATTTTTGTACTCTATTTTCATTTTGGTAATGGTTAATCACCATGTTGTTTTTCTCTATTTTCATTTTGATAATGATTAACCATTTTATTCTCATTTCATTTTGATTTGCTCGTTTTATTCTACATAATGCAAAATAATATTGTTCTGGGAAAATAATAAAAAACCTGTTGACTAATTCCACAACAAGTCCACTGACACTTGCAATGCCCCCCCAACCCTCCAAGAGCATGTAGTTGGTACAAAACCAGCAGGTGAGTGAAAATTAATTTGTACAACATGTAAAAGACATTTCATAAAGGCAATCTCTTTAAAGGCAACCATAGAAAAATGTATCCAGCATTGTGATTGAGAGAATTTGGGAAGGTTGGTATCACATCAGGACATACAGTATGTTTGAAATAGCTTTACACTGCTTATTAACATGGAACTACAAAGTGCATCAATTCATGGTAACAACTGGTACAAAGCTACTTTAATATTGAGCACAAGCAAGCATGTCCACAAATATCACCTTGGGAGGTTCTTGAAAAGAAGAAGAAGAAGGAGAACAAATTATTTCACATCTTCAGACGCATGCAGCTTTCGAAGCAGTTTTTCCTTTTGGTTCGGGGGCACAATCCTGGAGGGGTCGCCACTCCGGTGCAGAATACTTGAGAATGGCTCATTCTTCCAGTAAGTTGGAACCAGGGGTGGATTAACTGTACTTGGGGACTCAGGCTAATTTTATTTTTGGGCCGTTTTCTCTGATTTGTATTAACAATATATGTACTTGTGCAGCAGCCTACATAATTTATGCATGTGGTACTTAAGCTAATTGAGAAACCGACATAAAGGGGCGAGTTATATTTGAAGCCCTTTTTCTATAAATTTTATGAAAGTACATATATATTTACACGATTTACACATAAGGTACCGAAGCTAATTGAGAAAGGAGCATCAAAGAAACTTAACACATTATATTTTTGCTGTGTGTCTAAACAAAACAGTATAAAACAGATTTTACTTTAGGATCTATAAAAATGTAAAATAAAACAGGGATTTACATGTTGTGTAAAATGTCATATTTGATCAGAGTCCAAAGATTCCAAAGAAGTTTGCCTTTCGAGCTTTCTGTTTTGCGAAATCTCAAATTACATCATCGAAACTCAGTTCCCGCAAAATGTCACTTTCTATGTACATCAGTGAGAGCATCTTCATCCGATCTTGCTTCATGTCTGCTCCAGCTCATCCTTTATAGGCTTCAGCTCTGAAAACTGTGTTCACAAGTACAGTTTGAGCCCATGAGGCAAAGATACATTTGAAAAGCTATTTCCACATTAACAAAGACATCTTTCAATACATGTTGCAAAACCATTAGATATAGGATCAATTCACTGTTACAGTCATTATTTTCAGCCTGTGTCTGGAAACATCTATTCCAGCAGCAGCATATTATGCAAATTGAATATTATTGTCATCCATATAAATTATATATGGCTGACAATGATATTCATTTATCACACTCACTCACCACCCTCAATAGCTTACAAGTTACAAACTCAAAACATTAATGTATATTACGGTACCTCTATCCAAGAATATGAGTGTGGCACAGTGTTACTGTAGTCACATCAAGTTGTCAACCCCAAAGATACACAGCCTGCTCTGGCTGTTCCAACCTGCTCCGAGCAGAGTTGCTTGATTCCAAAGGACGTATAATCAAATTTGCACTGAAAATCGCCAATCCACTCAAATAAAATGTGACAAATTATCGCTAGTGCTGTTATATGTGTATGTAACCTTCAATAATCGTCACTTCGGAATTTTTTTGCCAATACCGTGTCATGCACCTTTCATCGGTGCCAATTTGTTCTTACTTTTACATCATGAACTTTGTTCCATTGTTTGTCCAACCAATAGCATTAGGGTAGGTGTGGTTTTTGAAATCTGGTTTCTAACAAATAATTTTGCCCCACACTACTACCGGCCGGACTCTTGGACCTCCCCTCGGGGACGAGCAGGGAAAACAGCCTTAATGAAAGGGTAATGACACTTCTTTGCCTGGTAGCTCGCTATACACCGTCGTGGAAATGATTCACGGATTAGAGTTTCACTGGAGTTAAACAGAAGTTCACTGGAGTTCACGGAATTTTGCTGGAGTTCACTGGAGTTAAACTGCATTTGCAGCCCTATCTTCAACGACACATTTCCTCTCTGGACTAATGGATCTACGTACCACTGCTGCATGACTCGCTATCTCCAGTGGTTTTCACTCCTTTTAACCATGGTACTTCATCATCATACCCCCTTTGGTGAGCAGCTTATTCCCATGGGCACTTGACATTTATGACACCCACGTCATCGAGTGAATCATATTATTTCGTGGACATGACGCCGAATTGACCCACGAGTGATACGCCATTCTTGCTTCTTATTTAACTTGCAAACTGTATCACCTGCACTCAAACTTAACAGATTATGGGGCACTGCTCAGACTGGAAAATCATCAACCTTTAGCGGTGAGTAGAAGTTGATAATTGATAACTCAATCTTCTATATTGGTAACCCGATGTGATTACTTATTATCATGTCTGTCGATACTAAGTCTGGTGTTGGCTTAGGGTTAGGGTGGTGGGTTTGGGATCTTAGGGTCCTGAGTTAAAGCCCATCAGCTGCTGAATTAACACCAAGTGGGGTTGACTCAGCCTGTCATCCTTCTGAGGTCGGCAAAATGAGTACCAGTGTACTGGTAGTTGGGCATTGCTTTCAACGGTGCCCCATACTCGGGAGCAGTGGTGATGCACCATTGTTCATAGCAGTGGAAGCATGAAATCATGCCACCACAATAAGTGAATCAAAAAAAAAATGTCTGTTGAAGCTACATCGATGATGGCATCCACCAAGGTGCATTTGCTGACGTATCCTGTCATTTGTAGCGGCCGTTAGTTTAAAACTCCCTCCTTTCTGGGCTCAACGATCCTACAATGCAGTTTGTGCAAGTTGAAGCACAGTTCCTAACCAGGCATGTCACCACTGAGGATACACGCTTTGCATATGTTGTTGGATCTCTCCAGCCAGAAATAGTGCAAGAATTGAGGACCTCCTAATTGCTCCTTCAACCTCAGAACGTTATATCACACTCAAGGCTGAGCTCATCAGGCGTACCTCAGCCTCAGAGCAAAAGAAACAACACCAACTACTCATTTCTGAAAAGCTTGGTGACAGAAAACCCTCTCAGCTTTTGTGAAGGATGAGACAGCTGCTTGGGACAATACATTGGAGAATACCATCTCAAAACAGCTGTTTCTCCAGAGACTTCACACCAACCTCCAACTGATATTGTCCTCAACTAAAAAGGCTGTCAACATCGAACAACTGGCGACCTCACCGACAAGATCATGGAAGTCTGTTCTCCTTTTTCCTCTACTATGCACATAGGAGCTGTTTCAAAACCTCAACAGTACCTTGCAACTCAACCAGACCAAGTCTGTGCTTTGTCCACCCAGGTTGAGAACTTGACCAGACATGTACAAGCTCTGATGACGCAACTACAGTGTGAAAAGAGATAGGAGTACAAGCCGTAAGCATGGTTCATCTCAAAGTCATGAAAAGGACACAACCCCAGTTCAAGCGCCACAAACACGCCAAACAGATGTGCTGGTACCATTGGAAGCATGGAGGAAAGGGTCATAAATGCATCAGTCAATTTTCAACCAGTCCCCCCTTTGGAGCAGGGAAATTCCAACGTGAGCAACTAGTGGCGACAAGTCAGCCAGCAGTGAGATCCAAATCTATTCGCCTATTCTACATAACCGACAAGGCAACATGTACCAGTTTTTAGCGGATACTGGTACTGCGATCCAGCTGCAGGCAGTGAATCATTCACCATCACCACGTATGGGGAGAGGTCTTTAACGCTGGACCTTGACTATGACAATAATTAATTAATTTTCAAAGTGATTCTTCACTCTTGAGAGAAGGGCCAAAAACGATGTATAGCATGATATTTCAAAACTTTATTGGCCCAATATGTTCTACTGGATCAGGCATTGTGTGGCAGAGGTATGCGCTCTACCGAGTGCCCTTCTAATTGCAAAGTGTTTTTGTTGACAAAGCTCAAGATATTTTACTCTGATTTACCGATTGACCAGTGTCCACAGTATGATGAAGTAAAAAAACAACAAAAGGAAATTCTTAAAACATATGAACTGGTCCCAGAAGCTTACAGGCAGAAGTTCAGGCAGTGTAGGAAGAAACACAATGAAACCATGTGGAATGTGCTTGGAAAAGAAGACACTTTGTTTGATCAGTGGGTGTACTTCCAAGGAAATTTGAATGACTTGCATAATAAGGCAGTTAATTTCAGTGGAGGAGTTGAAGCAGTGTGTGCATTCTGACATTCGATGCATTTGGATGAACGAAAGGTACAGGAGTTGCACACCACAGCAACTATAACTGATGATTATGCTTTGACTCACACAATCTATCTCTATCTCCACAAACCGGGTTTTCCAACCAAAAGTAACCTGGGAGCTACAGTGAACCAACTGAGGGAAATAGACCCTTATTTAAAGGTCCTCTAGAAAACTCTCATGCCAAGTTTGATTATTTTAACAGCCGCCAGAAGTTAATCTTTCCTGGTGTTCAGAAAACGACCACAGAGTTTTCATCTGGCTTAACTGTGCTTATTGCAAGAGGAGAGGAACCTAATCTCTCAGTGTCATATGTTGAAAGGAGAATCCAAAGTGATTGTCAGCCAAAGGCTATTCCAACTGCTTTTGCTAATGTTCAAAGCTGCCCATTGCAGCAGTGACTATTGAAGGGTCACCCAAAAGAGGAGGCACCAGATGTAGACGTTATTAATGACGGATATAAACCTTTTATTATAGAGTGACTCATTCCAAGTCTAGGAAGCGCTCTGAAGAGTATAGAGTGAAATAAAATTTGGACTTAGAACCCATGGTAAACTTTAGAGGATAACTTTATGGAGCAGGTCAATGATTATGTTGATGCTAATGAAAACTTTAGAGGATACTGGGGAACTACTTAATTGAATTTAATTACATATTTGAAAATTGTTGTAGAAACAGGAATCGGAACACGTGCCTGCAGTTTAGCAGTACTTTGGCTCTGAATTTGGCAAATTGTATGGAAGGTTATTCCGGTCCATCCATCAGGACTATACTCTGTACAGAGCGTCAGTGCTGCCGAAGCAGTCTCCTGGCTATTGGGCACAATCCTGATGGGTCCCACTCTCATGCAGGATACTAGAATGGGCTGAATCATCCCAGCAAGCTGGGTAATCACTTTGCCGAACTCGAAGGAAAACAGGCTGAGCAACCCCACCTGTATTAATTCAACGAAGGCGGGATTTGAACTGAGGACCCTAGAATCCCAAGCCCACCACCGAACCATAAAGCGCAACACCAGGCATTCATCCTGGTCAAGCATCCAGAAAGTGAGATTAAAAAAAAAAAATTCGTCTGGCAGTTAAACAAAATGAAAATCATTCCAAAGAGGAAAGTTACTGTTGGGACATTCTACTGTTTCTGTTAAAGAGTATCTCTGGGTAAACAATAGTTCAAATTTCACCAGCGTGTGTCACCCATTATACAAAGAAGTGTCATGTGCAGGCACAGAGACCGGGTCCTTTAACACAAACTCTGACTGCAAAAAACACAACCACTGGAAGTTTGCCAAGCCACAATCACAATCGAGAACAGAAAAAGGAACAATGCCACATCGCAAAAGAATGACGAACGTTACATCAGGAGAACCGTGATGAATGTCAAAACGCAGGATCACCCGCCGACCATAATACCATCAAACAGAGACACTTACTTCTTCTTTCGGCTGCTCCCGTTAGGGGTCGCCACAGCGGATCAACCGTCTCCATTTCGCTCTATCCCCACATCTTCCATTGACACTCCAACCGCCCGTTGTCCGCCCTCACCGTATCCATGAACCTCTTCTTTGGCCTTCCTCTTCTCCTCCTGCCTGGCGCTCCATCTTTCAACATCCTTCTTCCGATATATTCCGCTTCCCTCCGTGCACATGTCCAAACCATCTCAATCTCGCCTCTCTCACTTTGTCTCTAAACCGTCCTACCTGCGCTGTCCCTCAATATACTCATTCCTTATCCTGTCCATCCTCGTCAATCCCAACTAAATCGCAGCATCTTTAACTCTGCACCTCCAGCTCCGCTTCCTGTCTTTTTGTCAGCGCCACCGCCTCCACACCATACAACATAGCTGGTCTCACTACCGTCTTTAATACTTTCCCCTTAACTCTTGCAGCTACCCTTCTGTCACAAATCACTCCTGCAACTCTTCTCCACCCACTCCATCCTGCCTGCACTCTCTTTTTCACTTCTCTACCACACTTCCGTTACTTTGGACAGTTGATCCCAAGTTTTTAAACCCATCCACCTTCCCCACCTCAACTCCTCTTGCAACCGCACCATACCACCACCCTCCCTCTCATTACGCACATGTACTCGTCTTACTCCTACGACTATCATTCCCCTCTCTCCAGTGCGTACCTCCACCTCTCGAGGCTCGCCTCAGCCTGCTCCCTACTCTCCTACGATCATGAGTTCATCCGCGAACATCTAGTCCATGGAGATCCAGTCTGATCTCGTCCGTCAACCTGTCCATCACCATTGCAAACAGGAAAGGCTCAGAGTGATCCTTGGTGCAACCCACTTTTACCTAAACCGGTCCATCATTCTGACCGCACACCTCACCGCTGTCACACTGTCCTCCATACATATCCTGCACATCTCACCTACTTCTCCACCACTCCGACTTCCTATACAATGCCACAACTCCTCTTTGGCACCCTATCATAAGCTTTCTCTAAATCCACAAAACACACAGGTGTAACTCCTTCTGGCCTTCCCTATACTTCTCCTCAACATTGTCAACAGCAAACATCGCATCAGTGGTGCTCTTTCCTGCATAAAACCCATACTGCTGCTCACAAATAGTCACCTCTCCTCTCAACCTAGTTCCACTACTCTTTCCCACAACTTCATGGTGTGGGCTTAAACTTTATCCCTCTTAAATTTCCACAGCTCTGCACATCACCCTTATTCTGAAAATCGAACCAGTACACTAATCTCCACTCCTCCGGCATCTCTCTCACTTTCCAAGACCTTATTAAACAATCTGTTTAACAACCCCACTGCCATCTCTCCTAAGCACTTCATGCCTCACTGGTATCCATCTGGGCCAACCGCCTTCCACTTTTCATCCTCTTCATAGCAGTCCTCACTTCATCCTTACTGATCCACCCCACTTCCAGATTCACTATCTCCACCTCTTCCAACCTTCTCTCTCTCATTTTCTTCATTCATCAGCTCCTCAAAGTACTCCATCCACCTTCTCAACACACTCTCCTCGCTCCGCAGCACATTCCCATTCGTCCTTATCACCCTAACCTGCAGCACATCCTTCCCAGCGTCGGCCTCTGTCTTGCCAATCGGTATAAATCCTTTTCCCCTTCCTTTGTATCCAACTTCTCATACAGCTCGCCATATGCCTCTTCTTAGCCTTTGCACCTCTCTCTTTGCCTTTCGCCGCCACTTCTTGTACTCCTGCCTACTTTCTTTCATCCTTCTGACTATCCCACTTTTTTCGCCAACCCCTTCTTCCTTATACTTTCCTGTACTTCCTCGTTCCACCACCAAGTCTCCTTATCTTCCTTCCTCTTCCAGATGTCACACCAAGTACCTTCTAGCTATCTCCCTCACCACTTCTGCTGTAGTTGCCCAATCATCCCACCCATCTTCCACCATCCACACCTGTCTCGCCTCCTCCCTAAATTCCACGCAACAGTCTTCCTCCTTCAGCTTCCACCATCTGGTCCTTGGTTCAGCCCTCACTCTCTTCCCAACCTCACCTCCAAAATCATCCTACAGACCACAATCGATGCTGTCGCGCTACACTCTCCCCTGCCACCACCTACCACTAATCTCTTTCAGGTTCATCTCCTGCTTAAGATGTAAATCCACCTGTGTGCACTTTCCTCCACTCTTGACGTCACCCTTGTGTTCCTCCTTCCTGAAATATGTATTTACCACTGCCATTTCCATTTTTTTGCAAACTCTACCACCATTTGCCCTTCCACATTCTCTTGTTGAGACTCCGTCTACCCATCACCTCCTCATCCTCTTTATTCCCTTCCCCACATGCCCATTGAAATCTGCTCCATCACCACTTCTTTCATCCTTGATACACTCTCCACACTTCATCTACTCACTCCAGAATCTTCTTTATATTCCATCTCACACCCCATATGGTGGGCATATGCACTGATGACATTCATCATCACCCCTCAATTTCCAACTTCACACTCATCACTCGGTCAGACACCTCTCCTCACCTCCAATCCCTCTTGACATAATCTTCTTCAGGGATACCCGACACCATTTCTCCTCCCATCCACACCCATGTGGTTAGAACAGTTGAAACCAACCTCCAATGCTCCTAGCCGTTGGCTCCCCATCTCCACGTTTGGTCTTCTTTGTACACACAGTTGTCCACCTGTTGCGTTCTCTCCATTCATATCAAGCCAAACTCTCGCCCTTTGCAGTCATGCGTCCGAACATTCAGAGTCCACTCGTCAGCCTCCACACTTTACTCTTCCCCTGGCGTGCGCCACTGCCTCCGGACTGCCTTCCCCGTCTTTCCTCTTCCTCTTCGCCCAGCGTAGCCAATTTCCATTGACCCTGGGCTGCGATCGCTGACGGTGACCGGTGGCGGGTCACGCTGGATTAACGCCGGCCTCGACCGATCTGGTATGGAAATTTCGTTTTGTTTTGCCGGAATAGATGATTGCATTGGTCGTTTTGACGCCGAGATGCCCTTTCTGACGCAACCCTGGTGCCTTCTTACGACACATGGATATGGTACAACCTATTCTAGCCGGGCTACACCGGCCCAGTACATGTTACTCATTTTCCCGACCTCGGAAGGATGACAGGCTGAGTCAACCCCCTGTGTTTATACGACTTGGATATATATATTATACATATAGATTATATATGTAATTCAGTGCCCAAGGGCTTTGAACTCAGGATCTTTTGGGTCCCAAGCCCTAGCCCTACCACTGCGCCAACACCAGCAGCATCAACAAGAGAACTATGTAGTCTAAACAGAGACATACTATGTTATTTCCACTTGAATATATGATTCTGTGGAGGTGAAACAGGAGAGGATTAACATATAGAGCAAAAGAAGATCGTCAAGGTGCACAGGACCCATGTGACCCGTAGAAACCCTCTCAAATAAAATGTTGGTGCATGTTAGATTCATGTTCTTGGCACGAACGAGCTCCTAGACAAAACTCCACCCAATTGGGTATTCTCAACCCAGCTCCGCACATGCTTCACACTTTAATTATGAAATGCATTCTTTTTGTGTTGACCCTCTGCTCTTTCGAGGTTTGAGGAGAGAGAGGCCGTTCTCCTGTCTGTCAGAGATGAGGATGTCACGCAGAGGGGATCTTATCAGCAAAGAGATTAAGGAGGTTGTCCAAAAATACTGCCATCACCACGATGATTTAGTTATCTATATTTCATGTAAACAATATCCCTGATGCATTTAAGTATTGTAAAGCTTACCGTTATAGTTGTGTAAGTGTTGCGTTTATTTTTAAGATACAGCAGTTCGACTCGTTTCCTGTATCAAGCAACCATTTATTCTCAATGAAGGAAAGTGGTGCGGTTTTTTATTTATTATTTTTTTTTTTTGTTTTTTTTCTTTTTTTTTTTTTTTTTTTTGTTTTTCTTGTTTGTTTTTTTTTTTTTTTTTTTTTTGTTCTTATCGTTTTTTTTGTTTTTTTTTTTGTGTTTTTTTTTTTTTTTTTTTTTTTTTTTTTTTTTTTATTTTTTTTTTATTTCTTTTTTTTTTTTTTCTTTTTTTTTTTCTTTTTTTTTTTTATTTCGTGTTTTGTTTTGTTTATTTCTTTTGTTTTTTTTTTTTTTTTATTTTTTTTTTTTTTTTTTTTGTTTTTTTTTTTTTTTTTTATTTTTTTTTCTTTTTTTTTTTTTTGTTTACTTTTTTTTTTTTTGTTTTTTTTATTTGTTTTTTGATTTTTTTGTTTTTCTTCTTTTTTATTTTTTTTTTCAAGTGGATTTTTTTTTTTGTTTTTTTTTTTTTTTTTTTTATTTTGTTTTTGTTTTCTTTTCTTTTATTTTGTTTTTTTTCATTTTTATATTTTTTTTTTTTTGTTTATCTCTTTTTCTTATTTTTTTGTTTTTTTGGCAGAGACATTCGTTGCCACCTCCAAACTCGATAAGGAAGTTGTCTCCTCGAGTAAGAGCAAAGTTCATTGAGTCACTCTCCTTCGTTGCAAACTTCACACCAGGTGAGTATTTTTAAATACCAAGGATTCTCAACACTCACCTTGTTTCTCATTCTTTCCTGCTAATATCTTTTGGGAGATTTTATCCTGTGAGTTTGTTTGGAATGAACTTAATATTATATCTGAGTTCTCGGCATTTGGAAAGATATGTATACAATGTGTGACAGCAGATCATTGCAGGTGACGTGAGGATCATGAAACAGGTATGTTGGGAACTCAGAATAATTTAGTGACGTGAAATCGAATAACCGCAATCGGAGATTATATTATTTTGGATTGCTCTATGTTTTATGGGGTTTAATCGGATCAGTTAATGTGACTGAATATCTCTTTGTTTATTAATTTTGTTTTCTTCTCTAACCTGCAGGAAGAGAGTCCATTTGCCTTCCTCCCTGCCTGACACTTGTACACAGTCAGCTCAGATGTCTGCATGGTAGCAAGTGGGAAAGATGGAGCATGGTAGAGCAGTGCAGTGTAACTCACCTGGGACATGTGATATCTTCTTGGTATTAAGATAAAGTGGAAGGGATTTATTGAGAACATAATCTTCAATTTCACTCCTTCCAATAATGTGATAATTATCCTTTCGTCACCTCTATTTGAGAAAGATTCGTTTTTGATTTCTCTATCCTCTTTTGCTTGCAATGGCTCTGATGCCCTTTCTTTATCATATAAACATCATATAAAATGTCTTTGTTATGCTTTCTCAGCACATTTCATGCGCAAACGAAACATTTTTAAGACCATTTCCAAAATGAAACTGTGAAATCACAGCTTCCGTTCATTGTTGTTTGTATCTGAATATTCACACTTGAGGTCACTTCCACTCGCACCTGAGACCTTTGCTGTAAATCGGTCTTGCCAAGACTCGTATTTTTCATATCATAAATACTGTACTAGCAAGCCTAACCATCGTTTTACCAGGTCAGGTCAGGTTTGGGAGCTTGCGCATCGGCAGAGCCCCACTTGCAGCGCGTTGCTGCATCCACTTTCCTCTCCAGGGGCCTCCGTCTGGCCATCTCTCAGGCAAATGCCTAGTGCCATTCCCATCTCCTTGAGATGCCATCAACATTGCTCAACCACGAGGCCTGTGGTCGGCCCGTTGGCCTCTCCACTCACGAGGCTCCCTCACTGCCCCTCCCCTCGAGAGAATCTGATCTAGCAGGCATCAGCGATCAGGGAAAACAGCACATGTCTCATTCAGCCACAGCTGATGCTCAACGGGCCATGCAGGTAACAAATCTAATTTGAGTCTCTCTCAGCAACTCCGCTCGTTTGGACACAAGGTCCGATCTAGGATAACCAGGATTCTCCGAATGAGACCTGAGTACTGGTGGAGTTTAAGTTTCGTCTCAGGTCCCTTGGTCAGAGTCCAAGTCGCACATCTGTAGAGCCAAGAGCTGGAAGCACCAAGGACCTAAGACTCAGATTTGTCATCCTCCTGCCACAGGTACTGACAGCGACACACCATGATCCATCGATTCTTCGCCGTACGGACAATTTAGTCAATTTGCCAAAAATTTTGGGTGGAAAGAGAAGGTAAAAGGAAGACACATCTTACCCATGCATAGAGTGCTTTAACCTCAACCTCACCCCCAACATCGGCATCAACCAGATGACTAGTATTTTCATATAATAATTTTGACAAACAACGACTCGTGCTTCTATACATAGTACTTTTCGGGTGTTTTGCAAGACAATGTTAATTTTTCAACTATTTACAGGAGAAGAAGAATGTTCCTCAATAACATTTTATATTCTTAATATTTTGGAGTCTGATAGGATAGTTTGATGTATGCACACTCAACTCGAAGGCACCTGTCTAGCCTGGGTTCGAATCCTGACCCAGTCAAACTATCATCCTGGTGTTTCACAAGTGCGAAGTGATTCATCAATTGTGCTTGCTGTTCCCTGGAATGGATTGTTAAATTGGACTTCCTGTCTACTGACCATTTGGTTGGTGGACGTTCATAACATCCACCGTGTCCTTTGTGGGAGTGGTAACCCTTCACTTTGGCCACCATGGAACAAACTCTATGTATTCATAGGAATACGTACCCTGTGCAGTCTTGAGAAGGACTTTGGTGTGAGCCAACCTTGTTTTTTAAAGTTGTTTTTTTTCTTGATCCAAATATGGCTTGCCAGACCACATTTACAATGAAGTCATCTTTATCAAAACCATATTCCGATGGTTAGTTATCAATTAATTAAATTTTGCATTGATTGGACTTAAGCGGTTTCTTCCTATGAAGATTTTTCAAATATTTCCCCATCTCGATCTAATAGGGGCTGCTCAGAACGCGTGACACATGATTGGTATTTTAATGATAAATCCTATTTCAAATTTCAAGTCAATCGGATGAAAATTGAGTGGATTTCAGAAAATTTGGCCTATGTTGATCTTTTGGCTATGTTGACGCTCAAAACAAATATTGGTGTTGAATTCAGTGAGCTGATCTTAAAAATCCTGTTAAAATTTTCAAGTTCAATCGGATTGAAAATCGACAATTTAGAAATCTGGCTATGTGAACCTTTTGGCCTTATGTTGACTTAAAAAGTAATTGGTAGTTGATTGAATTCATATGACCAAATGTGCAAATCCTCTTCATATTTCAAGTCAATCGTGATTGAAAATCGACAATTTTAGAAATCGTGGGCCTATGTGACCTTTTGGCCTATGTTACTGAGATAAATAGTTGGTGTTGAAATTTTTATTGACCGTGTATGCAAATCCTTTCAAATTTCAAGTCAATCAGATTGAAAATTTAGGATTTTAAAAGTGTGGCCGATCTTTGACTTCGCATATACATGACCTTCGCATATTCGCTGACCTCAAAGAATAATTGGGGTTGAATTCAGTGAGCTGTTATGGAAATCCTGTTCATTTCCGAGTCAATCGGATGAAAATGGACAATTTTAGAAATTTCAGCCGGTTGACGAAAAAATAGTTGGTGGTTAATTCAGTGAACTGTATATTGAAAATCCTCTTCAAACTTCAAGAGGTGACCGCGTATCACAATGGGCATGTACACCATGTGGGTTAGTTTCAATTTCCCCCATGAATGAGTTTTCGATGTACGCTCTCAACAAAATGCAGACACTTACGCCATAACGATACATACGCCATGCGTACGCAACTGATCGCTTAATTCCTGCTTTTCGCTTCGTGAGCGCAGGGCACTTACAACATTTTGTCCTAATTCTATGCAAATCGTCCCAGGCTAGAAACTCTTTGGCAGAACCACAATCTGGCAGAAAGGCTGCTGGGCCGTTACTTTGAGCGGTGTACCAGATCTGATCCACCAGCTATTGAGTTGATTCAGGGTTATAGTATCCCTATCGCTGACCCTCCAACCACTGTGACCCACCTTCGTTTGTGGAACAGGCTGTGTGATCTAGTTAAAGGGTAAAGCTCCTGGGATCCTGTGGCATCCATCGCTGAACTTCTCAAAGCTGGTGGAAATGTTGTACTTATTTCGTTGCATGCAGTTCTGTGCTCTGTTTGGAGTGCAGGCATCATCCAACTGAACTGGAATGACGGGTCTTATTGTTCCCTCTCGAAGGTAGGTAATTGTCAGGACTGCAACAACTACCTTAAGGATGACTCGGCGGCCTCGTATGGAGAGTGCTGCTCTCAGTTGCCGGAGCACGAACTTTGATTTGATAATTTATCCGATTAGGTCTTCGCCACTTTCCTTGCTTGAGCACCAGTGCCCAGGCGTCAAAAGGCTTTTACACCAAAGACGTCAATGACTGACCGTATCCTTGTTCTTCGGTTCCTCACCGAACGCAGATGAGAGTTTTGGCAGGGCTCTGCTTGCAGCCAATGTTGATTCCTTCTCGCAAAGACGTTTGATTCACTGTGAGATTTGGGATGTCCTCTGGAGGTTCTCGTCTTCTGGGGTCCACCAAAACTGATTCGAATCTGATGTTCTGAACTTTACTCTGGACTGAGAGTGCTGTGAGGTGTGGTTGGTTCCATCACCGACTTATTTCAGTTGTTGACTGGGAGTTCGTCACGGCTGTGTACTGCCTCCACCCTTTCACTTCTTGGTATGGACTGGATTTCTGGGGAGATGTTGGAGAGATCAAGCTGTGCTCCATCATTTGGTTTGTCAGAATCTTCTTCCTTGAATTTTGCAGTGATGCAGTCTCTTTGCTGAGACTTTGGATTATCCTGCAGCCCCTTCCAGGTCCTGAATGAGGAGCTGCATGCCACTGCGGATTACAGGTTTCCTGGGTCAAAACTAAAGATCTAGGCCTTCATTGACATCTTGGATGCTTGCTATCTTGTCTATACCTTGTTGATGGTGAGATGTTGAGGTCACGGAGAGATCACTTCCTGTACCATGGCAGTGATATTCATGTCTCTGCATTGTATAGCCATGAAGTCGTGAATGTTTGGCGTTCGAGGCCTGGGGAATAAGGCATTCATTGCATTATGAGATGTGGTTCTTCAATACCTATGCAGACAACGAAAGTTCTGTCTTTAAGTCCCTGGTCCTTTCAGTCTTGCTTTACGGATGTGAGGACTTGTACTCTGACCAAATCTGAGATGGAGGACTTAATCAAAATAAAGACAATTTGCTGCACCATAGCCCAATAAGGAAGCCAGTACGCCAGACATAACCCCCTACACACACACACACACACACACACACACCACACACACACAACATTATGTACTGTAAGTACTTACAAAAACTATTTTATCAGTTTTAACCTTAACGTATAAGGCACAATTACTGATTTCCCAACTGCCAGGATCATCAGCTGGGCACCGTTATTCATGAGGTTTCTGAACCTTTGTTATCTGTATAGTCCGGGGAGCATAAGCTGCGGCTGTCTGGACATGTGGCTCGTTTTCCTTGATGTGATCCTGCTTCACCATATTCTTCTCAAACAAGGGAGCTTCGTGAGTGGAGTAGGCCAACGGGACTCGACCATGCCTGCCCAGTGGTTCAGTTAGGTTTCAAGGCAGATGGGGGCATGAGTCAGGCATCTCTCTGCGGGGATGGCCAGATTGAAGGCTTCTGGAGTACCGGCGGAAGTGGAAGGCACGATTGCTCTGCTCCAGTGCATGCTCTCACAACCTGAATCAGACCTGTAGGTCAAGATGAAATTGCTTTCAATTTTATTGCCAAACATAGACTGGTTGGCCATGTGAATCAAGAACTGCTAGAATGCTTTCCTTGTGTGCAGGAAAGAAGTATGAAGACAAAGAAACGGAAACATATCGACGGCTCATCTGGAGTTTAACTTGAAGAAAATTGAGAGCACAATGCCTGGCCGATCGTGGTGTGCACAGCTTTCCACTTGGGAATGAATCACTAGGAGACCTGGTGTTGGGATGGGATTCTCTCGTCTCTCTCTGTCTCTCTCCGTCTCTCTCTCTCTCAACTGCTTTAGGGCTTTTCCTTTGAGCATAATTTCCTTACTATTATTACTCGTGAAAAAACCCATCCTTTAGAAGTGTTAAATTTCCCCTGAAAATCGGAGTATTTTAGTATGACTTAAATACCCAAGATTGAAATACCCCTGATGTGGATTTTTTTAAACCCACCTTATTGTGATCGTTGTCCTCCTTGAAGGATTCTCACTGCGCCGATTTGGAATCCTATTTGACTTCAGGCAGAGTTTAACGTTTTTTCGATTTGATTATAAAATCCTACAAAACCTATGACCACTGATTAAACTGATGTCCACACAAGTCCTTCTTGTGAAACAATTTATTTTCTAATTATACACCATACACTTGTCACCCTCATACAATGAACCTTAAGATCCCCATTGATTTAGATCAATGCATTAATTGATGAACTTAAGAATCCCCAACTTAAGAATTTGATTGTAATATATTTGGTTCTATTCCTTTTATTCTTATTTAGTTAACAGTTACACCAACCCGAAATCCAATTTACTTCTACATTACTCAGACAGTTTATCTAACTATGGTTACTTGGTCGTTCCCAAGGAGTACAGCCACTGAGATGGCCTTACATCCTCACGTGCCTCCTGCACTGGTATAATTTACATTTCAAAACATTTTTATACTTCTCCATGCGAGAGGTTGGGGATATTCACCCCAGACTGTAGACGTGTCCTTTAGACGAAAGCCACTTCGTACATTTATAAGGCTCGGTCACCTCTGCTCCAGAACAATCACATTTCTTATCATTTAGGCAAAAGTCTTTGGGCCGAAAAGGACAGCCAATTCAACTTCAAAGCATAAAAGTTACATTTTCTGAGACTATTGTTACAATTTAAAATACATTAATTATAAATTTTCCCCCAGCACTCCCCCGTTTTTTTTTTTTTTTAAGAAAATTGAATAATTTTTCTTACACATGATTACCAGTCCCATTCCTGAAGGAGGAAAAGATTTCCATACTCAATTCAATCAATAATGCAGCGAGTGCTCATATCAGAAAAAATGAGTGAGTTTCCCATTAATTATGGCCTGGTTTTCATCAGCATGTGTCGCACATTTTGAAAACATGCTATTCGAATCTGAAGATTCGCAGGGTCAGGGTGTGGATAGTGCAGCACACAACAGAAACACAATCGAAGCACTCCTTTTGAGCCTGAGGAGAAGGTTTAGATGTGGGCAAGTACAAGTTTTGGCGCCGGACACTGGTTGAAGCGAGCGCAGTGTGATCCAGGCCTGATCGTACATTGAAGCAACCACAGAAGTTCACGATGTATTTGCAGAGCGGCAATCGAAGTGTGGCTGAGAACATTCCTCCACGCAGACACCACACAACTGCCGCGTTAGACTTGCCTCAACCTTCTCCTCAGTGGGTTTTTCCTTTCTTTTTCCCACATGCTCCATCTTATCTCCACAGGAAGGGCATGATCCGATCACAGTGTTGAATGCTCAATCACCAAATCTGGTTCTCCCTCGTCCACTTTGTGGGAGTCTTCCAAAACTTCATCTTAGACGAAAATCGTACATTGCTTTCAAGACTGCGATTTCAACCACTCCGAACAAACAAAGCATCAATTAAACACCAATCAATAAACGGCATGGGCCTTCAATAAGACTAACAAAGTTCTTATAGAAGCATTATCTCTCTCT
>CM068967.1:12512429-12544713 GCA_035128595.1 Eptatretus atami | reverse complement strand
ATCATGTTGTTTTACTGTATTTTCATTTTGGTAATGTTTATTCACCATGTTGTTTTACTGTATTTTCATTTTGGTAATGTTTAATAATCATGTTGTTTTACTGTATTTAAATTTTGGTAATGTTTAATCACCATGTTGTTTTACTGTATTTTCATTTTGGTAATGTTTAATCATCATGTTGTTATACTCTATTTTAATTTTGGTAATGTTTAATTATCATTTTGTTTTACTCTATTTTCATTTTGGTAATGTTTAATCACCATGTTGTTTTTCTCTATTTTCATTTTGATAATGATTAACCATTTTATTCTCATTTCATTTTGATTTGCTCGTTTTATTCTACATAATGCAATAATAATTGTTCTGGAAAAATAATAAAAACCTGTTGACTAATTCCACAACAAGTCCACTGACACTTGCAATGCCCCCCCAACCCTCCAAGAGCATGTAGTTGGTACAAAACCAGCAGGTGAGTGAAAATTAATTTGTACAACATGTAAAAGACATTTCATAAAGGCAATCTCTTTTAAAGGCAACCATAGAAAATGTATCCAGCATTGGTGATTGAGAGAATTTGGGAAGGTTGGTATCACATCAGGACATACAGTATGTTGAAATAGCTTTACACTGCTTATTAACATGGAACTACAAAGTGCATCAATTCATGGTAACAACTGGTACAAAGCTACTTTAATATTGAGCACAAGCAAGCCATGTCCACAAATATATCACCTTGGGAGGTTCTTGAAAAGAAGAAGAAGAAGGAGAACAAATTATTTCACATCTTCAGACGCATGCAGCTTTCGAAGCAGTTTTTCCTTGGTTCGGGGGCACAATCCTGGAGGGGTCGCCACTCCGGTGCAGAATACTTGAGAATGGCTCATTCTTCCCAGTAAGTTGGAACCAGGGGTGGATTAACTGTACTTGGGGACTCAGGCTAATTTTATTTTGGGGCCGTTTTCTCTGATTTGTATTAACAATATATGTACTTGTGCAGCAGCCTACATAATTTATGCATGTGGTACTTAAGCTAATTGAGAAACCGACATAAAGGGCGAGTTATATTTTGAAGCCCTTTTTCTATAAATTTTATTGAAAGTACATATATATTTACACGATTTACACATAAGGTACCGAAGCTAATTGAGAAAGGAGCATCAAAGAAACTTAACACATTATATTTTGCTGTGTGTCTAAACAAAACAGTATAAAACAGATTTTACTTTAGGATCTATAAAATGTAAAATAAAACAGGGGATTTACATGTTTGTGTAAAATGTCATATTTGATCAGAGTCCAAAGATTCCAAAGAAGTTTGCCTTTCGAGCTTTCTGTTTTGCGAAATCTCAAATTACATCATCGAAACTCAGTTCCCGCAAAATGTCACTTTCTATGTACATCAGTGAGAGCATCTTCATCCGATCTTGCTTCATGTCTGCTCCAGCTTCATCCTTTATAGGCTTCAGCTCTGAAAACTGTGTTCACAAGTACAGTTTGAGCCCATGAGGCAAAGATACATTTGAAAAGCTATTTCCACATTAACAAAGACATCTTTCAATACATGTTGCAAAACCATTAGATATAGGATCAATTCACTGTTACAGTCATTATTTTCAGCCTTGTTCTGGAAACCATCTATTCCAGCAGCAGCATATTATGCAAATTGAATATTATTGTCATCCATATAAATTATATATGGCTGACAATGATATTCATTTATCACACTCACTCACACCCCTCAATAGCTTACAAGTTACAAACTCAAAACATTAATGTATATACGGTACCTCTATCCAAGAATATGAGTGTGGCACAGTGTTACTGTAGTCACATCAAGTTGTCAACCCAAAGATACACAGCCTGCTCTGGCTGTTCCAACCTGCTCCGAGCAGAGTTGCTTGATTCCAAAGGACGTATAATCAAATTTGCACTGAAAATCGCCAATCCACTCAAATTAAAATTTGACAAATTATCGCTAGTGCTGTTATATGTGTATGTAACCTTCAATAATCGTCACTTCGGAATTTTTTTGCCAATACCGTGTCATGCACCTTTCATCGGTGCCAATTTGTTCTTACTTTTACATCATGAACTTTGTTCCATTTGTTTGTCCAACCAATAGCATTAGGGTAGGTGTGGTTTTTTGAAATCTGGTTTCTAACAAATAATTTTGCCCCACACTACTACCGGCCGGACTCTTGGACCTCCCCCTCGGGGGACGAGCAGGGAAAACAGCCTTAATGAAAGGGTAATGACACTTCTTTGCCTGGTAGCTCGCTATTTACACCGTCGTGGAAATGATTCACGGATTAGAGTTTCACTGGAGTTAAACAGAAGTTCACTGGAGTTCACGGAATTTTGCTGGAGTTCACTGGAGTTAAACTGCATTTGCAGCCCTATCTTCAACGACACATTTCCTCTCTGGACTAATGGATCTACGTACCACGTGCTGCATGACTCGCTATCTCCAGTGGGTTTTCACTCCTTTTAACCATGGTACTTCTATCATCATACCCCCTTTGGTGAGCAGCTTATTCCCATGGGCACTTGACATTTATGACACCCACGTCATCGAGTGAATCATATTATTTCGTGGACATGACGCCGAATTGACCCACGAGTGATACGCCATTTCTTGCTTCTTATTTAACTTGCAACTGTATTCACCTGCACTCAAACTTAACAGATTATGGGGCACTGCTCAGACTGGATGAAATCATCAACCTTTAGCGGTGAGTAGAAGTTGATAATTGATAACTCAATCTTCTATATTGGTAACCCCGATGTGATTACTTATTATCATGTCTGTCGATACTAAGTCTGGTGTTGGCTTAGTGGTTAGGGTGGTGGGTTTGGGATCTTAGGGTCCTGAGTTAAAGCCCCATCAGCTGCTGAATTAACACCAAGTGGGGTTGACTCAGCCTGTCATCCTTCTGAGGTCGGCAAAATGAGTACCAGTGTACTGGTAGTTGGGGCATTGCTTCAACGGTGCCCCCATACTCGGGAGCAGTGGTGATGCACCATTGTTCATAGCCAGTGGAAGCATGAAATCATGCCACCACAATAAGTGAATCAAAAAAAAATGTCTGTTGAAGCTACATCTGATGATGGCATCCACCAAGGTGCATTTGCTGACGTATCCTGTCATTGGTAGCGGCCGTTAGTTTAAAACTCCCTCCTTTCTGGCTCAACGATCCTACAATGCAGTTTGTGCAAGTTGAAGCACAGTTCCTAACCAGGCATGTCACCACTGAGGATACACGCTTTGCATATGTTGTTGGATCTCTCCAGCCAGAAATAGTGCAAGAATTGAGGGACCTCCTAATTGCTCCTTCAACCTCAGAACGTTATATCACACTCAAGGCTGAGCTCATCAGGCGTACCTCAGCCTCAGAGCAAAAGAAACAACACCAACTACTCATTTCTGAAAAGCTTGGTGACAGAAAACCCTCTCAGCTTTTGTGAAGGATGAGACAGCTGCTTGGGGACAATACATTGGAGAATACCATCTCAAAACAGCTGTTTCTCCAGAGACTTCACACCAACCTCCAACTGATATTGTCCTCAACTAAAAAGGCTGTCAACATCGAACAACTGGCGGACCTCACCGACAAGATCATGGAAGTCTGTTCTCCTTTTTCCTCTACTATGCACATAGGAGCTGTTTCAAAACCTCAACAGTACCTTGCACCTCAACCAGACCAAGTCTGTGCTTTGTCCACCCAGGTTGAGAACTTGACCAGACATGTACAAGCTCTGATGACGCAACTACAGGTGAAAAGAGATAGGAGTACAAGCCGTAAGCATGGTTCATCTCAAAGTCAATGAAAAGGACACAACCCCAGTTCAAGCGCACACAAACACGCCAAACAGATGTGCTGGTACCATTGGAAGCATGGAGGAAAGGGTCACAAATGCATCAGTCAATTCTCACACCAGTCCCACCCTTTGGAGCAGGGAAATTCCAACGTGAGCAACTAGTGGTGACAAGTCAGCCAGGCAGTGAGATCCACATCTATTCGCCTATTCTACATAACCGACAAGGCAACAGGTACCAGGTTTTTAGCGGATACTGGTACTGCGATCCAGCTGCAGGCAGTGAATCATTCACCCATCACCACGTATGGGGAGAGGTCTTTAACGCTGGACCTTGGACTATGACAATAATTATTTAATTTTCAAAGTGATTCTTCACTCTTGAGAGAAGGGGCCAAAAACGATGTATAGCATGATATTTCAAAACTTTATTGGGCCCAATATGTTCTACTGGATCAGGCATTGTGTGGCAGAGGTATGCGCTCTACCGAGTGCCCTTCTAATTGCAAAGTGTTTTTGTTGACAAAGCTCAAGATATTTACTCTGATTTACCGATTGACCAGTGTCCACAGTATGATGAAGTAAAAAAACAACAAAAGGAAATTCTTAAAACATATGAACTGGTCCCAGAAGCTTACAGGCAGAAGTTCAGGCAGTGTAGGAAGAAACACAATGAAATCCATGTGGAATGTGCTTGGAAAAGAAGACACTTTGTTTGATCAGTGGTGTACTTCCAAGGAAATTTTGAATGACTTGCATAATAAGGCAGTTAATTTCAGTGGAGGAGTTGAAGCAGTGTGTGCATTCTGACATTCGGATGCATTTGGATGAACGAAAGGTACAGGAGTTGCACACCACAGCAACTATAACTGATGATTATGCTTTGACTCACACAATCTATCTCTATCTCCACAAACCGGGTTTTCCAACCAAAAGTAACCTGGGGAGCTACAGTGAACCAACTGAGGGAAATAGACCCTTATTTAAAGGTCCTCTAGAAAACTCTCATGCCAAGTTTGATTATTTTAAGCCTGCCGACCAGAAGTTAATCTTTCCTGGTGTTCAGAAACTGACCACAGAGTTTTCATCTGGCTTAACTGTGCTTATTGCAAGAGGAGAGGATACCTAATCTCTCAGTGTCATATGTTGGAAAGGAGAATCCAAAGTGATTGTCAGCCAAAGGCTATTCCAACTGCTTTTGCTAATGTTCAAAGCTGCCCATTGCAGACAGTGACTATTGAAGGGTCACCCAAAAAGGAGGCGACACCAGATGTAGACGTTATTAATGACGGATATAAACCTTTTATTATAGAGTGACTCATTCCAAGTCTAGGAAGCGCTCTGAAGAGTATAGAGTGAAATAAAATTTGGACTTAGAACCCATGTAAACTTTAGAGGATAACTTTATGGAGCAGGTCAATGATTATGTTGATGCTAATGAAAACTTTAGAGGATACTGGGGAACTACTTAATTTGAATTTAATTACATATTTTGAAAATTGTAGAACAGGAATCGGAACACGTGCCCGCAGTTTAGCAGTACTTTGGCTCTGAATTTGGCAAATTGTATGGAAGGTTATCCCGGTCCATCCATCAGGACTATACTCTGTACAGAGCGTCAGTGCTGCCGAAGCAGTCTCCTAGGCTATTGGGCACAATCCTGGATGGGTCGCCACTCTCATGCAGGATACTAGAATGGCTGAATCATCCCAGCAAGCTGGTAATCACTTTGCCGAACTCGGAAGGAAAACAGGCTGAGTCAACCCCACCTGGTATTAATTCAACGAAGGCGGGATTTGAACTCAGGACCCTAGAATCCCAAGCCCACCACCCGAACCATAAAGCCAACACCAGGCATTCATCCTGGTCAAGCATCCAGAAAGTGAGATTAAAAAAAAAAAATTCGTCTGGCAGTTAAACAAAATTGAAAATCATTCCAAAGAGGAAAGTTACTGTTGGGGACATTCTACTGGTTTCTGTTAAAGAGTATCTCTGGGTAAACAATAGTTCAAATTTCACCAGCATGTGTCACCCATTATACAAAGAAGTGTCATGTGCAGGCACAGAGACGGGGTCCTTTAACACAACTCTGACTGCAAAAACAAACCACTGGAAGTTTGCCAAGCCACAATCACAATCGAGAACAGAAAAAGGAACAATGCACATCGCAAAAGAATGACGAACGTTACATCAGGAGAACCGTGATGAATGTCAAAACGCAGAGATCACCCGCCGACCATAATACCATCAAACAGAGACACTTACTTCTTCTTTCGGCTGCTCCCGTTAGGGGTCGCCACAGCGGATCAACCGTCTCCATTTCGCTCTATCCTCCACATCTTCCATTGACACTCCAACCGCCCGCATGTCCGCCCTCACCGTATCCATGAACCTCTTCTTTGGCCTTCCTCTTCTCCTCCTGCCTGGCGGCTCCATCTTCAACATCCTTCTCCCGATATATTCCGCTTCCCTCCTGTGCACATGTCCAAACCATCTCAATCTCGCCTCTCTCACTTTGTCTCTAAACCGTCCTACCTGCGCTGTCCCTCTAATATACTCATTCCTTATCCTGTCCATCCTCGTCAATCCCAACTAGAATCGCAGCATCTTTAACTCTGCCACCTCCAGCTCCGCTTCCTGTCTTTTTGTCAGCGCCACCGCTCCACACCATACAACATAGCTGTCTCACTACCGTCTTATATACTTTCCCTTAACTCTTGCAGCTACCCTTCTGTCACAATCACTCCTGCAACCTTCTCCACCCACTCCATCCTGCCTGCACTCTCTTTTTCACTTCTCTACCAACACTCTCCGTTACTTTGGACAGTTGATCCAAAGTTTTAAACCCATCCACCTTCCCCACCTCAACTCCTTGCAACCGCACCATACCACCACCCTCCCTCTCATTTACGCACATGTACTCCGTCTTACTCCTACTGACTATCATTCCCCTTCTCTCCAGTGCGTACCTCCACCTCTCGAGGCTCGCCTCAGCCTGCTCCCTACTCTCCTACAGATCATGATGTCATCCGCGAACATCATAGTCCATGGAGACTCCAGTCTGATCTCGTCCGTCAACCTGTCCATCACCATTGCAAACAGGAAAGGGCTCAGAGTGATCCTGGTGCAATCCCACTTTTACCTTAAACCGGTCCATCATTCTGACCGCACACCTCACCGCTGTCACACTGTCCTCATACATATCCTGCACGATCTCACATACTTCTCACCACTCCCGACTTCCTCATACAATGCCACAACTCCTCTCTTGGCACCCTATCATAAGCTTTCTCTAAATCCACAAACCCACAGTGTAACTCCTTCTGGCCTTCCCTATACTTCTCCATCAACATTGTCAAAGCAAACATCGCATCAGTGGTGCTTTTCCTGGCATAAACCCATACTGCTGCTCACAAATAGTCACCTCTCCTCTCAACCTAGCTTCCATACTCTTTCCCACAACTTCATGGTGTGGCTTAACAACTTTATCCCTCTTAATTTCCACAGCTCTGCACATCACCCTTATTCTTGAAAATCGGAACCAGTACACTTAATCTCCACTCCTCCGGCATCCTCTCACTTTCCAAGACCTTATTAAACAATCTGGTTAACAACCCCACTGCCATCTCTCCTAAGCACTTCATGCTCCACTGGTATGTCATCTGGGCAACCGCCTTTCCACTTTTCATCCTCTTCATAGCAGTCCTCACTTCATCCTTACTGATCCACCCCACTTCCAGATTCACTATCTCCACCTCTTCCAACCTTCTCTCTCATTTTCTTCATTCATCAGCTCCTCAAAGTACTCCATCCACCTTCTCAACACACTCTCCTCGCTCGTCAGCACATTCCCATTTGCGTCCTTTATCACCCTAACCTGCAGCACATCCTTCCCAGCTCGGTCCCTCTGTCTTGCAATCGGTATAAATCCTTTTCCCTTCCTTTGTATCCAACTTCTCATACAGCTCGCCATATGCCTCTTTCTTAGCCTTTGCCACCTCTCTCTTGCCTTTCGCCGCCACTTCTTGTACTCCTGCCTACTTTCTTCACCTTCTGACTATCCCACTTATTTTTCGCCAACCCCTTCTTCCTTATACTTTCTGTACTTCCTCGTTCCACCACCAAGTCTCCTTATCTTCCTTCCTCTCTCCAGATGTCACACCAAGTACCTTCCTAGCTATCTCCCTCACCACTTCTGCTGTAGTTGCCCAATCATCCCACCCATCTTTCCCACCATCCAACACCTGTCTCGCCTCCTCCCTAAATTCCACGCAACAGTCTTCCTCCTTCAGCTTCCACCATCTGGTCCTTGGTTCAGCCCTCACTCTCTTCCTCAACCTCACCTCCAAAATCATCCTACAGACCACCAATCGATGCTGTCGCGCTACACTCTCCCCTGCCACCACCTTACAGTCCTAATCTCTTTCAGGTTGCATCTCCTGCTAAAGATGTAATCCACCTGTGTGCACTTTCCTCCACTCTTGTACGTCACCCTGTGTTCCTCTCTCTTGAAATATGTATTTACCACTGCCATTTCCATTATTTTTGCAAACTCTACCACCATTTGCCCTTCCACATTTCTCTTGTTGAGACCGTTCTACCCATCACCTCCTCATCCTCTTTATTCCCTTCCCCAACATGCCCATTGAAATCTGCTCCAATCACCACTCTTTCATCCTTGGATACACTCTCCACCACTTCATCTAACTCACTCCAGAAATCTTCTTTATATCCATCTCAACCCCATATGTGGGGCATATGCACTGATGACATTCATCATCACCCTTCAATTTCCACTTCACACTCATCATCGGTCAGACACTCTCCTCACCTCCAATACCCTCTTGACATAATCTTCCTTCAGGATTACCCTGACACCATTTCTCCTCCCATCTACACCATGGTAGAACAGTTTGAAACCACCTCCAATGCTCCTAGCCTTGCTCCCCATCCACTTGGTCTCTTGTACACACAGTATGTCCACCTTTCTTCTCTCCATCATATCAGCCAACTCTCGCCTTTTGCCAGTCATCGTCCTAACATTCAGAGTTCCAACTCTCACCTCCACACTTCTACTCTTCCCCCTCTCCACTGCCTCCGGACTTGCCTTCCCGTCTCCTTCTCCTCCTTCGCCACCAGTAGCACAATTTCCACTGGTACCCTGCTGACCACCGGTAGGTGGCGGTCGTTGGTAACCCGGGCCTCGACCGATCCGGTATGGAAATTCGTTTTGTTTTCCGCATAATGATTTGGCATAGGTTTTACGCCGGATGCCTTCCTGACGCAACCCTGGTCGCCTCTTACGACACACAGGGATATGGTACACCTATTCTAACCGGGGCATACACCGGGCCCAGTACACTGGTACTCATTTCGCCGACCTCGGAAGGATGGCAGGCTGATCAACCCCCTGGTGTTATACGACTTGGTATATATATATACATATACATTTATATGTTAATTCAGTGGCCCAACGGGGCTTGAACTCAGGATCTTTTGGGTCCCAAGCCGCTGCCTAACCACTGCGCCAACACCAGGCTCAGGCATCAACATAGCAATACTATGTTATTGCTCACTTGAATATATGATTCTGTGGAGGGTGAAAACAGAGAGGATTAACTAATATAGAGCAAAAAAGATCGTCAAGGTGCAACAGGACCCATGTGACCCGTAGAAACCCTCAAATAAAATGTGGTGGCATGTTAGATGTCATGGTCTTGTGGCACAGAACGAGATCCAGACAAAAATCCACCCAATTGGGTGATTTCCAACCTCAGCTCCGCACATCTTCACACTTTAATTATGAAAGGCATTCTTTTTGGTGTTGCACCCTCTGCTCTTTCTGAGGTTTGAGGAGAGGGAAGAGGCCGTCTCCTGTCTGTCAGAAGCATGAGGGATGTCACGGCAGAGGGGGGAGTCATCAGCAAAGAGATAAGGAGGTTGTCCAAAAATACTGCATCAACACATGATATTAGTTATCCTATATTCATTAGAACAATTATCCCTGATGGCATAATATTGTCAACTTATCCATATAGTGTGTGTAATTGTGTGCGTTATTTTAAGATACAGCAGTTCGACTCGTAATTCCTGTATCAAGGCAACATTTTATCTCAATGAAGGAAGTGGTGCGGTTTTGGCAGAGACATTCGTTGCCACCCCAAACTCGATAAGGAAGTTGTCTCCTCGAGTAAGAGCAAAGTTCATTTGAGACACTCTCCTTCGTTGCAAACTTCACATCCAGGTGAGTATTTTTAAATACCAAGGATTCTCAACACCACTTGTTCTCATCTCTTCCTGCTATATCTTTTGAGAGATTTATCCTGTGAAGTTGTTTGGTGAACTTAATATTATATCTGAGTTTCTCGCATTGGAAAGATATGTACAATGTGTGACAGCAGATCATTGCAGGTGGAACGTTGAGGAATCATGAAACAGGTATGTTGGGAACTCAGAATAATAGTGACGTGAACATCGAATAACCGCAATCGGAGATTATTATTATTTTGGATTGCTCTATGTTTTATGGGTTAATCGGATCAGTAAATGTGACTGAATTATCTCTTTTGTTTATTTAATTTTGTTTTCTTCTCTACCTGCAGGAAATGAAGTCCATTTGCTTCCTCCTCTGCCTGACACTGTACACAGTCAGCTCAGATGACTCTGCATGGAGCAAGTGGAAAATGGAGCATGGTGAGAGCAGTGCAGTGTAACTCACCTGGGACATGTGATATCTTCTTGGTTATTAAGCATAAAGTGGAAGTGGATTTATTGAGAACATAATCTTCCAATTTCACTCCTTCCAATAATGGATAATTATCCTTTTCTGTCACCTCTAATCTTGAGAAAGATTCGTTTTTGATTTTCTCTATCCTACTTTTGCTTGCAATTGCTCTTGATCCCTTTCTTTATCATATAAAACATCATATAAAAATGTCTTTGTTATGCTTCTCGAGCACATTTCATGCGCAAACGACACATTTTAAGACATTCAAAATGAAACTGTGAAATCACAGCTTTCCGTTCATTGTGTTTGTACTGAATATTCACACTGGGTCACATTTCCACTCGCATGAGACCTTTGCCTGTAAACGGTCTTGCCAAGACTCGTATTTTCATATCATAGTACTGTACTAGCAGAGCCTAACCATCGTTTTACTCAGGTCAGGTCAGGTTTGGGAGCTTGCGCCGGAGCAGCGCGTTGCTGCATCCACTTTCCTCTCCAGGGGCCTCCGTCTGGCCATCTCTCAGGCAAATGCCTAGCCCATTCCCATCTCCTTGAGATGCCAATCAACATGCTCAACCACGAGGCACGTGGTCGGCCCGTTGGCCTCCTCCACTCACGAGGCTCCCTCACTGAGAGAATCTGCTGAGCAGGATCAGCATCAGGAAAACAAGCTACATGTCCATTCAGCCACAGCTGATGCTCACGGGCCATGCAGGTAACAAATCTAATTTGAGTCTCTCTCAGCAACCGCTCGTTGGACACAAGGTCCGATCAGGGATAACCAAGGATTCTCCGAAGAGACCTAGTACTGGTGGAGTTAAGTCTTCGTCTCAGGTCCCTGGTCAGAGTCCAAGTCTCACATCTGTAGAGCAAGACTGGAAGCACCAAGGACCTGAAGACTCAGATTGTCATCCTCCTGCACAGGTACCGACAGCGACACACCCCATGATCCATCGATTCTTCGCTGACGGACCAATTAGTCATATTTGCCAAAAATTTTGGGTGAGAAAGAGAAGGAAAGGAAGACACATTTACCCATGCATAGAGTGCTTTAACCCCTCAACCTCACCCCAACAATCGGCATCAACAATGACTAGTATTTTCATATAATAATATTTTGACAAACAACGACTCGTGCTTTCATATAATAGTATTTTCTGGTGTTTTTGCAAGGACAATGTAATTTTCACATTTACAGGAGATAGAAAATGTCCTCAATAACATTTTATATGTCGTAATCATTTTGGAGGCTGATAGGATAGCTTTGATGTATGCACACTCAACTCAAGGCTGTCTAGCCTGGGTTCGAATCCTGACCCAGCTTAAACTATCATCCTGGTGTTTCACAAGCAGAGTGATTCATCAATGTGTGTGCTGTCCCTGGAATGGATGTTAAATTGGACTTCCTGTCTACTGACATTTGGTGGTGGACGTTAAACATCCCACCGTGTCCTTTGTGGAGTGGGTAACCCATCACTGGCACCATGAACAAACTCTATGGTATTCATAGAATACGTACCCTGTGCAGTCTTGAGAAGGACTTGGTGTGAGCCAACTCTTGTTTTTTAAGTTGTTTTTTTTCTTTGATCCAATATGGCTGCCAGACCACATTACCAATGAAGTCATCTTTATCAAACCATATTTCCGATGGGTAGTTTATCAATTAATTAAATTTTGCATTGATTGATTAAGCGGTTTCTCCTATGAAGATTTTCAAATATTTCCCCTTCGATCTAATAGGGCTGCCAGAACGCGTGACACATGATGGTCATTTTAATGAAAATCCTATTCAAATTTCAAGTCAATCGGATGAAAATTGAGGATTTCAGAAATTTGGCCTATGTTGATCTTTTGGCTTATGTTGACCTCAAAAATATTTGGTGGTTGAATTCAGTGAGCTGATCTAAAAATCCTGTTAAAATTTCAAGTCAATCGGATGAAAATCGACAATTTTAGAAATCTGGCCTATGTTGACCTTTTGGCCTATGTTGACTTAAAAAGTAATTGGTAGTTGAATTCAATGACCAAATGTGCAAATCCTCTTCAAATTTCAAGTCAATCGGATGAAAATCGACAATTTTAGAAATCTGGCCTATGTTGACCTTTTGGCCTATGTTGACTTGATAAATAGTTGGTGGTTGAATTTATTGACCTGGTATGCAAATCCTGTTCAAATTTCAAGTCAATCAGATGAAAATTTAGGATTTTAGAAATTTGGCCGATGTTGACCTTTTCGCATATAATGACCTTCGCATATTCGCTGACCTCAAAAATAATTGGTGGTTGAATTCAGTGAGCTGTTATGGAAATCCTGTTCAATTTCCGAGTCAATCGGATGAAAATGGACAATTTTAGAAATTTCAGCCGGTTGACCGAAAAATAGTTGGTGGTTGAATTCAGTGAACTGATATGCAAATCCTCTTCAAACTTCAAGAGTGACCGCGATATCACATGGGCATGTAACATGTGGTAGTTTCAATTTCCCCCATTGAATGGTTTTCGATGTACGCTCTCAACAAAATGCAGACACTTACGCCATACGTACATACGCCATGCGTACGCAACTGATCGCTTAATCCTGCTTTTCGCTTCGTGAGCGCAGGGCAATTACAAATTCTTGTCCTAATTCTATGCAAATCGTCCCAGGCCTAGAAACTGCTTTGGCAGAACCAACAATCTGGCAGAAGGCCTGCTGGGCCAGTTACTTTGAGCGGCTGTACCAGACTGATCCACCAGCTATTGAGTTGGATGTCAGGGTTATAGCTATCCCTATCGCTGACCCTCCAACCAACTGTGACCCACCTTCGTTTGTGGAAACAGGCTGTGGTGATCCAGTTGAAAGGGGTAAAGCTCCTGGGATCTGTGGCATCCATGCTGAACTTCTCAAAGCTGGTGGAAATTCTGTACTTATTTCGTTGCATGCAGTTCTGTGCTCTGTTTGGAGTGCAGGCATCATCCCAACTGACTGGAAGAGGGGTCTTATTGTCCCTCTCTGGAAGGGTAGGGTAATTGTCAGGACTGCAACAACTACCTTAAGGATGACGCTGCTCTCAGTGCCGGGCACGAACTTTGTTTGGATAATTATCGATAGGTTTCGCCACTTTCTGCTTGAGCACCAGTGCCCAGGGCAGTCAGGCTTTACACCAAAGACGTCAATGATTGACCGTATCCTTGTTCTTCGGGTCCTCACCGAACGCAGATGAGAGTTTTGGCAGGGGCTGCTTGCAGCCAATGTTGATCTTCGCAAAGCGTTTGATTCACTGAATTGGGATGTCCTCTGGAGGATTCTCGGTCTTCGTGGGGTGCCACCAAAACTGATCAATCTGATGTCTGAACTTTACTCTGGGACTGAGAGTGCTGTGAGGTGTGGTGGTTCCATCACCGACTTATTTCCAGTTGTGACTGGAGTTCGTCAGCGGTGTGTACTGCCTCCACCCTTTTCACTTCTTGTATGGACTGGATTCTGGGGAGGATGTTGGAGAGATCAAGCTGTGCTCCATCATTTGGGTTTGTCAGAATCTCTGTCCTTGATTTTGCAGATGATGCAGTCATCTTTGCTGAGACTTTGGATATCCTTGCAGCCCCTCCAGGTCCTGAATGAGGAGCTGATGCCACTGGGATTACAGGTTTCCTGGGTCAAAACTAAGATCTAGGCCTTCATTGACATCTTGGATGCTGCTATCTTGTCTATACCTGTTGATGGTGAGGATGTTGAGGTCACGGAGAGATTCACTTCCTGTACCATGGCAGTGATATTCATGTCTCTGCATGTTGTAAGCCAGAAGTCGTGAGATGTTTGGGTCGAGCCTGGGGAATAAGGGATTCATTGCATTATGAGATGTGGTTCTGTCAATACCTATGCAGGACAACGAAAGTCTGTCTTTAAGTCCCTGGTCCTTTCAGTCTTGCTTTACGGATGTGAGACTTGTACTCTGACCAAGGATCTGAGATGGAGACTTAATCAAAATAAAGACCAATTGCTGCACCATAGCCCCAATAAGGAAGCCAGACATAACAACACACACACACACACACACACACACGGATATAATTATTATGTACTGGTAAGTACTTACAAAAACTATTTTATCAGTTTTAACCTTAACGTATAAGCAATTTACTGATTTCCCAACTGCCAGGATCATCAGCTGGGCACCGTTATTCATGGAGGTTTCGAACCTTTGTTATCTGTATAGTCCGGGAGCATAAGCTGCGGCTGTCTGGACATGTGGCTCGTTTTCCTGATGCTGATCCTGCTCACCATATTCTCTCAACAAGGGAGCTTCGTGAGTGGAGGAGGCCAACGGGTCGACCATGTGCCTCGTGGTTGCAGTAGGTTTCAAGGAGATGGGGGATGAGTCAGGCATCTCTCTGGGGGATGGCCAGATGAAGGCTTCTGGAGTACCGGCGGAAAGTGAAGGCACCGATGCTCTGCTCCAGTGCATGCTCTCACACCTGATCAGACCTGTAGTCAAGATGAAATTGCTTTCAATTTTATTGACCAACATAGACTGGTTGCCATGTGAATCAAAGAACTTGCTTGAGGAATGCTTCCTTGTGTGCAGGAAAGAAGTATGAAGACAAAGAAATGGAAACATATCGCCGCTCTATCTGGGAGTTAACTTGGAGAAAATTGAGAGGCACAATGCCTTGGCCGATCGTGTGTGGCAACAGCTTCCACTTGGGAATGAATCACTACGGAGACCTGGTGTGGGATTGGATCTCTCTGTCTCTCTCTCAACTGCTTAAGGGACTTTTCCTGAGCATAATTTCCTTACTATTATTACTCGTGAAAAACCCATCCTTATAGAAGTGTTAATTCCCTGAAAATCGGAGTATTTTAGTATAACTTATACCCAAGATTGAAATACCCCCACCGAGAGCAACGCTATGCCATACATTTTTAAGTGGAGAGAATTGGGGTCCGCTCCCCACCTCAAACCCGGACCATGAATTTCATTTACCACCTAAAACCTTCCTTGCACAACCTCGAGTACAACCACCAGTTCTCAACTCATTCCGTCCAGCGTTCAGGAGTAATACAAGTCAAAACACACAATCAAACAAGAAGATGTTGTGTGTGGCACGATACTTGCGTAATCCAATAGAGAATGTTGACATGGAAACGCAATTCTCATCTCGAAAATTTGACCTATCATGTGTTTACTATGATTGATTGTTATGCAAAACAAATTTGGTTGATACATTTTCTAATTGCGAACTAATTTGTGTTTTACATGTTTCTGATGGTCTTCACCTCAACCTTTGATCATTTTGATCAAATTTTACTCAGTTATACTGTACATATGTATAAATAAGCTGCATAAGTTTCAATTGATATCTTGAAAAAATACTGAGGTATAGCAATAACAAATTCAGAAAAAGTCCCATTTGTTTCCAATGGGATGAAAATGTCGTCATGGAAACCGTTTTCATGTCAAAAACAGCGAAAACAACCGTTCTGATTTTTGGCAAACAATCTGTGACACAAATATGCAAAAACTTTTCAAATGTCAAGTTTAAAGATGAAAATTGATGATTTTATGTGGCGCTTGAGCTGTGACCTCTTGACCTCAAATAAAAGCTCCATGACCAATATGGAAATGCTTTTCAAATTTCAAGTCAATGAGAAGAAAATAATGATTTTTATGCGAATTAACCATTCACCCTTTGAGCTTTTGACCTCTAAAACAATATGCTTCAAGGTGAACCAATTCAGTTGTCGTCGCTTCTCTTTGTCCTCTGAGAGATTGCTTCCAGAAAGTTAAGTAATCCTTCTGGATTTGTCTGTGCTGTCATAAATGTTATGTTCTCTGTTTGTGTCGATTGCTGTTCATATTAAGTGGGTACTCCTGTGTACTTTTCATGCCCATTCTATTTATTTCAATCTCATATCTGAGCTCAGATAGTTTTGGGCCGACCCGTTTTTTTGTTGTTTTACCCAATATTTACCATACCCACGACTCAATTATCTCCGTTTCATTCGTCCCAATCTTCACTTTATTTCCTCCCTTATACCTTATGTTTAATCGAATCTAATAATGTGTGTGTGTGTGGTGTGTGTGTGTGTGTGTGTGTGTGTGTGTGTGTGTGTGTGTGTGTGTCCTTCATAACTCCAGAACCATGAAAACCTTGCAGCCTGAACTTCATGCATTACTAAGGGAACTCCAAGGAAGTGTATGACTGAAATTGGTGTTTGGGATAATTAACACACCCCTTTTGAAAGATAATTATCTGCCTATTAATTATATCCTTTATCAGTGCATGCAATGGTCATATCATTCTCTATGGGTTCTTAAGACTCAGAAGCATTGACTGTGTTACCTCACTGGGGTTTGAAGCCGCCATGTTTTTTGGCCTGCTCAACAATGCCTTGGCTTGGAGCAGGCAGCAACGATTTCGTAACGATAAACTTTTTTTTTCTTCACTTTCCTCACTCATATTATCGAATGCCGGTTCATCATTCCTATGAATCGCTGTATACATCGCTTTTATAAGTGCTATCGTTGCCAAATGAAGAGCTTGGAGCAATTTAATGCATTATAACGATGCAATTTTCCACAGTCTACTCCAGCGAACTAATTAAAGTATATCAGCGAAATATTATTTCATCTTTGAGGATGAGATATCGTCCAGACGAAAGCAATGTCGAAATCTGTTGTGAAATCTGATAATTTCAAGAAATAACGAGTCTTATAACTAAGCCGATAACCTATTTACTTTAAGCAAGCAGGGCTATGGTTCCTGCTTCTGCCTCTCTCTCTCTCTCTCTCTCTCTCTCTTCTCTCTCTCTCTCTCTCTCTCTCTCTCTCTCTCTCTCTCTCTCCTCTCCTCTCTCTCTCTCTCTCTCTATTATATATATATAAAATATTATTAAAATAATATATATATTAAAAATAAATATATTATATTAAAATAAATATATATTAAAAATAATATATATATTAAAATAATATATATATATTAAAAAAAGAATATTATATAAATATATATATTTAAAAATAAAAATAAATATATATTGTAAAATATATATATATATGTAAAAAAAAAAAATATATATATATATGCCCCGGTTAGAATAGTGTGTACCAGATCCCTGTGTCGTAAGAGGCGACCAGGGTTGCGTCAGGAAGGGCATCCGGCATAAAACCTGTGCCAAATCATTATTGGATCATAACAAATGATCCACTGTGGCGACCCCTAACGGGAGCAGCTAAAGAAGAAGAAGAAGAAGAAAGAAGAAGAAGAGAAGGAGAGAAGAAAAGAATATATATATATATATATATATATATAAAATATATATTGTTATAGATTTCCGCCGGCGTTCGCACGACAGCTCAGTCAAAATGCAGTCGCGCGCCACCGAAGGCCGGAATCTAGTCGTAGCTTTCCGGAAACCCCAGAAACCAGCTACAGGTGCCTTTTAATGCACCATAAACTTGGCAATATTCTGTCCACGCTACAGGGTTAATCGCCGAATTGTCGAATATACCTAACTATTCGCGCGGACAGAAATACCGAGAGTTTATACCTCGACGGAACTTGTACGGAAGGAGCCGTTAGGCGTGCTCGTCCCGTGTGCGTTTTGCCGAGCGGTTTTAAATCGCCAAGTTCCGTCGGACCAGATTATCACTTTTATCGGCTTTAATAGCCAGTTAATTCTCCGAACGCGTAGTGGCAGTCAATGTAAGGAAAATGACGCAAACGAGCAGATCGACATTTAAACAATGGAGCATTTATTTACAATAACCACGTAAGCAGTCAATGAATGGGGGGATGGGGACATGACACGAGCAAAAAGCCTACAGCCGAGGTCTATGTGATAATGTACACGCAATCATGCACTTAACCACAATTCTACTTAAAGAGACAAGGCGCCACAGACTTTCATACAAAACCCAAGGAAAAGAAATAGAGGCTCGTGAGCCTTAATGGTACTCAGAGCCTGAGCCTGGTCATAGCACGACCCGAGGCATGGAAAAGACAATGAGACGGGCTGTGGCTCTACCTGGCACTCGCGCCCTCTAAGGTAGGCTGACTCGAGCTTCGGGTCGGCGAACCCCCTGCTGTCCTGCGTGGCCTCCCTTTGTGTCGACCGCGACTCGTCGCAAGGCCTGCGCTCGTGCCAAATCATGCGCATCGAACTGAACGTTGCCCAGCTGATAAGCTTGGCGGCGGCTCTCCGTTGCGCTTAGCCTTCTCCCGCGCTCGCTCTGGTCGCTTCGACGCCGAGCTTGCGACGACGCTTCGACCGTAGGTCGAGCGAATCGGGCCTTGCCTCCTCTTCAGATTGACTGCCTCTTTTAGACCCTCTCAGTGGCTCTTCCCTCTACGCCCCACTCATAAGCTCTCACCGTCTGCCGCTGACGCGACGCAGCTTGCTGAGCACCCCGACTCTCCACGCGCAACTTGCCCACGGAACTGAACCACTGACTTCTGCCATTGCGTCTCGATCCCGCCCAACTCCAACTGGCTCTGGCGATTCACTTCGCCCTTTTTATAGCGCCGAGGGGGGGGGGGTGAAAAACTGCTCCCTGAACCTTCACCCGAGACTGGCTCCGCTACTTTCACCTCTGCCCTTCACCCCTGGTGGAAACCCCATTTCTGATTGGCCAGTCCTTTCCGGGCAGACCCTCATCTTGATCCGAATATGCAAATCAGCCGTTTCACGGCTGTTGCACACGGACGGTGAATGTGGCCTCCAATGCGGCGCGGCGTATCCGCGACAACGGCATTTTGCCGCTGTGCTGAGGAGGGCGTGATGGTGTCGCGATTGATGGCGCTGTCGAGAAGAGTGGGTGTTGTGGAGTTGATGGTGTTGTTGGAGATGTTTTTGAAAATAAAAGACAGAAAAGAATAACGGCTACCTCAAAGATTCACAGCCCGCGGCACACAAACAAGACCCGTTATACATCGGTGTGGGAATCTAACCTGAAACACAATACTTATCGAAATAACTGATCTCTGCGGGAACCTGAAGTGTTCTATGAATTTCCACAACCGTAACAATATACAGTCAACCCCCGCTTCATCGCGGTTCACCTATCGCGGCCCCGGTTCATCGCGGGTTTCCCTTGGAATGTAACTAATTTTTCTGCGGATTCCCCGGTTACATCCTGCGGTAATAATATATAAAATATAAATTATTAAGGCAAATATAATTAAAGCTCTGGTGTCGCTGTACATACACAGCACAGCAGGCACAAAATTCTAACGCTGGATAACCAATATAGTTTCTCGCTTCTAACTTGCCCAAAGTCCCGCCCAAACGCCCTGCACCTTAAGGCTTCTGGCAAGGAACCGAAGCGCCAGAGGAAGGTCCTGGGACAGCTCCAGGAGAAGTTAAGGGCGGTATGCGATATATTGCTTGGGAAGGAAAAAGGTTTGCCGCCGTTGGACGAGCACTGCTCGTACCCAGCACCTCAAAACCGACCAGACCAGACGAGTCGATCTCCGGCACCTCAAACCCAATCACTGCCAAACCGACCAGACCAGACGAGTCGATCTCCGGCACCTCAAACCCAATCACTGCCAACCGAACAGACCAGACGAGTCGATCTCCGGCACCTCAAACCCAATCACTGCCAAACCGACCAGACCAGACGAGTCGATTTTTTGGGGAGGCGTCCATTCATCGCGGATTTTCACTTAGCGCGGGAGGTTTGGAACGTAACCCTGCGATAAACGGGATTACTGTAATATATATATATATATATATATTGGATATATACATTACACACACACAAGAAAATGTGAAATTTCCAAAGCATTAAATTTATGTTTTTCTACTGTTTGGAGAATTATATTGTCTATATTTTCTTATTATAATTTTATTGTCTATATATCTTTTTTACGATAATTATATTGTCTATATTTTAGAGATCTGTGTCTATATTTTCAGAGGTTTTGCGAGGTGCTCTGCAGGGAATCAAAGCAAATATGGTGAAAAACGGACATTTTAAAATAAAGTTATCACGTTTGTGTGGACCGCAAACTGATGTACCACATTGTGTGTGCACAGATGAGCAGGCAACGTGGCAGATTATCTGCAATGTTTATTTCACGGGCATCATCATGAGCATCATCATGAAACCTTGCAGTGGTTCACCATCATCTTGAGAGTGGTTCATGCTCCGTCATCCTGAGCGAGTGACCAAGCTGTCTCTGCCAGAGTTTCGGAAAGCAGTGCAGGATAGGGATGTTCAGAGACATCTGATCATGAATGTCACCAGGAATCGGTCTCGACTTAACGGAACTGGATAACTGGTTATAATAGTACCGATAGGTGTGTGGAGCAGTGACTATTAGCTGATACACCACCCATGCATAAGTACGTCATCAAATTTTCTCCAAATTTCCCTCTGGCGAGTATTAAACAATGCTGACGAACTTTAGGAACATGGTTATGCATCAAAGAAAGGTTACAATCAAGTCATAAGGGTATCTGTGGAAATATCACAAATGAAACTATGGCCAGGAGAGGCCCTAAGATATGTTATAAACAATCCATATACAGTCCACATATAATCTGATCATGGCTCGAAAAATCGAACGGGCAATGGGATTCATCATTCATGTGTAAAGACTCATGTAAGGAGCTTTGTTACGTAAAGATCATTGCCGCTTACTTAGGCCTAGCAAGTTGAGACAGCTCTGATCCATTCATTTGAGGGAGACATGATAAGTACAGAATGTCTTAATCACATCGAGTTTCCTCAAAACTTGTATTAAAAAATATAACTGTATGCTGGACAGAATTGACTGAAACATTTGTGGTTATTATATTTTTTACGTCCAGAGAGTGTGCCCCGTGAAAGCCATAATAACCTATTATACACCTCAACATGGAGTTCGTGCAAGGCGCAAGCCCCCCTTGGGGATGGGGGGAGAAGTTTAATCGCTACAAACTCCGTTGTGTCACCCTTAGTCCTCCTGTCAAACTTGGTTCAGATTAGATAAGTAACGACCGAATGTGTCGCGGTTAAAATAAACAAAACAGTCAGACAGACAGACAGATACCAAATTGCGTATGTTAGGGCCCTGTCACACCTTGACGTTTTAGCCAGTGTAATGGCAACGTATCAAAATGTATGTAAAACGCTAGCGTACACTGAACTATTGATGTTTTTTTTCAGTTTTGGGCGTATTCATAACGTATTAGTAACGTACACAGAACGTTTCGATAACTTATAGATAACTTATATCAACGAATGCTTAAGCCTGTATCTCACTGGGCTGCGACAGTCGCGACAAAATGGAACGGGATTCTCCAAAATGTCTGGAAACGTTCGCGGTGGTTCTCAATTTCCTCGCGTGAGTCGCAGGACTCGCTCTGGTGTCGCTGGAATTTTGAACATGTTCAAAAAATTCGTGCGACAAATTTTATCTCAAAATAATCACAGAGTCGTCGCGGTTGTCTCGAACCGTTCTCGAACCCTTCTCAATTTAGTTTCGGTGAGTCAGAAGGTGCGACAAATGTGACATGCAATGTAATGTAGATAGATTCAATGTCAATCCAGATATGACAAAAAAAAAACAAAAAAAAAACAACTAGTCCATATTGTAAAACCAGCATTGTCTGTCCTCTTTCTCTCCTGTTCTGAGTAATGGCCTTCAATGCAAACTTTTCACTTTCCTTCATTCCTTTCACCTTCCCATCATTCATAAATCACGTCACACATATTTTTACATAAATTAGGTCACACACAAAATATGGTCCACACCACAAGCCCCTATCAAGGCAAGATACAATTGGGTCACACACATATTGTGGGTGCAACGTTGACAAGTAACAGAACACTTTGAACAATCAGGCTTGGTCAGCATTCTCCTGTAATCCCACCATCCTGTTCTGCCAAGGCACAGCTCCCACACCATTGTATACTCAGTCAGGTACTCTCTTACTCTTTCCCAACTGACAATATGATTGCTGGAAGGGAGAGGCCTCATATATATGGTCCCGATTTCTCAATTGTCACGCACAGTTGTCGTGCGACTGTTGCACGACATTTGCACGATGGTCGCACGACGTCGTGTGACCGTCGCGCGACGGTTGCACGTGCCAAAAAAATCTCAGTTTTGTCACCTGAACGTCGCGCGAATGTCGTGCGACATGTATGCGAACTCCAGGCGAAGTTCATCCGAAATTTCGCCGGGAGTTTGTGGGACATTCGTGCGATATTCGTGAGACATACACAAATGTGTTTTAGTATAAATTCAGTGTAATTCCAAGTGAAAATTATCGCTGTTTTATCGCAATTTGGTGTCCTCAACTAGTCGCGAGCTGTCGCAGCCCAGTGAGATACAGGCATTAGCGTGTTGTCGGCGTTCACAACAATGCCCAACGATAGTCTAACTTATGCATAGCGCGCGGCAGCGTATCGCCGACGATCACGTGGCATAGCCTATTAAAAGGCTGCGGCTCGACGATTCAAATCATAACCGCACTAGAAATCGAAGTGTCAACATCACCGTCATGCCGAGGAAAAAAAAACAAAAAAAAAACATTGAGTCTGGAACACTGAGGTTCCTCCTGTGTGAAGCCCATTTTTACATACCAATTCCCCTAACGCTGCCAATACGCCATTATACAGTAGCTGTAAGTTAGAAACACATTCAGTAAGTTCTGTGGTCGTCCGGAAGACGTCAATCAAATACGCTACATACGTCAATATGCGTTGGAGTACGTTACACATAGGTTCAAAGCACGTTACTCATAGGTTAGAAATAAGTTTCGGGTAGCTAGACATTACCTCGACTTTCACTTATGAGTAACTTACAAGTAACGTGTGTCGATGTGTGTCAACGATCGCATAACGTGCCTACAACTTATGGCCAGCGTATGCGGAACGTGTGAGTCATACGCTGGCATACGTCGAAAAATTTTGAGCATGCTTAAAATTTGTCGACGAGCTCGGCGTACTACGACGTATGCCAGCGTGCTTCAGCGTGCTCTTAACGTATACAAAACTTACCCATAACGTATTCGACGTACGCCAGCGTATTCGCCAAAATTTTTCATACGCGGCATACGCTGGCTAAAACGTCAAGGTGGACAGGGCCTTAAGTGAGAGATAATTTTCTGATCAAGAATCCCCAGATTACGACAATAGTCAAAATCATTATTTAGAAGGTGCTGTCAAGACCGTACATGTATGAACCCGAGGTCGAGCTGACATCATGTGAGGGGGGGGGCCAATCGAGCATTTTTTTGGAGGGGGGGTGGGGCCAATCGAGCATAAAAGGGCACCAAATGATATTAAAATCCTCCTTTCAAGATACTTATTCAAGAAAAGAACCACGATTAAGTGTTAAGTGAAACCATATCTATTCGTTCAACCAAACATGATTTGCTGATTCTATGGAGCTTTAAACAAGGAAATGAGGAGGTATTTCAACCCATCATTGCCATCTTGCACTCCCGAGTTAATTTTTGTTGTAAAACATCCATTTCTAGGCATAGACGTTTTTTTCTGCGCGTTTCTTCCCCTTGACCTTTCTTCATCCAAGCGTCTCTCTGTTGTGTCCCTCTACCCATCTGTTTTGCGTCTCTCTATCCAGCTGTTGGTGCTTTCCTCCTTTCCACTGCATTTCATGTATTTATGGCTTTGCTTATTTATGATTTCATCTTAACTAACAACAATCGAAATCCAAACCTCAAAGCTCCTATCGACATCGATGGCCAAACAATAGACATAAGAGACTCTTTCAAATTCCTTGTCAATACTTTGATATTAACGTCAACACAGAGGACAATCAAAAAAGTGCAGCAACAAATGTATTTTCTATGTCAACTCAAAAAAGTTTAAAGTGAATCTCCGGCTGCTGGTACAGTTCTACACCACAATAATGGAGAGCATTCTGACCTCATCAATTCCAGTGTGGTATGGAACACACTGATGCACATACAATGAAAAGACTGGAAAGGATCATCATCAACTCTGCAAAAATAATAAGCTGTGAACTCCCCTCCATCGCCACTTTGCACTGGAAACGGTCCATCAAACGAGCAAGTAAGATCACTGAAGACCTCTCTCACCCCACATGTCATCTCTTTCAACTTCACCCTTCCAGAAAATGCTACAGATCACTTATGAACAGAACAACACGCTTCAAAAACAGATTCTTCCCGACAGTAGTAAGAACTCTGAGCGCTCAGTAAACCTATTTAGCACTTAATCGAAGAAAACCAAGCACTTAATATTCAGCTAATATATTGACACACTTGATATGCCAATATGCATTTACTGTCTCCTGCATAGTATATTGTTTGCGTAATCTGTCTTTGCTTTGTTTTATGTACTGCAAAATGATGCATCATAGTTGATTGCTGTAATGTGCCAAACCAAATTCCTATCAACCTAGGATGACTGGCAATAAAAATGTTGAAATCTTGGAATCCTAAAAAAAAATCTTTAAATCTTCTTGATGCTTCACTAAAGTGTAAACAAACTGATCTCGATCGGGTGACCGAACTTGTTGTACGATAACGACCAAGTAACTTCTGCAGATTTCACCATTTTCCAAAGCAATTCTTCCTGGTGGCAAAACAAGCAAAGTTGGAGGCAAATTCCTCATTCTGTTGTTGTCCAAAGGTGATGGCACAGAATATTTTGGTTTTTTTGTGTGAAACGATTTCATCCCTTTCCGTTTTCACTCCTCACTATCCTTTCCCATAGCTTCCCGAAGAGTTTCGCAGACGATTTACTGGCTGCTATCTCAACGATACGAGGACCAAATCCCACATGATGTTTGAGGCAAAAGTGACTGGACCTCCTCCAAAATCTGTGAACTGGACAAGTCGAGGTTACGTGACCCGCGTGCGCAACCAGGGTGATTGTGGTTCCTGCTGGGCCTTCAGCTCAGTACGTGAGGATTGACACGCATCATGTATACATTTAGAGCCATCGGCCATTCTACAACAATGTGATAACAAGTTGTCATTGTATTAACTTTAAATTATAAGAACATAAGCAAAACCTATGCAATCATACTGTAGTAATAAAGTGTGACAACTATGATTTTAGAATATCAGGAGGGTGCTGAGAAGAATAGTGTTGCATTCTATAGAAATCTCCAATATTGCATGCATTTCATATTAAATATTGCATTTCGGTTGTTACCTTCATACAGAAAGAAGATGTTGTGGCATAAGAAATTTAAAATGTTCAAAAGCTATTGAGATTTATTGAGGATAGTTTAGAAAGGACAGGGGGTTTTGTATCTAATGTCGAGGCTCATGAGGAGCGAGAACATACACAGAATCTGGACGTAAAACAGAACAAGGAGGAACAATAGAAAGAGAGGGTAGAAACACAGCAACAGTAGGGTTGAGGGACAAAATGGAGGGAGACTTGGACAAATAAGGGATGTGGGAAGGAATGAGGGCTCGGGTAGGACACAGAGAGTGAACAGGTTGGACACAGCCGTAATTGAAGGAAAAACTGGACACTTGGGAAGAAGTGGGCTTGGTGGGGTGGGGGGATGGAGAGGAGAGATCATGGTTTTGGATGGGTGAAAGGGTTGTTTACATTGGAGAAGAGAATATTGCATGGGAGTATTATAAATGTATTCCATATATTAAAGACAGATTGACACAGCAGAGGCAAATAATTATTTTGGAGGACTGTGGGGTTAGTGGGATCAGGGGATGAAACTTAAGTTCATAGCCTAGTGCTAAAGTAAAGGTAAAAAGCAAGAACAGAAATGATACAAGTATTTTATTTTTCTCATCAATAGTTAGTCTTTGAGTTTAAAAAAGGGAGTCAAATATGTCCTTTGAGACAGAGAATAGAGGAATATAATTTTTTTGGGGTTCATTATAAAAGATTATATGTTTTCTTTTTTTTGATCATGATAAAAGTTCCCCACCCCACAATTCTCTTTATCGATTGTAATTCTTGCTTTTTCTTTTCTTTTATCTTTTACTCTCTGTTCCTCTCTTTTGTTATCTATCTCTCTCAGGAGAATGGAATTATTGCAGAATTTTTTCTGTAAGGGTCACGTGGCTGTGCCTGGATGGGTTTGAGGGTTGGAGAGTAGCGGCTGAAACCTGAATCCTGTCCAGGTTCCTCCTGATGACTCCATCTTTGCTCTTTACTACTTTGGGTTCCTTCTTGGTCTTCCATTTCATGATATTGTTTTGTAATATAGGACTGTGCATTATACAGTTGTCTATTACCAGAAGTATTGGGACAGCACACTCCACCTTGGGTTGGCCTATTTGGTATTCCCATCTGACTATGGCAATCATGAAGCTGTGATCCCAAGTTCAAACCTCATAGATGAGTATGATGTTGATTTGCCCACTGCCTCATATTATGGCTTTTATAAAAGTATATAAATGTCCCTAATGTGTTTGTCCTGCGTTAAGTTCCAGCTTTTTCTTGAGCCTTTGATCACTGGAGAAATGAAAAAAACAATTTAACAAGAACCTTTTTACCTGAAAATGCTCATTTTGCAAAGCAACATGCACTTTGTAAAGATGTCTTATTGTGACCTCTTGCACAGTGTTTAACATTGTTTAGAATGTGCACTGATGAGGACAAACCCCAATTTAAACCCAATCAAACCGTCTGAAATGGTGTAATGTTGTGTCTGATCTGAATTACCAACATTTTGTATCAAGTGCTTGTGGCAGGAACGACATTTTAGAAATTTAACAATTCAGGAATTTACAACCCTGGATAGTTTGTTAAAGTTTCAGTAGTTTTGGTAATCCTGGTACAGATGGTTGTGATGAGTAAATTAGTCATAGAGTACAAGTGCTTGGGTTGCTCTCTACATAAACACTGTCCCTTTCTAATGCTTTCCACTTCGATATGATTTTTGGTTTTGTTCCTATCTCATCTTTTCTCTCTTCCATATACAGAAGGTAAATGATAGACCTTTCTATAATTTTCTTTCTCATCAACAGCAAGCCTGGTGTTGGCTCAGTGTTTAGGGTGGCGGCTTGGGATTCTAGGGTCCTGAGTTCAAGCCCTGTTGGTCACTGAATTAATACACCAGGGGTTGACTCAGCCTGTCATCCTTCTGAGGTCGGCGAAATAAGTACCAGTTCCAGTGTGTGTACTGGTAGAGGCACACAGTCGTGCTTCAAGAAATGATAGCTACCCTGGCAGCTAAGCTGCCATACGACCACCACCAACATCAACAGCAATTGTTGAAATAAACTAGTCTATCATATTTTTTATAAAGCATTGCAGTGAAGTCTGATCCAAATAATTTTAAAGCAATTATGTATTTGTATATTGTAATCAGTAAAAATAGTGTGGTAGATAAAAACATTAGAAAGGAAATAACTTGCACCAAAAACTTTAACATTTTCATCTCACTGACGCTCACGCCCACGCCGGGGTATCGCTATAGCTCTCTGTTCTTCGAACAGGCAGCTAAAAAAACAAATTTGGACAAACCTCAAAAATTTACACATGTAAACTGTAATCCGTCAGCCATTTCCTAATGTGTGGCGTTGCATTTGTTGTTGACTACAAGAGATAATCACCTGGAGTTGGGAATAAATTTTTTTTAGTTATTCAACATTTTCTGGCTCAGATCAGCTGGGCTAACCTGAATACGATCATTATCACTGTAAACTTCACCCTGCCTCCCCCCCCCCGCCCCACCACTCCACCTCCATTGTGTCTTACCTGTTCCCATTTGCAGAACTGCGCTCTGTCGGGGCAGCATTTTGCAAAAACAGGGAATCTCATCGAGCTAAGTGTACAGCAGTTGGTGGATTGTTCTACAGACTTTGGAAACAAGGGCTGCAGTGGTGGACGTATGCAGTGGGCTTTTGAATACATAGAATGGCAGAGGGGGATTGAGTCCGACAGCTCGTACCCATATGAAGGTGAAGTAAGTTGAAGTACAATGGTGTTATTGTACACAAAGGTAACCACTTTTTTTTCTCTCGTTTTCATTGATTACAAAATTATGCCAATGTTAAATAGTCGTCAATAAAATGAGAAGGAAAGATGGCACATATTGCTAGAAATGGTTGTGTGGCCTTGATGCTCGGCAGAGGATTCTCTTCTGAACAAGAGTTCACCTGTCTAGTATAGATGGCTTGGAATGCAAGGATCACCTGACTAGTATGGACATTGCCCAAAATAAGGAAATGGCAAACCACTTCTGCACATTCCAAGAAAACAATAATGATCAGAAATAGAAGAGTCAAAGATATGTTGCCGGATAATGAGCCCCCAGGTTTGAAAGCATCCAAATGGCTTCAGGGGTTAGAGGAAAGTGCTTTGATGAGTAAGACTGGCTGATATGATGGGACTGTATCAAACGGAACCCTCAATGAAATCCAGTCACTGAGGTCACCAGAACTGAAAAGCAAACTCTGAGCTTCTTAAATGTTCACAAAATTGGAACAAGGAATGTAAGGTTAATGAATCACAGAAATATATAGATGTTATAAAGGGAGAGATGGAGAGGAGAAGAACTGAAATTTTAAGGATAAGTTAACTTAGATGGACTTGTTTGGAGCAGTTTCAATGTGACGATAACATAGTGTTCAAAGAAACCTGTAAAAGACATGGAGTGGCAGTGATTTGCAATCAGAAGATTGTATGGTCAGTACTGGGATAAACCCAGTCAATGATAGGTTAATATCAGTGAGGTGGAAAAGACATCCAGTAAGCACCACCATCATTCAAATATATGGTACATCTTCTGCTGCAGATGAAGAAAATGTGGATGGACTTTCATAGAAAGTTGCAGGAACTGGTACAGCAGGTACCTAAAGGAGTTGTTTTGATTATTATGGGAGACTGGAATGAAAAAGATTGGAGAAGCAGGAGCACCAGGGATTGCAGGAAAGCACAGCCTTGGAATCAAAAATGAGCCAGTGGAGTAAACGTTGGAGTTGTGTGTGGAGAATGATCTCATAATTGCAAACACATGGTCACACATCCCAAGTGTTTCACCTGATGGGCAACATAGAAATCTGATTGACTGCACTCGCTGTAATTAACAGAACATGGAGAAGTACTGTACAATCTGCCAATACTCCGCTAGGTGCAGAGTGTGGGACAGATCATGAACTCCTTGTGGCAAAACTACGAGTCATATTGAAAAAGTGTAAAAAATCAAAAACTCTGACCACATATGACCTTGAAAACATATCGAACCAATATGCAATAAAAGTTTTTAAAAAACGCTTTGCAGAGCTGGATTTGGTTGACAGAATGCCAAAATAATTGTGGCAAGAGATTACTGTGTTTAAGCAGATTATTGTATTACCTCCTCCCCTCCAGCTTCCTTAAGGGTGTGGACAACAGACATCCAGGGGCTTTGCTCTAACCTGACAGATATTGTATCTCCATACAGGTTACCACTCACAAACCAGACATAATCTGCTTAACAGAAACTTTCCTCCTTCAAGACGTCTCTGACTCCTGAGTGTCTCTCCCTGGTTACTCCCTCCTCTGGTATGACAGACCTGAGCCTCATCCTGGCAGAGGAGTTGCTCTCTTCATAAAAAAACTCCATTCCTCATTCTGCATGCACTGCCCTCACTCCACCACACCCCCAAGAGTACCTCTGGCTTTGAGTTCCTCTCCGCTCCCATCAATTGTTTGTACTGTATGTGTGTTGTACCGTCCACTAAACATTGATGACTCCATTTACATCTCACTCACCGACAACATGGACCAACTTCTATCCTCATCCCAACTCTCTCTTCCTCATATGAGGTGATTTCAATTGTCATCATGTCAGTTGGCTGGGTGTGGATACCTCTCTCTCCTGCCATGGCACTTCAGCAAAGGACTTCTGCAACTCATTGGGACTGACAAAATCTGTCAACTTCCCGACCCGGATCTCAGACAATGGTACATCATCTCTTCTGGATTTCATGATGACCAATTTTACTTCAAATATCTGCTGTTCTTCTTCTGCTCCATTTTGGTTCATATGACCATATGCTTGTTAAAGTAGACATTTCTCTGGCCATTCTCAGAGAGCCACCTCAGCGCCAGAGTCTGGCATTTGACTCAGTCCAGCCAGCAGGGACCTCAAACAGCCATCAAACTTCTAGCTTGGTCTCCAATTTCCAATGTCTCTGACATAAACTCATCCTGGGAGTGTTTTCAAAAAAACTTGCTCTCTCTCATGCACAGATTTATCCCTCTCATCTTTAGGTGTCATACCCATCCTCCCACCCACGGTACACTGAAGCCTGTGGTGAAGCAGTTGCCCTGAAACAACTTCCCTTCACCTCATGGAAAGAAAATCCAATGAAGACAATCCCAGTTCCTTCCACAAAACTCAGAACAAGTGTGAGTCTACCCTCAGCAGAGCCGGAAAAAAACATCTTTCCAATCTCACGACTTTACTACCAAACCTGTCTCCCTCCTCCAAATCCTGGTGGCATCTGGTTAAGTCTGTTTCTGGTGTGTTTCCCCTCCATATGCGTGCTGTTGGCTTAATGGTTAGGGTGATGGGCTTGGGATCTTAGGATCCTGAGTTCAAATCCCCCTTGGCTGTTGAATTAACACCAGGTGGGGTTGACTATGCCTGTCTTCCTTCCGAGGTCGGCAAAATGAGTGCCAGCTTGCTGATATCCTGTGTCGGAGTGGCGACCCATCTAGGATTGTGCCCAATAGCCAAGGAGACTGCTAAGGTAGCACCAACGCTCTGCATAGAAGTACGGTCCCAATGGAGGGATGGATGGATTTCCCCTCCATCCCCTCCATTACCTCAAATGGCCGCACAGCTGACACTGCCCGTGAAAAGGCTGAATGCTTCAACTCTGTGTTTGCTTCAAAATCTTGAATCCCAAACCCATCGCCTTCTTTGCCCACCTTACTCAGTTGCATCCAGTTGCTCCTGGACTCTGTGTCCTTTTCTCCAAACAAGGTGGAGAGTTTGCTGTCTAATCTCGACTCTGAGTCTGCAACCGGACCAGATGGCATCAGCCCACCTGCCCTAAAAACCTGCTCCGCTGCTCTTGCCCACCCTCTCTCTGTTCTATTCACCCTTTCATTTGCTCAAGGTCATCTGCCATCTGCTTGGAAATCAGTAAATATTACTGCTTTACATAAAAAAGGAGCAAAAACAGATCACTGCAACTACAGACCAATCAGCCTTTTCCCAATCATCAGCAAGGTCATGGAATCCATCATTGCTTCAGACGTTAAATCCTTCCTCTTCTCCAATTGCTTAATTTCCGATCATCAATTTGAGTTCATAACAGGTCACTTTACCCTGGACATGCTACTTCTGCTTTCCTAACAATGGATAGAAGACCTCAATACCAGACATGAGATCAGAGCCATCTCCCTAGACATATCATGAGCTTTCGATATTGTCTGGCACCCCGCACTTGCTCACGAAACTCTCTTCCTATAGTCCACATGGCAATCTCGACTAATGGCTCACGGACTTCCTCTTCTGTCATAGCCAATGCATGGCTCTTAATGGAATTCTCTCATCTCCTCTTCCTCTCCAGGCTGGAGTATCTCGTTGCAGTGTTCTGGTTCCTGTGCTTTTTCTAATCATCATCAATGATCTCTCCGACTCTCTGGAAAATCCTCTTTATGTTTTTGCTGATGACTTCACCCTCTGCGAGCACCATCTTTCATCCCTCATATTCACAAGCAGCAGCCTCTTCAATCTCTGCAGATCGGGATAAAATCACAAGCTGGTCAAACACTTGGAACATGTCTTTCAATCCTGACAAATCTCACTCCCTCACTATGTCTCTCCGAAAGGACTGTATGGACACCCCCACCA
>CM068967.1:12495186-12512419 GCA_035128595.1 Eptatretus atami | reverse complement strand
TCCTCTTGAAGAAGTTCTGTCTCTCAAGCTTTTGGGCCTCACTATCTACCATGATCTTTCCTGGGAAAGCCACATTTCCAAGCTGGCCTCCACAGCCAGTCGCCGACTGTGCATCCTCCATCATGCAAAGCCTTTCCTTGGTGCACCTGAGCTCTTAACCACATACAAAGCTTTCATACACAGCTTGATTGAGTACTGCTCTCCCTTCTGGGCTGGTGCTCCTGCCTCACACCAAGCTCGGCTTGAGCTGTGGAAACCAAGACTTTTAGGATCATTGGTATCTCCCACAATGAAGTATTCTTTGGGTCTTTCGCTCTCTCACCGCAGGCAGGTCGGTGATCTTTCTGTCTTCTACTGACCCCTCTCCGGCCTTGCACCCCCTGCTCTGTCTGTGCTCTGTCCCCCTAATATTGCTGCAGGGTGCTGAGGTCCAACAACAACCCCTTTCTGGTGAAACTGCCGAAATCAAGAATCACTGCTCACCTTCACTCTTTCAATCCTCCTTTTTCCCTGCTTCTGGAACAAACTCTCATACTCTCTTCAATCCCATCTTCCCTCCAGGTCTTCAAAGCACTTGTTCACCACCATCTCGTATCTTCCCCCATCCAAAACCATGATCTTTTCTACCCCTGTTAATCCACCGCAAACCCACTTCCTTCAAATTCCCTGTTTTCCTTTCTGAAAATCCCTGTAGAGTCCATCTTCTTTATCCCGTGTATCCCGCCCCATCCCTCTCCCTTCCACAGATCTGCTGATGTGCCTGTTCCCTTCTTTTTGTGCTTCCCTCCCCCACCCCCTCTTGTCTCCTGCTCCCTTTGTTATATGTTCTGCGTGTTAGTTCTTATACGAGCCTTGACTAAGTGTACAAAAAAGAGGGTGAAGACATTGTTGAATAAGAGGCCAAAAACAACATCCCAAAAGCAAGCACAAAAAGAAGCCTAAATGGCTATCAGAAGAACAAATACATATTGCAGACAGAAGAAGATCAAGAGAAGACGTGAAGCAACTAAATGCTGACTTCCAACGACAAACTCCAAAAGACAAAGATAGACATTTCAGTGGCATGCATAGAGATGGAAAGTAACAACCAACAAAGTGGGCAAAACGTTTTAAAAAAGATCAGAGAAGTTTAGGTCTGGGATTGGGGTCCTTAAGAGTAGAACAATAAAAGATCTGACAAGAAACACAGTTGAAAGAAAGATGGAAGGACGATACCACATTTTCATACAAACGAGATGACAATATGATTGCAACTTTCACAGAAAGAGAATATGAGCAAGAACCAATAGTGACAGAATGTGAGGAACACAGCACCTGGTGCTTTTCAATTTGCAAGCTTTAAAAGAGCTAGAAAATGGGGAAGCATCCACCATGTGACGATGAAATTCCAATATAACTCTTTGAGGTAGTTGTTAAAAATTCCATGGACTGCAAAAAGAACTAGAACAGCACTCAGAAGAGCGATACCTCCACAAGGCTGAACACTTTACGTGTTTTGTATCCCTCTGATAGGCCGGATCTGTATCCGGACTTGCACCAAAATCTAATCGGCTTGTTCTTGCCACCTAACCAACTCATCCACCAAGTTTTGTCACAACATGTCCACAACTTTTTGAAATATTGTGCAATATATTGTATTTAACGCTATCACTAAATGGTGAAGAAGCACTTTTAAAATTGTAGTATCCGGATCCGGATCTTCAACAAAATCCCATAATTTCGTCCTCGTCGCACACCCAACCTGTCCACTGAATTTCGTCTGAATCCGTCCACACCTTTTTGAGATATCCTGCTCAGAGACAAACAGAGAGAAAAAGAAAAACAGACACACAGGGGTGAAAACATAACCTCCGTCTATCTTCGGTGGCGGAGGTAACAAACAAACCGGTGCTTGAATAAACTAGGCCACCATGCACATTACAAGTGTTGATACTAAAACAGAAACTGTCATACTTTGGACGTACCATGCGTGCAGAAAATGAAGTTCTCGAGAAATCAACCGTGCTGGGTAATGTTGAGGGAAGAAGACGATGAGGTAGACCGTGTATCTGCTGGATGGATGGGCTGAAAGCCGTCTTTGCCAGAGCTTCAGGAAATAGTGCAGGAAGGAATATTTAGAGAAAATCTTTTCATGAATGTCACCAGAAGTCTGACACGACTTGACGGAACGAGATAACTTGTCAATAACAAAATAAAGTATTAAAGTGACCCCAAAGCATTTTGGTTCCACAACCGAAATTGTTGAATGTAGGATGAGAGACAAAGCCTACTGTCGTTAAAACTAGATTTGCAGCCCAACTTGCAAGCTGTGTTCAGCGTTTTGTCTTGTTGGATAATATATGATGCAATCACTTCTGAGCAGCAAATTTTACATGGAATAAATATGTTGGAATAGATTTACAACTTTTGTTTATTTCACTGCAAGTAGTGCTCCAAGGACTGTTATAATGGTTTCCTTCTTTTTTATGTTTCAGGATATGAAATGCAGGTTCAACAAGTCCTTGGTGGCAGCAAAGTGCAAAGGATTTCGACGCATTCAAAGTGGCAATGAGACAGCCCTAAAAATTGCCGTTGCTGCAATTGGACCGATCTCCGTCGCAATCGATGCTTCATCCATTTTGTTCCAGTTTTACAGAAGTGGTAAAACCATGGGACTGGGAAATAAAACATTATGGTCGAGCAGGCTGGGATAGAAAGAGTTCAGCCAGGTGGAACAATTCTCGACCATTTCATTCTGGAACTGGCTGGCTCCAGACCTGACATTTGATGGAAGGTGGAGATGTTATTAAATTTGTTTAGGGTGCTAGCAATAAGTTGCTTTGTCTCCATGATATGAAAGACACCATGGGATATTTAATGTCGAACAATAGCCCTAATGTCGGTAGACAGGTCCTCCGGCTTAATGTCATTCCGATGGATGGCACACATGTTCATGCCTCATCCAGCATGCGAAACACCAGGCCAGGGTGATGATTATAGCTTGGTCAACATTCAAACCCAGACTTATAGACAGCTCAAAGAAAAGTATGCATACCTCTGTCCTCTGAGCTATCCTGCCTCCACTAGAAATCCACTGTGTATCAAAACAATGAAATAAAAAATTAATTGATTGGAAGACCAACACATTTAAATATCTTGTTTTTTTTTTTAGGAAAAGTGTAAACTGATGGGTTTGCATGTTTGCTTACCTGCAGGTGTTTATGATGATCAATCCTGTAACCACTTTCTAAACCATGCTGTCTTGGTGGTTGGATACGGTGAACTGGATGGAAAAGACTACTGGCTCGTCAAAAACAGGTAATTTTAGGTTCACTCTCATTTACTTGAATTCATTTTTCTTTCTTGGGAAAAATATTCGACTTTTATGTTCCTGAAAACAAATACACACATTTGATTTGAAGAACCACAGATTTTCGCAGTCAATGCGTGGCTCTTAATGGAGTTCTCTCATCCCCTCTTCCTGTACAGGCTGGAGTTCCTCAAGGTAGCGTTCTGGGCCCTGTTCTTTTTCTGGTTTTCATCAATGATCTCTCTGACTCTCTGGAAAATCCTCGTTATCTCTTTGCTGATGACTCCACCCTCTGCCGTACCATCTCTCATCCCTCAGATTGGCAAACAGCAGCCTCTTCACTCTCTGCAGACCTGGATAAATCACAAGCTTGTCAAACACTTGGAAAATATCTTTCAATCATGACAAATCTCACACCCTCACCATGTCTCCCCGAAAGGACCGTCTGGAAACCCCCATCTACTTTCTCAACAACCCTCTTGAAGATGTCCTTTCATTCAAGCTTTTGGGTCTTACTATCTGCCATGATCTTTCCTGGGAAAACCACATTTCTAAGGTGGCCTCCAAAGCCAGTCGCCGACTAGGCATCCTCCGTCGTGCAAAGTCCTTCCTTGACACACCTGTGCTACTAACCACATGCAAAGCTTTCCTTCTCAGCCTGATGCAGTGCTGCTTTCCCCTCTGGGCTGATGCTCCCGCCTCTCACCTTTCTCGGCTTCACGCTGTGGAAACCAAGGCATTTAGGATCATTGGTATCTCACGCGATGAGGTTGAGTCTTTGGATCTCTCATTCTCTCATCGCAGGCAGGTCAGTGGTCTTTCTGTCTTCTACCATATCCTCTCCAGCCTTGCTCCCCTGCCCCTTTTTTCCATCAGCAACCCCCTTATGGTGAAATTGCCAAAATCTCAAATCACTGCTCACCTTCACTCTTTCGTTCCTCTTTTTTTACCGCCTCTGGAACAAACTCCCACATTTTTTTCAATCCCATTCTTCCTTCCAGGTCTTCAAAACAGCTGTTTACCACCATCTCATATCTTCCCCCATCCAAAATCATGATCTTTTCTACCCCCATTAATCCACCCCAAACTTCCCTCCTTCAAATTCACTGCTTTCCTTTCTGAAAGTCCCTGTAGTGTCCATTTGTTTACCCTGTATACCCTGCCCCATCCCGCTCCCTTACACAGATCTCCCAATGTCTCTGCTCCCTCCTGTTGTTGTGCTTCCCTCTCCTGCTCCCTTTGTTGTATGTTATGTGTGTTAGCTCTTATAAAAGCTTCGACAATGTATACAAAAAAAATAAACCAGTTGCCTTTTGTTATCATACCTTAAGGAGGAGAGGAGATTGGGGCCATACTCTGTGCAAAGCATTGTTGCTGCTTTAGCAGTCTCCATGGCTATTGGGCACAATCCTGAACATGTCGCCACTCCGACACAGTATACCAGCATGCTGGAACTCATTTTGCCAACCTCAGAAGGATGACAGGCTGAGTTAACCCCACCTGGTATTAATTCAACAGCTACATGGGATTTGAACTCAGGACCCTAGGATCCAAAGCCTGCCACCATAACCATTAAGCCAACACCAGGTATATACCTTAAGGAGACGGTATAATCTAATTTTTCAAACTGAAAATATATTTCAACATCAGGTCCATGATCTATCTTAACCTTAGTTTGAAAAAGTGTGCCATTGATGCAGCAAATGCAACTTTAGTGAATTTCACACAGGCAGAGAGGGTGTGTAATGAGCATCTGGCATAAACACATTTTCTATTTGCTGTGAAGGTAAGAATCATAAATCACATCTGCTATACTGTTTAACCTGGCAGACAACGTATTATAACATCCTATAACAAACCATTACCTTCATTCATTTACAGTTACCTTTCCACCCATCAGCCGCCGTACAACTAGGCGATGATTCCTTCAATATCAGCTTTTAAATACAAAGCACTGTTGTGATTGTTGGCAACATACATTAGGAGGATAAAAATGTTTGTAATCTGGACAATCACTTATGTGCTCAACATCTCTTGGAGGGATAATCACTTCCAATAAGGAAGTGAGAAGAGATGGAGAACAGACATCACCAACCGAACAGGATGGAAAATATGGATACAGGAAAGATTTTAATTTGAATCACAACCCGCATAACTGGGAAAACACTGAGACATTTAGAATTGTCATCCTTCATAATTTTTTAACAACAGATATTGAAGCAAATGGAAGATCCGAATAACAGTGGGCAAAGGGTCAACAGACACAAAATGGGGAGAAAGGAAAATAGTTGTTGAAGAACAAATGGATGTTTCACAGCACAAAAGGAAGAATTGTGGTGAAGGGCGGTCATGTTCCTTTATTGTCTTCGTTATTTCCCAACATCGCCGCAAACTTTTATAATGCCATCACAATGCAACACAAAAGCCCCTCCCAAAAGTATTAAGACAAATCTGTTCACATCTGCCTTTCAAAGGAGCTCAGAACTCATACGTCCTATATTTTTTATACATTGGGTCTACTGCATCTCGTCAATCGTGTTATGTAAGGACAATAAGGATGTAAAGTGAAACATCCGATAATCATCAAATACAATAATTCTCAGCATTTGAAATTTGAGTTTCGTTCCCTGCTAAGTGGATGCACATAATAAACACGTACATTTACATGTTCAGTATACGAGTACCGTTTTTCCCGGTGTATAAATCGCACTTTTTTATTGACAAAAGAGGAAAAAGTTGGGGGTGCGGTTAATACATGGGTAATAGAAAAAAAATATTAGTCTTAAAAACGATCAATGCTGAATTTCAATTATATTCCAAGTGAACACTTTTTTCGCAGTCGGAACTGTTGTAAAGCTCAATTCCGCAGTTTAAATTTTGAAAATCGGTTCAGGTAAAGAGTTTATACAGCGTTTTATTAACTGTGTGCAGAAATTAAATAAAGCCATGCTCCATAACGTCTGGAGACACCTGGCGTTTTGGTGCGTGGCATATATAGAGCCTCGCGGCTCTGGAAATGGCATTAAGCACAACACTAACAGCACAAAAGAAGAACACCTTGTCTCACACCCAAAGAATAATTATTCACAATAGCTGGAGTCCAATAACAGAGCACCCACCTTAAATAAGCTTGCGCACAATATGACAATCAGCTCTATTGGTCACGAGAAGGACCGATTCACCGTCATGCTCACCTGCACTGCAGACTGTGGCAAGCTTCCAGCATATATCATGTTGAAGAGGAAGACAATGCCCAAAGACAAGTTTCCAGCTGGTGTCATTGTTTGTGCGCAGCAGAAGTGGTGGAACGACGAGGGATTGGTCTCGGACTGGGTGCGCACAGTCTGGAGTAGCTGGATGGCGGTCTCTCCTGACGACGGAGAATGCTAGTCCTGGATGCGTTCAGTTGTCACAAGACCGATGACACCAAAGTGCTGCTCCGTCGGACCAACACTTATCTCGTCATCATCCCAGGTGGGATGACATCGCTCCTGCAGCCCCTCGGTGTCAACAATCCTTTCAAGGAAGGGCTACGTCGCTGCTGGTCCGACTGGATAATGAGTGGAGAGAAGACCAACACCAAGAGTGGGAGGATGAGAAAGGTCGACCTTCCGATGATCTGTGGCTGGATCGTCAAGTTGAAGGAGGAGATACCGTCGGACATCATCAAAAGAGCATTTCTGAAATGCTGCATCTCCAACAACATGGATGGCACAGAAAAAGACATAATTTAGGAGGAGGTGGCTGCAAATGACGATGACAGCAACGTGGATAACGACGGGGACTTGCTCTACTCTGATTTAGACAAGGAGTTACGTGCCGTCTTCGACAAGGAAAGCATTGACGAGGATTTCCTCGGGTTTCGATGAAAAGCTTCATCAAACGCAAACGGCCCTTTTCAGGGCCACAAATGCACAAGAAATATGTTTGATACCGGTCGGTACGAATCCATTTTCTTCCTTTTTCTCATAACAAATAAAATCCTCTTTCGTATTGAAAAAATAAGAAAGAAAAATAAAAAACTTCTTGGTATCCTCTCCTCTCTCTTCAACTTCTTGAAAATGAGAATAAGATTGTTAGACGAAATGAAGCAGACATGGAAGTAAGCATGTTAATACCTTTGTTCCATCACTTTGTTCCGTTCACTCATAATTCATGTTCATGTTCATGTTCATCAAGTGTTTTTTATTTTATATTTTTTGAGGGCGAAAAACAGGGGTGCAGTTAATACACGGCCACGGTTTATACACCGGAAAATACGGTACTTTATTTTCGTTCACTCATAATTCATGTTCATGAAGAAGTTTGAGCAAATTAACAAGTTGTCTTGCTTAACTCATGCAGACAGTTGTTGTCATATTGCTGATGTAAATTATAAAATAAAATATTCACCAAATGTCCGAATGCATGTCCATCTTGTGTTTGCAGCTGGGGTGTAGAGTGGGGAATGAACGGATACGTGCTTATGAGTCGAAACAAGAACAATCAGTGTGGAATAGCAAGTGCTGCTATTTTTCCCCTCGTCAAGGTATGAATTTTGAAAAGTTTTCTTGTTGGGATTTTGCTGCATCATTAATTGCTGGTGGATCATTAATTAATTAATTTGCAAGGTGGACTTGCTTTGGCCCGCGGAGAGGTGGAGTAAATCTCTAGTTTGCGTTGCAGGTGCTCTTTATGCTTGTGGACTCAGCTCGGCGAGCGTGTTAAGGGTTGAACTGAGTGACTTTTGAACTGTGTGAGAGAACTAAGTGACTTATGAAAAGTATTTACTTTTAAGCTGAATAAGCACAAATTTAATGCATTAAGGAGAGTGGGGAGAGCAGGACATAAAGCAGGGGAAGAGTGGAGGGGGATGAAGAGAAGACGGAGTGAGTGGGGTGGAGGTAGGGATGAGTGCTCGAGGGTAGGCGTGAGTAGGCAAGTGTGGAAGGAGAGCTGAGAGGTTGGCAGGGGGTAGGTGGGTAGCGACTGGAGAGATAGCAGTGTTTGCATGCACGCACACAAGATTATGACAACAGGATAGGGTCGTATGTCAGCCAGGGCAACGCAGCTGATTGATGACCTGAGCGTCCCAAACTGATGAAGATGGTACTGGCTCTGCCAGGTGGGCAGTGGTTCAGTAGCAAGATTAGGCTATGTGGTGGAAAACTCGAAACCTTACTCAAGTAACTCCAGTCACAATACAGGTTGAATCATTTATTCAATATATGATCATGGAGAAAGACAATCAATCCAACGTCATTGCTCTTTAGTTTGATGTTCCAAAGAGAGTTTCTTATGCATGGAATAGAAATGGGAAGGTGATCCACTCGCATGTAAGCAAACTGACCAATCACATTCTGATAAGAGACAAACAGAACGTTTTGAAGGATGTGGTCATGACTCTCTGTTTCAAAGGCAAATTCCTATGGTATGTTCTTGAGCACTTTCAAGCTTTATCAGATATTTGCATTGCTTCGCTGTCCTCGCCCTTCATGACCATTGCATAATGTATACTTCATTTCAACATAACAATGCACTGTGTTCATGTGATTCCTAGAGATTTAATACACAGCACATTTGTTATTCATTAATTAGAATTAAGCATTCCTGCATCAAACTGGCACCTGAACAAAGGCAGCTTTATTTAACTTGCCAACCAAGTGAAATTAAGAAAATATTATATTGTTACACAGTTAACTAACACACTATATCTATTCATTATAAAACAAACATCAGTGTGCAATGAAACATTATCAAGTATATTTTAAAGTATCAGAACAGCAAGCATAAGAGAGGGGCACACATTTCATTTAACTAAGCATGGACTAATAATCAGATCTTTCGCCAGGCCCAGATGTGCTTGGGCCAGCATGGGGATTATACATTCGTTATTATTATTGTCATCTGGTTTGAAATGTTCACATTGAGTGGTACGGTGCTGGTGTTGAGCATTTACTCGTGGATTCAGGAGAGCACTTTCTCAACAAGAGAAAGGTAAACAATCTATTAATCAATGATCCTAAGTTTTTAAAAGATATGTTACAGTTATATGGAACTAACAAGACTACAGTATACTTGAACAAAGATTCTATTCCACTCATTCATGGTTTCTCAGGCAAACATTGTAACGAGTAAAACAAAGAAACTCACAAACCATGGACACTCCACTCTGCAAACATAATGAATTCTGACTTTCTCATTGTCAGAGACCCAATAAGCATGTTGTATGCTGCAGGTATTTAAAATATTTATCTCAACTCTGTGTCAGTGGCTTTATCCATGATGCTTTCTGGTGAAACCTTCCTTATTTGGTGACAAAATGACTTTAGCCAATGCTTTAAAACAGATTTCATACCTCCATATTGTTTAAAAGCATTTGAAAGCATATAAAGATAAATAAGTACGTAATGTGTGGACAAAAAGCACTTATCCCAATATGAAAAAAATATTTGTTTTCTGCATGATCAATATAGAAACACCAATGCTTTGCAATAGTCATGTGATCCCCAGAGCTTTCTATCATCTTATATGTCCATAAATTGTTGGTGTAGCATATTATTCAGATTTCATAAAATGGTATTACTTATTTTACTTCCACAACGAGGTAATTTTAGTGTGGGATCAATTGGGGGGGGGAGGAGTCAACATGGTGGAGCTCATGCAGAAAAGGTTGTAAGTGTTGTGTATGCAGGAGACCAGAAAGAAAGGAGACAGGGCGAGGATGTTGGTCGGAGGATACACAAGTTGTTGCACATGGGTGGGGATGGAATGAGTAATGGCGTGGGAATAATAGTATCAGAAGACACCAGCAAGCAGGTGGTTGGAGTGGAAAGATGGGAGGGACGGATAGTTATGGCATGGTTGGTGATACAGAGGCAAATTGTGTGTGTTATGTCGGCATTTGGGCCACAAACTGGAAGGACTGGGGTGGAGAAGCAGGACTTCAGGGATGCACTGGAGAAGATGATGGGAATGGTTGAGCTGGACAAGATGCTGTGCATTGCGAGGGACTTTAACGCACATGTGGGAGTAGCAAAGCCGGGGAAAGAGGAATGTGTTGGTAAATTTGGTTGGGGAATGAGGAATAGGGTCAAGGGCTGGTGGAGATGGTGGTGAGGAATTGGATGGCCACAGCTGGTTCATTCTTTCAGGATTCAAAAGTTCATTCAAAAGCAGGAAAGCCACAAGATTACCTATAGGATTAGACAGCATAGAACAAAACTGTATTTGGTGGTGGCAAGGAAGCGACAGTTGTGGAGGATTGAGGACTGTAAGGCAGTGGCAGGAGAACATGTTATCACCCAGCACAAGCCTGTGGTGTTTGTGGTACAGATGGAGAAGAGGAGGAAAGTTAAGAGCAGGGATCAGAAGATTATTAGGTGGGGGAAGTGAGGGGAAACATCATCAGAGAGTTCAAGGAAAGGTTGAGGGTTAGGTATGAGCAACTAAACGAAGAAGCGGAAGGTTTGGAGGAGTAGTGAAAGAAGTATGGAGAGGCGTTTCGGGGGAATTGCAGAAGTTTTGTGTGGAAGGATGTCAGGAAAGGATGCATCATCAAGGGATGGAACCAGGTGTGGTGGACGGAGGAGGTAATGAAGGCAGTTGGTAAAAACGAAGGAGGTTTGGAAGAGGGTATGGAAGATCAAGGATAGGGGGTGGCAGCCGGATGCGGGGTTGCGACACCTGTATGGGCAAAATAAAAAAAAAACAGCAAAGAGCTATGGATAAGGCGAGGAATGGTATGGGAGAGGAGGTGTATAACAAGTTGGAAGAGGATGGTGGGAGGAAGATGATATATAAATTAGATCATCACAGGGATGAGGATGGTAAGGACATGAAGGGGGAGTGGAGCTGTTCAGGATGGTGGCAGGAGGCTAGTGACAGAGAGAGGCATAGTATTGAAGGTGTGGGAAGGATATTTCGGGGAGCTGTTGAACCGGGAAGGAAGCAACGGCAAGCTGGAGCTACCATGTTATGTAAAGGGGAAAGTGGAGTTGGTGGAGATCACACAGGAGGAAATGTGGATGGCATTGAAGAGGATGAAGAAAGAAAGAAAGAGCACCAGGTATTGATGAGGTGTGTATAAAGATGATAATTGCACCGGGAGAAGTCGGAGTCGGTTGGATGAAAAAGCTGTTGATTATATGTACCGCTATGGGAGATGGTTCAATTCCAGAGGAGTGGAGGACAGGGTCAATTGTGCTGATACGGAAGGGGGAAGTACAGGGGCATTACGCCGCTAAGTCATGTAATGAAGGTGCTGGAGAGGATTCTGGACAGGAGGATAAGAAAGAGTGCGGAGATGGAGATCGGAGTAGAGCAGCAGGAGTTTAGAAAGGGTACGGGGATGACAGATGGGATGTTCACACTGAGGTACCTGGTGGAGAAGATGTTGGAGGTGCAAGGTGAAATGGCATTGGGATTTGCGGGACCTGGAGAAGGCCGACGACACTGTCCCGAGAGAAATGTTGATGGCGACACTGAGGTGGATGGGAGTGCCAAAAGCATAAGTTAGGTTGGTGGAAGGGATGTACAAGGAAATGAAGGGAAGAGTCTTGGTTGTTCCTAGGATGTCTGTAGAGTTCAGTGTGAACATCCGTTTGAGGTATGGAAGCGCTCTCAGTCCACTCACGTTTATCATGGTGATGGAGCTGGTAAGCAGGAAGGTGAGCCTGAGGGGTAGTATGAGGGGGTGTTGTTTGCGGCCAATCTGGCTGTTGTGGTGGAGAGTGGGCGGGAGATGCAGGAAGTACGGGGGAGTGGAAGGAGGCATTTGGGTAGCATGGGCTGAAGATGAGTATGTAGAAGACTGAGGTGATGTGGGTTGGACAGCAGAGAAAAGAAATGAATATCAGGATAGAGGGGAAAGAAATCAGATAGGTTTGAATATCTGGGAAGGAACAGTGACCGTGGATGGTAGGTCCGAGTCAGTGGTGCGGAGGAGGATTCAGGTGGGTGTGAATGTGTGGAGAAGGGTGGAGGGAGGAATGGCAGACAGAAAGATATCAAGAACGTTGAAAGGGAAGGTTCTGATGTCGTGTGTAACGTCGGCCTTCCTTTATGGTCTGGAGACGGTAGCACTGAGGGAGAGACAACAGAGGCTGCAAGTTTGTGGGAACAACTGGGTCAGGAGGATTACGGGAGTGAAGAGGGTGGATAGGAGGAGGATAGATGAACTGAGGGAGGAGATTGGTGTGTAGATGAGTTTGACAGGGAGATTGGTGAAATGCCGGCTGAGATGGGCTGGACACTTGGTGCGGATGGGGGAAGAGAGAATGGCAGAGTGGATAAGTTGAGGGAGCAAGGTAGGAGGAAAAGAGGTTGACCGCGGTTGAGATGGGAGGATTGTGCGAGGAATTATATCCGTAAGGTCGGGGTGGTTGGAGAGTGGAGAGGGTTGGCTGAGGACAGAGGTTGGTGGAGGAGTATCATGGTCATTGCAGGGCAGAAGCTTTGTGTCATCAGACCTCACCCCTTGTAAAGGGAAGAGGAGGAGAATAATACGAATTAATTACGCAGATTTATGAACAAGACATTCATGAAAACCACAAAAACTACAACAAATTGCTCAGCACAATTCTCCAATCATGCATCATACCCCAGGGATTTCCTCAGAAAAAAGTGGTCAAAATTTTTCTGTAAACTGATAGGGGAAAATACACATGAAACCATTACAGCTTTGAATCACTGTGACTGCTGAATGTAAACAAATATTATGATGGGATTTACTTTATTGAAAAGAGCATCTCAAAAAGTTTATGTTGACTCATTGTCCATTATTCCACTTCAACAATGTCATTGTCACACTAAATTCAATGAAAGCAACAATAACCCAACAGCAAACATTCACAGAGGAAGAAACAAAATGAAGAGAAGTGCACATGTGTCCAAGGAAAAACAAAAACAACAGACAACTTCTCAATCCATCAAAGTACAACACAGGAACTAGAAAACGAAGCATCCCACAAATACCTAGGAATAGAAGAAGGCCCCCCAGGGACAACAAAAAACAATGCGTTAAATAATCAGTAAAGAGTATCTATGCAGAATAAGACTAATTCTGAAGTCATCCCTCTCCCCAAGAAACAAAACCAAAGCCACAAATCAACTTGCAGTGTCGGTATTCCAATATATCTGTGCAAACAGTTTCCTGAGCAAGGATTATACTGGGGTGGTTTACCATTGCCATCCCAGCAGTAGTCAGGGCAGGAATTTGTTATTTGGCCACGGTGATGGCGATAGCTCACCGGCTCTTTTCAAAGGATGCTGTAGAGTCTTGAATGTCCACCAACTGATGCTGGCAGACAGTCCACCCAGTTTAAACATCGATCCGAGGGACGGCACGCACCTTGATGAATCACCCTGCCTGCGAAACACCAGGATGACAGTTTAAAGTTGGCTCAGGATTTAAGCCCAGGCTAGACAGCTTAGAGGTGAATGTGTTCACCTCTCGGCCATCCTCCAGGCCCACATGTGACTCTAGTTGAATTTTTTTCGAATCTAAATTCTAAAATGTTCATATCTTGCATGTTGTTTTTTTATTCTCCTGTTTTTCAGTTTCACACTATCATGGCATGAAAGTGGAAGGTGCACAATGTCCATCCACTCCATAACCTCAACTTGATTTTCATTGTATTTGTGTTCAGGCATCAAACCGAAGATTGTAAAATATACGAACAGGATTGTAGAGTCGAGAAGCGTTTTGGAATGGCAGCGTGTCACACAAGAATCCATCTACATATGACGTACACTAGAATGGTGGAACTTTTTTACCCCCTACTCCGAACGTTTCCTTACCCCTTGTTATCCCCTCAATCCTTTCCTTTTCACGCCCCTCCCTTCCATACATATGGTATATGAAGAACAATACCAATTAAATGGTCTGACAATCAGGAATATACAATCACTTGTACAATGTTAGTAACTGGTGTTGATCACATTCTACATCTGTTATATTTTGTAATCATCGTTTGATTCTTATTTCATTTTGTTCATGTTTAATCACCATGTTGTTTTTCTGTATTTTCATTTTGATTTGCTCGTTTTATTCTGCATAATGCAATCATAATTGTTCTGGAAAAATAATAAAATCTGTTGTTCAATAATTCCACAACATGTTCACTGACACTTACAATGGCCTCCAACCCTCCGAGAGCATGTAGTTGGGACAAAACCTGCAGGTGAGTGGAAATTAATTTGTACAATATGTAAAAGACATTTCATAACCATCTCTTTTAAAGGCAACCACGGAAACGGTATCTGGTATTGGTGGTTGAGAGAACATGGGAAGGTTGTTATCACATCAGGAGATGTATTGAAATAGCTTCACACTGCTTATTACCATGGAACTACAAACTACTGTACATAGTTTCATGGCAGCAACAGGGACAGAGCTACTTTAATATTCAGCACAAGCAAGCCATATCCACAAATGCATCACCTTGCGAGGTTCTTGAAAAGAAGAAGAAGGAGAAGAACAAATCATTTCACATCTTCAGACGCATGCAGCTTTCGAAGCAGTTTTTCCTTGGCTCGGGGGCACAATCCTGGACAGGTCGTCACTCCGATGCAGAATACTCCAGAATGGCTCATTCTTCCCAATAAGCTGGTACTCATTTTACTGACCTCGAAAGGATGAGCATGTTGAGTCAACCACTCAACCCACCTGGTGCTATGTTGACAGCACGTCATGGCTCAAATTCATAATCCCAAGATCTTAAGCCAGCCACCTTAACCATTAAGCCATCATAAAGCTTGGGGTTCTTAAGAGGGAGCAAAGAGTTCACTCAGACAGTCACATCAGGGGGAGGCTGATCTATCTGCTTGGAGGTTCTTACAACAGGGAGCGATCAGGGGTGTGTTCATGGGTGACCAAGCAGCTAGCTAGCGCTTGCCAAGCCAGCCGTTCCTTATCAAGCATTTCAAATAGAGTGCCAGCTTGAGTGCTTAAGCCACTTGGCAAGCGTGCTTCAAGAAACTTGGTAACTGAACACATCCCAAAGCCAGTCGCCAACTGGGCATCCTCCATCATGCAAAGTCGTTCCTTGGCACACCTGAGCTCCTGACCACATACAAAGCTTTCGTTCGCAGTCTGATGGAGTTACTGCTCTCTCTCTCTCTCTCTGGGCTGGTGCTCTCGCCTCACCTTTCTCGGGCTGTGGAAACCAAGGCATTTAGGATCATTGGGATCTCCCGCGATGAGGCTGAGGTTTGGATCTCTCAATCTTTCACCGCAGGCAGGTCGGTGGTCTCTCTGTCTTCCACTGTTCTCCTCTCTGGCCTGTCCACCCCCCCCCCCGCTCTGCCTGAGATATGTCCCCCCCCCCATATTTCTGCAGGGCGCTCAGGGTCTGCCAGCAACCCCCTTTCTGGTAAAACAACCAAAATCAAGAATCTCTGCTCACCTTCACTCTTTCATTCCTCTTTTTTCCCACCTTTGAACAAACTCCCACACTCTCTTCAATCCTACTCTTCCCTCCAGGTCTTCAAAACAGCTGTTCACCACCATCTCTTATCTTCCTCCATCAAAAACCACGATCTTTTCCACCCCCGTTAATCCACCCCAAACTCACCTTCAAATTCCTTGCTTTCCTTCCTGAAAGTCCCTGTAGTGTCCATCTTGTTTACCCCGTGTACCCCACTCCATCCCTCTCCCTTCCACAGATCTCCACATGTCTCTGTTCCACACTGTTTTTTTCCTTCCCTCTCCCACCCCTCTTGCCTCCTGCTCCCCTAGTTGTGTGTTCTGTGTGTTAGCTATCATATGAGCCTCGACAGTGCATACAAAAAAAATAGAACAAAAATCCCACCTCTTCATCCAAACGCATGTTGGACACCTTGTTTACATCGGTGCACATTCCACATTAAAGGGACCACTCATCGTTTTTGGAAATTTAACTCCTCATCTGTATCATCCATGAGCACTGCCATTACAGATATAGAAAATCGAATGATCGACTTCTACTCACCGCCAAAGTTTGATGACTTCGTCCAGTCTGAGTGGTGTAACGTAAGCTGTTAAGCTTGTGTGTGTGTGATTACAGTCACAAGTTCAACCAGAAGGGCACTTGGTAGAGCGCATACCTCCACCCCTTAATCCCTGATCCCCGAGAACATTTCTGGCCCAATACATTTTTGAAATATGCTATATATCGTTCTTGAGCCCCATCTCTCAATGGTGAAAAATCACTTTTAAAATTCTAGTTGTCAGATCCGGATTGGGATCTTCACCAAAATCTAATCCGTTTCCTCCTCCTTGGCACACACCCAACCTGTCCACATAATTTCACCCAGATCCGTCCGCAACTTTTTGAGATATCCTGTAAACAAACAGACAAACAAATAAACAAGAAGAAGACGTCGTGTAGAGCATGATACTTGCAAAATCCATAAAACAAATCTGACCTCAAAAATAATTGGTGGTTTAATTCAATGACCAAATATGCAAATCCTCTTCAGATTTCAAGTCAATGAGATGAAAATTGAGAATTTCAGAAATCCCTCCTTAGTTGCTGACCTTGGGCCTATGTTGACCTTTTAGTCGATGTTGACCTCAAAATAATAGGCTGGTTGAATTCAATGACCTGAAATATAAATCCTTCAAATTTCAAGTCAATCGGTTGAAAATTGAGGATTTTAGAAATACCACCTTAGTTGTTGACCTCAGCACTATGTTGACCTTTTGGTCCATGATGACCTCAAAAATAATTGGCTGGTTGAATTCAGTGACCTGAAATATACATCCTTCAAATTTCAAGTCAATCGAATGAAAATTGAGGATTTTAGAAATCACACTGACGTTGTTGACCTTTGGCCGATGTTGTCAAGTCAGGTCAGATTAGATTTGTGACTTGCTACAGGTACCATGTAAACCTGCACTAACCTGTTCTATGGTTGGGCTGTCGGCGAGTAAACCGTCTCCCCCACCAAGTTTTTTGGTAAGGAGGGTGTTTGGATATGGAC
>CM068967.1:12479908-12492577 GCA_035128595.1 Eptatretus atami | reverse complement strand
GCTGGCACTTTCTCTCAGCGTACATTACCTTGTCTTCCACTTCATGCTGTGAAACTAAGGCATTTAGGATCATTGTTATCTCCCACGATGAGGCTGAGTCTTTGGGTCTCTCAGTCTCTCACCGCAGGCAGGTCGGTGGTCTTTCTGTCTTCTATCATCTCCTCCCAGTCGCACCCCCCCTGCTTTGTCTGCGTTATGTCACCCCCCCCCCCCCCACAATATTTTCGCAGAGCACTTAAGGTCCGTCAGCAACCCCCTTCTGGTAAAACTACCAAAATCACGAATCACTGCTCACCTTCACTCTTTCATTTCTCTTTTATCTCGCCTTTGGAATAAACTTCACACTTTCATCAATCCCTTCTTCCCTCCCAGGCCTTCAAAACAAACTGTTAACCACCACCTCTTATCCTCCCCATCCAAAACTTCGATCTTTTCCCACGCGTTAATCCACCCCAAACCCGCCTCCTTCAAATCCCCTGCTTTCCTTCCTGAAAGTCGCTGTAATATTCCATCATCCTTACCCATGTTCTGCACCCCATCCCTCTCCCTTCCACCGAATGTCTCTGTTCCCCACTGTTTTCTCCTTCCCTCTCCGCCCCTCTTGTCTCATGTCCCCCACCCTTTGGCTGTGCGTTGTGTGTTAGCTCTCATACGAGCCTTGACAATGTGCACAAAAAAATAATCGTTGACCTCTTTGGTGTAAAGCCTGACTGCTCTGGACGCTGGTACTCAAGCAGATGGGTGGCGAACCCTATCAAGAATTATCTGAGCAAAGACTTTGCCCGGCACCGGAGAGCAGCGTCATCCCTCGGTAGTTGTTGCAGTCCTGGTGATCACCCTTCCCTTTCCAGCGAGGAGAGAGGACAACAAGGCCCCCCTTCCAGTCAGTTGGGATGATGCCTGTGTACCAGGCAAGAGCACAGAACTGCATGCAATGACATGAGTACAGCATTTTCACCAGCCATGAGAAGTTCAGCATGGATGCCAGATCTCAGGAGCTTTACCCCACGTAACCGGTTCACTGCAGCCTGTGTTTCCACAAATGAAAGTGTATCACAGTTGATTGGAGGGTCAGCAATAGGGCTAGTAACACCATGGACATCCAACTCGACAGCTTGTGGATCAGCCTGGTACAGCCTCTCAAAGTAACCGGCCACGTGGGCCTTCACTTCGGACTCCTCTGTCAAGAGCCTACCGCCCTCTGCTCTCACTGCAGTGCATGAGGGATGGGTTGGATGAACGCAATGTGCGAATTCCCCTGTAAGCAGGACGAGAATCAGTTGACCACAGGTGATTGCTCTACCCCCTCAAGATTCCTCGCACATGAACCTCCTTGTCCACCCTGAGTGCACGTCAAGTTTACGCCTCAGCTCCCTGAACAGCTCAGCTCTGCCATTCAGCCTGGTCCTCCGACTCGGTCAATGGTATCCAGTGTCCTTTGAGAGACAGTCGTTTTTCGCCTGACGGTGGGTTCCAAGACATCTACTGGCAACATCAAGGACAGTGGTCTTGAAGGCACTCCACAACTCTTCAGGATCCCCGAAAGCACCCAGACCCCCAAAATCTCCACTCAGCCTGTTTGCAAATTCCTCAGCTACCCTCTCATCCAGCCGAGGCTGGGATGGTACCATTCTCCTGGATTTGAGCTTCAACCTCAGAGTTGCAAACAACAAGCCTGTGGTCAGCATTGTGGAACTGAGCACTCCGGTAGACCCTGCAGTTCTGGATCATCCTTTAGCGACATCAACGAGCACATGGTCAATCTCCTTTGCCACATCACCAGCGTTGGAATACCAAGTCCATTCCATGGGGTGTGGCGCTGTCGGTACCTGTGCGGGAGGACGAAAGTCCGAGTCTTCAGGTCTTTGGTACTTCCAGTCTTGCTCTATGGATGCGAGACTTGGACTCTGACCAAGGATCTGAGACGGAGACTTAATTCCTTTGGTACCAGGTCTCTTCGGAGAATCCTTGGCTATCGCTGGTCGGATTTTGTGTCCAACGAGCGGTTGCTGAGAGAGACTCGGATGAGATTTGTTACCTGCATAGTCCCGTGAGCGTCAGTTGCGGCTGTATGGACATGTGGCTCGTTTTCCTGACGCTGATCCTGCTCCCAGATTCTCTCAGCGAGGGAGTCTCATGAGTGGAGGAGGCCAGTGGCCGACCACGTGCCTCGTGGTTGCAGCAGGTTGACCATCATCTCAAGGAGATGGGGATGGGCCTGGCATCTGCCTGGGGGATGGCCAGACGGAGGCCCCTGGAATACCGGCGGAAAGTGAACGCAGCGACGCGCTGTTCTGGCACATGCTCCCATACCTGACCTGAACGAGCACATGGTCAATCTCCTTTGCCACATCACAAGCGTTGGAATACAAGTCCAGCGATGAGCTTGTGGGCGCTGAAACCATGACCGGCCACCCTAAGTCCATGACTTCTTGCAAAGTCAAGGAACAGTGCTATTCTGGTTCACTGTTCCTGACCCATGGGGACCAACACACGTCTCATAACCATCCCTATCAGTTCAGTCGATGCATTGAAATCCCCCAAGACTAGAAGTATATCTCGCCTGGGGCACTGATCAACCACAGACTCGAGCGTGGCGTAGAATGTGTCCTTCACGGTGAGATCACTCTACTCAGTCGGAGCATAGACAGAGACCAGGGAAATGACACCTAAGGAGTGATGAATCCTTAGTCTCATAATACGCTCGTTGACGGGTGTTACCTCAATTATCATTGGAGTCAGCTTATTGAACACAGCTACAGCAACTCCTTGGACCATCAGAGCGACCAGACCAATAGTAGGTGAAACCACCCGCCATGATCTCGCCACTATCCATCTCCGAACCTCAGAGAGTGCTTCAATACCGATGTCCAAATGCTTGATTTCATATGATGAGACACGTGATCATCCTCCCTTTGGGATAGGACATTCCAGGCACCCACCCGAAGGGACCGCCTCAGTTTACTCAAGGAGACCGCCATCTGGTGGACGACACCTCAGCACCACTCCGACACACTCTCCCACAATCTGACCCGGAAGGTTACCCTGTGGTTTTCCTCCTATCATCATGATTGGGGGCCCGAAGGCTTTGCCCAAGCCCGTCATCTAGTGAGCTGCCCTGCAAAGGGAAGCTGCACAGGAGGTACTCCAAGGAGTGGGTTTTCAGATTTTTTTGATGCTTTAAATACATTTTGCGGAATGAAGGGGTTTTCCAGTGGCCGGGGTGCAAATCCTGCCACCAACCTCCTCATTAACCCACTGCAGGACGACGCCGTAGACACAGTTGGGCACTAGATATGGATGGCCGTTGGCTCACATGGTGCTCCTCCGCCCTTTGACAGGTTTTGTTTTTAATCCTGCTGGGTGTCCATATCCAAACACCCTCCTTACCAAAAAACTTGGTGGGGGAGACGGTTTACTCGCCGACAGCCCAACCATAGAACAGGTTAGTGCAGGTTACATGGTACCTGTAGCAAGTCACAAATCTAATCTGACCTGACTTGACAACATCGGCCAAAGGTCAACAACGTCAGTGTGATTTTCTAAAATCCTCAATTTTCATTCGATGACTTGAAATTTGAAGGATGTATATTTCAGGTCACTGAATTCAACCAGCCAATTATTTTGAGGTCATCATGGACCAAAAGGTCACAAGTGCTGAGGTCAACAACTAAGGTGGTATTTCTAAAATCCTCAATTTTCAACCGATTGACTTGAAATTTGAAGGATTTATATTTCAGGTCATTGAATTCAACCAGCCTATTATTTTGAGGTCAACATCGACTAAAAGGTCAACATAGGCCCAAGGTCAGCAACTAAGGAGGGATTTCTGAAATTCTCAATTTTCATCTCATTGACTTGAAATCTGAAGAGGATTTGCATATTTGGTCATTGAATTAAACCACCAATTATTTTTGAGGTCAGATTTGTTTTATGGTTTTTGCAAGTATCATGCTCTACACGACGTCTTCTTCTTGTTTATTTGTTTGTCTGTTTGTTTACAGGATATCTCAAAAAGTTGCGGACGGATCTGGGTGAAATTATGTGGACAGGTTGGGTGTGTGCCAAGGAGGAGGAAACGGATTAGATTTTGGTGAAGATCCCAATCCGGATCTGACAACTAGAATTTTAAAAGTGATTTTTCACCATTGAGAGATGGGGCTCAAGAACGATATATAGCATATTTCAAAAATGTATTGGGCCAGAAATGTTCTCGGGATCAGGGATTAAGGGGTGGAGGTATGCGCTCTACCAAGTGCCCTTCTGGTTGAACTTGTGACTGTAATCACACACACACAAGCTTAACAGCTTACGTTACACCACTCAGACTGGACGAAGTCATCAAACTTTGGCGGTGAGTAGAAGTCGATCATTCGATTTTCTATATCTGTAATGGCAGTGCTCATGGATGATACAGATGAGGAGTTAAATTTCCAAAAACGATGAGTGGTCCCTTTAATGTGGAATGTGCACCGATGTAAACAAGGTGTCCAACATGCTTGGATGAAGAGGTGGGATTTTTGTTTCTATTTTTTTGTATGCACTGTCGAGGCTCATATGATAGCTAACACACAGAACACACAACTAGGGGAGCAGGAGGCAAGAGGGGTGGGAGAGGGAAGGAAAAAACAGTGTGGAACAGAGACATGTGGAGATCTGTGGAAGGGGAGAGGATGGAGTGGGGTACACGGGGTAAACAAGATGGACACTACAGGGACTTTCAGGAAGGAAAGCAAGGAATTTGAAGGTGAGTTTGGGGTGGATTAACGGGGGTGGAAAAGATCGTGGTTTTTGATGGAGGAAGATAAGAGATGGTGGTGAACAGCTGTTTTGAAGACCTGGAGGGAAGAGTAGGATTGAAGAGAGTGTGGGAGTTTGTTCCAAAGGTGGGAAAAAGAGGAATGAAAGAGTGAAGGTGAGCAGAGATTCTTGATTTTGGTTGTTTTACCAGAAAGGGGGTTGCTGGCAGACCCTGAGCGCCCTGCAGAAATATGGGGGGGGGGACATATCTCAGGCAGAGCGGGGGGGGGGTGGACAGGCCAGAGAGGAGACAGTGGAAGACAGAGAGACCACCGACCTGCCTGCGGTGAAAGATTGAGAGATCCAAACCTCAGCCTCATCGCGGGAGATCCCAATGATCCTAAATGCCTTGGTTTCCACAGCCCGAGAAAGGTGAGGCGAGAGCACCAGCCCAGAGAGAGAGAGAGAGAGCAGTAACTCCATCAGACTGCGAACGAAAGCTTTGTATGTGGTCAGGAGCTCAGGTGTGCCAAGGAACGACTTGGCATGATGGAGGATGCCCAGTTGGCGACTGGCTTTGGGATGTGTTCAGTTACCAAGTTTCTTGAAGCACGCTTGCCAAGTGGCTTAAGCACTCAAGCTGGCACTCTATTTGAAATGCTTGATAAGGAACGGCTGGCTTGGCAAGCGCTAGCTAGCTGCTTGGTCACCCATGAACACACCCCTGATCGCTCCCTGTTGTAAGAACCTCCAAGCAGATAGATCAGCCCCCCTGATGTGACTGTCTGAGTGAACTCTTTGCTCCCTCTTAAGAACCCCAAGCTTTATGATGGCTTAATGGTTAAGGTGGCTGGCTTAAGATCTTGGGATTATGAATTTGAGCCATGACGTGCTGTCAACATAGCACCAGGTGGGTTGAGTGGTTGACTCAACATGCTCATCCTTTCGAGGTCAGTAAAATGAGTACCAGCTTATTGGGAAGAATGAGCCATTCTGGAGTATTCTGCATCGGAGTGACGACCTGTCCAGGATTGTGCCCCCGAGCCAAGGAAAAACTGCTTCGAAAGCTGCATGCGTCTGAAGATGTGAAATGATTTGTTCTTCTCCTTCTTCTTCTTTTCAAGAACCTCGCAAGGTGATGCATTTGTGGATATGGCTTGCTTGTGCTGAATATTAAAGTAGCTCTGTCCCTGTTGCTGCCATGAAACTATGTACAGTAGTTTGTAGTTCCATGGTAATAAGCAGTGTGAAGCTATTTCAATACATCTCCTGATGTGATAACAACCTTCCCATGTTCTCTCAACCACCAATACCAGATACCGTTTCCGTGGTTGCCTTTAAAAGAGATGGTTATGAAATGTCTTTTACATATTGTACAAATTAATTTCCACTCACCTGCAGGTTTTGTCCAACTACATGCTCTCGGAGGGTTGGAGGCCATTGTAAGTGTCAGTGAACATGTTGTGGAATTATTGAACAACAGATTTTATTATTTTTCCAGAACAATTATGATTGCATTATGCAGAATAAAACGAGCAAATCAAAATGAAAATACAGAAAAACAACATGGTGATTAAACATGAACAAAATGAAATAAGAATCAAACGATGATTACAAAATATAACAGATGTAGAATGTGATCAACACCAGTTACTAACATTGTACAAGTGATTGTATATTCCTGATTGTCAGACCATTTAATTGGTATTGTTCTTCATATACATATATGTATGGAGGGAGGGGCGTGAAAAGGAAAGGATTGAGGGATAACAAGGGTAAGGAAACGTTCGGAGTAGGGGTAAAAAAGTTCCACCATTCTAGTGTACGTCATATGTAGATGGATTCTTGTGTGACACGCTGCCATTCCAAAACGCTTCTCGACTCTACAATCCTGTTCGTATATTTTACAATCTTCGGTTTGATGCCTGAACACAAATACAATGAAAATCAAGTTGAGGTTATGGAGTGGATGGACATTGTGCACCTTCCACTTTCATGCCATGATAGTGTGAAACTGAAAACAGGAGAATAAAAAAACAACATGCAAGATATGAACATTTTAGAATTTAGATTCGAAAAAAATTCAACTAGAGTCACATGTGGGCCTGGAGGATGGCCGAGAGGTGAACACATTCACCTCTAAGCTGTCTAGCCTGGGCTTAAATCCTGAGCCAACTTTAAACTGTCATCCTGGTGTTTCGCAGGCAGGGTGATTCATCAAGGTGCGTGCCGTCCCTCGGATCGATGTTTAAACTGGGTGGACTGTCTGCCAGCATCAGTTGGTGGACATTCAAGACTCTACAGCATCCTTGAAAAGAGCCGGTGAGCTATCGCATCACCGTGGCCAAATAACAAATTCCTGCCCTGACTACTGCTGGGATGGCAATGGTAAACCCACCCAGTATAATCCTTGCTCAGGAAACTGTTTGCACAGATATATTGGAATACCGACACTGCAAGTTGATTTGTGGCTTTGGTTTTTGTTCTTGGGGAGAGGGATGACTTCAGAATTAGTCTTATTCTGCATAGATACTCTTTACTGATTATTTAACGCATTGTTTTTTGTTGTCCCTGGGGGGCCTTCTTCTATTCCTAGGTATTTGTGGGATGCTTCGTTTTCTAGTTCCTGTGTTGTACTTTGATGGATTGAGAAGTTGTCTGTTGTTTTTGTTTTTCCTTGGACACATGTGCACTTCTCTTCATTTTGTTTCTTCCTCTGTGAATGTTTGCTGTTGGGTTATTGTTGCTTTCATTGAATTTAGTGTGACAATGACATTGTTGAAGTGGAATAATGGACAATGAGTCAACATAAACTTTTTGAGATGCTCTTTTCAATAAAGTAAATCCCATCATAATATTTGTTTACATTCAGCAGTCACAGTGATTCAAAGCTGTAATGGTTTCATGTGTATTTTCCCCTATCAGTTTACAGAAAAATTTTGACCACTTTTTTCTGAGGAAATCCTGGGGTATGATGCATGATTGGAGAATTGTGCTGAGCAATTTGTTGTAGTTTTTGTGGTTTTCATGAATGTCTTGTTCATAAATCTGCGTAATTAATTCGTATTATTCTCCTCCTCTTCCCTTTACAAGGGGTGAGGTCTGATGACACAAAGCTTCTGCCCTGCAATGACCATGATACTCCTCCACCACCTCTGTCCTCAGCCACCCTCTCCACTCTCCAACCACCCCGACCTTACGGATATAATTCCTGCACAATCCTCCCATCTCAACCGCGGTCAACCTCTTTTCCTCCTACCTTGCTCCCTCAACTTATCCACTCTGCCATTCTCTCTTCCCCCATCCGCACCAAGTGTCCAGCCCATCTCAGCCGGCATTTCACCAATCTCCCTGTCAAACTCATCTACACACCAATCTCCTCCCTCAGTTCATCTATCCTCCTCCTATCCACCCTCTTCACTCCCGTAATCCTCCTGACCCAGTTGTTCCACAAACTTGCAGCCTCTGTTGTCTCTCCCTCAGTGCTACCGTCTCCAGACCATAAAGGAAGGCCGACGTTACACACGACATCAGAACCTTCCCTTTCAACGTTCTTGATATCTTTCTGTCTGCCATTCCTCCCTCCACCCTTCTCCACACATTCACACCCACCTGAATCCTCCTCCGCACCACTGACTCGGACCTACCATCCACGGTCACTGTTCCTTCCCAGATATTCAAACCTATCTGATTTCTTCCCCCTCTATCCTGATATTCATTTCTTTTCTCTGCTGTCCAACCCACATCACCTCAGTCTCTACATACTCATCTTCAGCCCATGCTACCCAAATGCCTCCTTCCACTCCCCCGTACTTCCTGCATCTCCGCCCACTCTCCACCCAAACAGCCAGATTGGCCGCAAACAACACCCCCTCATACTACCCTCAGGCTCACCTTCCTGCTTACCAGCTCCATCACCATGATAAACGTGAGTGGACTGAGAGCGCTTCCATACTCAAACGGTGTTCACACTGAACTCTACAGACATCCTAGGAACAACCAAGACTCTTCCCTTCATTCCTTGTACATCCCTTCCACCAACCTAACTTATGCTTTTGGCACTCCCATCCACCTCAGTGTCGCCATCAACATTTCTCTCGGGACAGTGTCGTCGGCCTTCTCCAGGTCCCGCAATCCCAATGCCATTTCACCTTGCACCTCCAACATCTTCTCCACCAGGTACCTCAGTGTGAAACCCATCTGTCATCCCGTACCCTTTCTAAACTCCTGCTGCTCTACTCCGATCTCCATCTCCGCACTCTTTCTATCCTCCTGTCCAGAATCCTCTCCAGCACCTTCATTACATGACTTAGCGGCGTAATGCCCCTGTACTTCCCCCTTCCGTATCAGCACAATTGACCCTGTCCTCCACTCCTCTGGAATTGAACCATCTCCCATAGCGTATCATATAATCAACAGCTTTTTCATCCAACCGACTCCGACTTTCTCCGGTGCAATTATCATCTTTATCACACCTCATCAATACCTGGTGCTCTTTCTTCTTTCTTCATCCTCTTCAATGCCATCCACATTTCCTCCTGTGTGATCTCCACCAACTCCACTTTCCCCTTTACATAACATGGTAGCTCCAGCTTGCCGTTGCTTCCTTCCCGGTTCAACAGCTCCCCGAAATATCCTTCCCAACCTTCAATACTATGCCTCTCTCTGTCACTAGCCTCCTGCCACCATCCTGAACAGCTCCACTCCCCCTTCATGTCCTTACCATCCTCATCCCTGTGATGATCTAATTTATTATCATCTTCCTCCCACCATCCTCTTCCAACTTGTTATACACCTCCTCTCTCGTACCATTCCTCGCCTTATCCACAGCTCTCTTGCTGTTTTTTTTTTATTTTCCCATACAGGTGTCGCAACCCCGCATCCGGCTGCCACCCCCTATCCTTGATCTTCCATACCCTCTTCCAAACCTCCTTCGTTTTAACCAAACTGCCTTCATTACCTCCTCCGTCCACCACACCTGGTTCCATCCCTTGATGATGCATCCTTTCCTGACATCCTTCCACACAAAACTTCTGCAATTCCCCCGAAACGCCTCTCCATACTTCTTTCACTACTCCTCCAACCTTCCGCTTCTTCGTTTAGTTGCTCATACCTAACCCTCAACCTTTCCTTGAACTCTCTGATGATGTTTCCCCTCACTTCCCCCACCTAATAATCTTCTGATCCCTGCTCTTAACTTTCCTCCTCTTCTCCATCTGTACCACAAACACCACAGGCTTGTGCTGGGTGATAACATGTTCTCCTGCCACTGCCTTACAGTCCTCAATCCTCCACAACTGTCGCTTCCTTGCCACCACCAAATACAGTTTTGTTCTATGCTGTCTAATCCTATAGGTAATCTTGTGGCTTTTTTTTGAATGAACTTTTGAATCGAAAGAATGAACCAGCTGTGGCCATCCAATTCCTCACCACCATCTCCACCAGCCCTTGACCCTATTCCTCATTCCCCAACCAAATTTACCAACACATTCCTCTTTCCCCGGCTTTGCTACTCCCACATGTGCGTTAAAGTCCTCGCAATGCACAGCATCTTGTCCAGCTCAACCATTCCCATCATCTTCTCCAGTGCATCCCTGAAGTCCTGCTTCTCCACCCAGTCCTTCCAGTTTGTGGCCCAAATGCCGACATAACACACACAATTTGCCTCTGTATCACCAACCATGCCATAACTATCCGTCCCTCCCATCTTTCCACTCCAACCACCTGCTTGCTGGTGTCTTCTGATACTATTATTCCCACGCCATTACTCATTCCATCCCCACCCATGTGCAACAACTTGTGTATCCTCCGACCAACATCCTCGCCCTGTCTCCTTTCTTTCTGGTCTCCTGCATACACAACACTTACAACCTTTTTCTGCATGAGCTCCACCATGTTGACTCCCCCCCCCCCAATTGATCCCACACTAAAATTACCTCGTTTGTGGAAGTAAAATAAGTAATACCATTTTATGAAATCTGAATAATATGCAACACCAACAATTTATGGACATATAAGATGATAGAAAGCTCTGGGATCACATGACTATTGCAAAGCATTGGTGTTTCTATATTGATCATGCAGAAAACAAATATTTTTTTCATATTGGGATAAGTGCTTTTTGTCCACACATTACGTACTTATTTTCTTTTATATGCTTTCAAATGCTTTTAAACAATATGGAGGTATGAAATCTGTTTTAAAGCATTGGCTAAAGTCATTTTGTCACCAAATAAGGAAGGTTTCACCAGAAAGCATCATGGATAAAGCCACTGAAACAGAGTTGAGATAAATATTTTAAAATACCTGCAGCATACAACATGCTTATTGGGTCTCTGACAATGAGAAAGTCAGAATTCATTATGTTTGCAGAGTGGAGTGTCCATGGTTTGTGAGTTTCTTTGTTTTACTCGTTACAATGTTTGCCTGAGAACCATGAATGAGTGGAATAGAATCTTTGTTCAAGTATACTGTAGTCTTGTTAGTTCCATATAACTGTAACATATCTTTTAAAAACTTAGGATCATTGATTAATAGATTGTTTACCTTTCTCTTGTTGAGAAAGTGCTCTCCTGAATCCACGAGTAAATGCTCAACACCAGCACCGTACCACTCAATGTGAACATTTCAAACCAGATGACAATAATAATAACGAATGTATAATCCCCATGCTGGCCCAAGCACATCTGGGCCTGGCGAAAGATCTGATTATTAGTCCATGCTTAGTTAAATGAAATGTGTGCCCCTCTCTTATGCTTGCTGTTCTGATACTTTAAAATATACTTGATAATGTTTCATTGCACACTGATGTTTGTTTTATAATGAATAGATATAGTGTGTTAGTTAACTGTGTAACAATATAATATTTTCTTAATTTCACTTGGTTGGCAAGTTAAATAAAGCTGCCTTTGTTCAGGTGCCAGTTTGATGCAGGAATGCTTAATTCTAATTAATGAATAACAAATGTGCTGTGTATTAAATCTCTAGGAATCACATGAACACAGTGCATTGTTATGTTGAAATGAAGTATACATTATGCAATGGTCATGAAGGGCGAGGACAGCGAAGCAATGCAAATATCTGATAAAGCTTGAAAGTGCTCAAGAATACCATAGGAATTTGCCTTTGAAACAGAGAGTCATGACCACATCCTTCAAAACGTTCTGTTTGTCTCTTATCAGAATGTGATTGGTCAGTTTGCTTACATGCGAGTGGATCACCTTCCCATTTCTATTCCATGCATAAGAAACTCTCTTTGGAACATCAAACTAAAGAGCAATGACGTTGGATTGATTGTCTTTCTCCATGATCATATATTGAATAAATGATTCAACCTGTATTGTGACTGGAGTTACTTGAGTAAGGTTTCGAGTTTTCTCCACCACATAGCCTAATCTTGCTACTGAACCACTGCCCACCTGGCAGAGCCAGTACCATCTTCATCAGTTTGGGACGCTCAGGTCATCAATCAGCTGCGTTGCCCTGGCTGACATACGACCCTATCCTGTTGTCATAATCTTGTGTGCGTGCATGCAAACACTGCTATCTCTCCAGTCGCTACCCCACCTACCCCTGCCAACCTCTCAGCTCTCCTTCCACACTTGCCTACTCACGCCTACCCTCGAGCACTCATCCCTACCTCCACCCCACTCACTCCGTCTTCTCTTCATCCCCTCCACTCTTCCCCTGCTTTATGTCCTGCTCTCCCACTCTCCTTAATGCATTAAATTTGTGCTTATTTCAGCTTAAAAAGCAGAGGGGAGAGCAGTACTCCATCAGGCTGCGGACGAAAGCTTTTTAAGTGGTCAGGAGCTCAGGTGGGCCGAGGAATGACTTTGCACGACGGAGGATTCGCAGTCGGCGACTGGCTTTGGGGGCCAGGTTTGAAATGTGGCTTTCCTAGGAAAGATCATGGCAGATAGTGAGACC
>CM068967.1:12418664-12441912 GCA_035128595.1 Eptatretus atami | reverse complement strand
AACCCGACTTTCGGTTCCACAATTTCTAAGACCTAAGGCCTAAGTCAACATTTGTGCTCTATAACGGTGAGGATACGGCGGCCGTAGCCCTCTGAATTGACAGAAACGTGCGGGCGGCCGCAGAGTTTTCTGAAGGTGGCTCAGGGTGGCCCTAACGCCGATGGCTATATTTACAGGCCGTAAGGTCGCCCGTGGAATTATAAAACGCGGAGTTATGACTTTTTTCAATTTCTTCGTTCGCCTGTAGGCTAATTCGACAAGCGAAAAAAAAAATGGTAAAAAAATAAAAAAAATTACCCTTCGTTTACCGCCGTACTGGCGCAAGTTTGCCTTAGGGCCCCGCTGCGTCGCCCTTGCGGCACCTTGCGTCTGGCCTTGAATATTCTAATGGCGCCGCAGGAACGCCAAGGTCACCGTGCGACATCAATCAAAGACGCGTACGGTCAACCCGACGTTTGTCGTCTCACAATTATATACGCGTGCAGCTCCCCGAAAATAAAAACATATGTGATGCTAACATTGTGTGACCGTCGGAAATACTGCGGCCAGCCGTATAATTGCTTAATGGCCTTGTAGATTTTGGGAGACCCCAGGCCGTCGTGGGCAAATGTGACTTTAGGCCTAAATACGCCTGCGGCTCCCGAAAAATAAAGCATATGTGACTGTACATTGTGTGACCGTGGAAATACTTGCGGCCACAGTATATTGCTAGTGGCGTAGATTTTGGAGAACCCCACGGCCGCCGTGGCAAATGTGGCCTAGGCTTAACTGAAATAAGTATAATGTGTTTAGTGGCAAGATACTCTGTTTGTGTGGTGTGTTGTGTTTTTGCTGATGACGCCCCTCTCCGTACAATCGGTCATCCCTCAGACGGCAAGCAGCAGCTTCTTCGCTCACTGCAGATTTGGTAAAATCACAAGCTGTTGGGGGGGGGGGCATTAGAAAGCGGGCCCTACAATGGCGCCCAAGAGCAACTAGTTATGGGAATGGAAGTTAGACGAGAGATTGCAAATCAATGGGGACAATGACAGACATGGACGGAAGACCCTAAATCAGGTTTAAATAAAAAAACAAACAAAATTTGTATAACATTGTCGAGGCTCATATGAGAGATAACTCACACGCACAGCAAGGGGGCAATGGACCAGAGGGTTGGGAGAGGGAAGTAACATAAACAGTGTGGAACAGAGACATTGGAGTTCTGTGGTGAAAGGGAGAGGAATGGGTTTGGGGGACATGGGGAATACAAAGCTGGACATTACAGGACTTTCAGGAAGGAAAGCAGGGAAATTTGCTGGAATTATAGATAGTAGATTCAGTCCTCAACTCTCTTTCCCCGCTAGACAAACCCAAGTCATCACCCCGACCCCAGCTAACCACAAGTCCTACCCCTCCCTCACCTAACCCTAAGGGCTCAATCAATCCTCCTCACCCCAAGCCCTCAAGTGGTGATTCATAATGGTGTGCAGATCCCCAGAGGACGTGAACAGGTGTCGCGCGTCTGCCAGCATTAGTTTGTTTACGACGTTAAAGGTCACATCTAATTTTTCGGGAAGAGTAGGCCCAGCTATCACCGGGACTATGGCCAAATTCCAAATTCCTGCTCTAACCAGCAGAGGGCTGTTAGGCGTGAGTAGCAAAAGCCATGACCTCCACCAATCATGCTACCTGCAGCCATTGTGGCTGCATATGAACATGGACGAAGAAGAGCTGTTGCTGCCATGAAACTATTATCAACAGTAGTTTGTAGTACATGGTAATAAGCAGTGTGAAAAGCTATTTTTCAATACATATGTCACAACCTTCCCATGTTCTCTCAACACCATACGCAGATAACCGTTTCCGTGGTTGCCCTTTAAAAGAGATGGTTATGAATGTTTTTACATTTGGTACAATTAATTTCCATCACTGCAGGTTTTGGTCCCAACTACATGCTCTCGGGAGGGTTGGAGGCCATTGTAAGTGTCCAGTAACATGTTTGGGAATTATTGAACAACAGATTTTATTCTTTTTCGAAACAATTATGATTGCATTATGTGGATAAAACGAGCAAAATCAAAATGAAAATACGAAAAACAACATGGTGATTAACATGACAAAATGAAAATAAGAAAATCCAAAAAAATCCCTCCATCAAACGATGATTTACAAAAATATAAACAGATGTAGAATGTGAATAAACACCAGTTTACTAACATTGTATAAGTGATTGTATATTCCTGATTGTCAGACCATTTATTGGTATTGTTCTTCATAATACCCTACTGTAATGGAAGGGAGGGGCATGAAAAGGCAAAGAATTGGGGGTAACAAGGGGTAAGGAAACGTTCAGAGTAGGGGGTTAAAAAAAGTTCGACCATTCTAGTGTACGTAATATGTAGATGGATTCTTGTGTGACACGCTGTCATTCCAAAACGCTTCTCGACTCTACAATCTGTTCGTATATTTTACCATGTTCGGTTTGATGACTGACCAAATACAATGCAAAATCAGTTGAGGTTATGGAGTGGATGGACATTGTGCACCTTCCACTTTCATGCCATGATAGTGTGAACTGAAAAACAGGAGAATACAAAAAACATGCAAGATTATGAACATTTTAGATTTGGATTCGAAAAAAAATAGGGCCAATATCCGGGTGCTCACCTTAGAATAATGATACCGAGGACGAAGTCAACGTGGGATGGAATCAAGCAAATGTTCCATGAACGCAATGTTATAGGAATACCGATTTTGGGGGCAACCCCTAACCCCCCCCCCCGTAAATCCCTTTCACCCCGATTTTTTTAATGGTGTGAACAAAATTTGGAACATGCATGGGTGAGGAAGGTTGTGGTCAGTTTTCATCGGAATTGTGTTGTGTGGTTTCAAGCAAGAAAGTTTGTAATTTGTGGAGGATTGAACGGTAACTAGATGGGCCATCCATAAACTCCCTGGAACTAAGTTCAGGTTGAGGCCTAAATTAACTAAGTTATTGTGGGCTTGCAGGATGGCCTGGAGTACACTGCACTATCGTCTCTAAACAATCTAGGCTTGGTAGAATCTGATCCAGCTATAAACTGTAATCCTGGTGTTTCAGAGGTATGGTGATTCATCAATGTGAGTGCCGTTCTCGGATGGACGTTAAACTGGGCATTCTAATCCACAGAAATTAGTTTTGGTGGACGTTAAAAAAAACCCAAGGGTTTCCTTACACGAAGAGTAGGCAAGCTATCGCCGGCCATGAACAAATTCCAAATTCCTGCCCTAAATGATTGCCCAAGAGAGAGAGAGATAGAGATAGAGATAGGGCTGGTTTTGTTTCCGCAGGCTACCGAAGGTGCACGGAGGTTGTTTTTTACCCATTTGTCTGTCTGTATGCATGTCTATCTGTGAGCACGATATTCAAAGGTTATTCTACGGATTTGGAATGAAATTTGTTGGAAAGGTTTGGTGTGGACCAAGGATGGATAGATTAGATTTTGGTGAAGATCTGGAATCGGATAAGTTTTTTGAATAAAAAAAAAAGAAAGAAAATGTGCTGATAAAATAATGAGATGTTTGCTGAGCAGTTTGTTATAGTTTTTTTTGTTGGTTTGTTTCATAAATCTGCATCTATCTAATAATTCCAGCAATGTCTTGTGTGTAATGTCTGTTGACGCGCTGTTTCTCGTCAAATCACTGGTCGATCTAATTGAAACTTGCCAGGTATATTGCTGGGACTGAGTATGTGCCTTTTCAAGGTTGATATTAATCTCGACAAGTGGTTCCCAAGTTTATCGGCCATTTTATTTACAAGCATGACAGGAACACGGTGGCTATGCATCAACAAAAATTGACTTTGTACAATTCTTCTTTTTTAAAAAATGTTTTGCACGTATGGGCAAACGCACGTATGGCACGCACTAGTAATTAGTGATGCAGTGAAATCCCACAAGTAAACTTTAAAAATTCATACTAGACGAGGGGACAAAACACCATACACTTGCTATTCCACAACTGATTGTTTCTTGTTTCGACTCATAAGCACGTATCCGTTCATTCCCCACCGTGTACCCGCAGCTGCAACACAAGATGGACATGCATTCGGACATTCGGTGAATATTTTCCTTTGTAACTTGTGCCACAAAATGACAACTGTTTGCATGAGTTAAGCAAGATAACTTGTTCATTTAACTCAAAAACTTTTCATGAACGAAAATATAGTATACTGGTAGCCATGTAAATGTAAATGTGGTATTTGTGTACTTTGAAGGGAACTAAACTCAAATTTCAAATGCTTGAGAATTATCCTGTTTGATGAATTATCAAATGTTTCACTTTACATCCTTAATTTTCTTCATAACAAACGACTGAACGAGATCCAGTAGACCCAGGTCAGGGATGGAGCATGCCGTCGGAGCAGCCGCGTCGCCCAAGGTACAGTAGACCCAATAAAACTATGGACTTTTGAGTTTCTGAGTCCCTGAAAGCAGGGTGAACAGATTTTGTTTTGATACTTTTGGGAGGGGCTTTTTGTGGCTGCATTGTGATGGCATTTATAGAAGTTTGTGGCGATGTTGGGAAAAGATTTAGAAGGAATAAGGAACATACGCGCCCTTCACCACAATTCTTCCTTTTGTGCTGTGAAACATTCCCTTTGTTCTTCAACAACTATTTCCTTTTTCTCCCCATTTTGTGTCTGTTGACCTTTGCCCACTGTTATTCTGATCCCATTTCCTCATATCTGTTATTAAAAAATTATGAAGGATGAACAATTCCAAAATATCTAAGCTTTTCCTAGTTATGGTTTTTTGCATACAAGGTCAAGGCTCATGGAAGAGCAATACACAGAATGGATGATGAAACATAATCAAAAAACAGTAGAGGGAGGGAGGGGGGGGGATGCAACAGCAGAGTTGAGGGACAATATAGAGCGAAACTTGGACAAACAATGGTTGTTGGAGAGGATGAGGGGCAGGGGAACATGCATGAGATGGACAAGAATAGAAGCAAACTCTCAGGAAGGAAACACTGGATGGAAATTGGAACGAGTGGTGCAGAGGGTGGGCGGGGGGGGGACGGTAAAATGGGGAGTAGAAAAGATCATGGTTTTGGAAGGTGAATCATGATCTGAGACGGTGTGAACAGCTGTCTTGAAAGATTTGGAGAGAAAAATGAAGATTAAGGAGAACTGTGGAAGCTGGTTCCACAGGTGGGGGGAAAGGGAACAAATCAGTTAGAGATGGCCTTGTGATCCAAATTAAAGTTTTTTCTATATCCTTCCTTTTCATCCTTTTTCAGTTGGTGACCAATGTTGTATCTCTTGTGCTGCAGCCGAACCATAATTATTACCACCGGCCAACAAAGGTGGACGGAAGTTATGTTTTCAACCTGGTTGTTTGTCTTCCCTGTGAGCATGAGTTCAAACAATTTATGGAGGGATTCGGAAAAAAACAAACAAAAAAACTTGGTGGACGGTTGGGTGTGTGACATAGACAAATTATTAGATCTCGTGAAGATCCGGCACAGATTCGGATACTAGAATTTTTTACCAAGTGATTCTTCACCCATTGAGAGATAAGGGGCCAAAGACAATATACAGTCAGATTCAAACATGGGGGGGAATGCGTTCCTGAGAAAATGCACAAATGTCGATCCACGAATGTCAGGACATTGTAGTCAATGGAAAAAAAGGGCACAAAGTTCCTGGTGATGGCGACCTTGGGAATATCGAAAATTTGTTTCTGTTGGGTTCCCCATTTGCTTATGGAGTAACACCAAAACACATGTATGGAGTGTCCATTACAGTTGCTTCAACGACATGCTGCCGAGGGCGATCATTCCTGTTCTGTATCAATGACTGGTGATGAAGCTGGCTCCACCATTTTTGAACCGGAACCAGGCAGCAAAGGCATGGAATAGCATTACTCGCACATCCCAAGAAAAGGCCAAAAGAGTACCTTCCAACAGCAAGTTATGGGAAACGCATCTTTGGATGCTGAGGGATGCATACTGTTCGGGGGGTTCCTGCCCAAAGGGGAAACCATACACAGCTTGCTACTGTCCATGTCAGACAGCCTCCGTTAACATGGGCTGTCATGAAAAGACAGCCTCGTTAATACAGGCTTGTCCATGTCAGACAGCCTCGTTAATACAGGCTGTCATGTCAGACAGCTCCGTTAATTACAGGGCTGTCATGTCAGAACAGCCCTCCGTTTAATACAGGCTGGTCCATGTCAGAACAGCCTCCGTTAATACAGGCTGTCATCGTCAACAGCCTTCCGTTTAATACGGCTGTCTGTCAGAGCCTCCGTTAATACAGGCTGTCATGTCAGACAGCCTCCGTTAATTACAGGCTGTCATGTCAGACAGCCTCCGTTATACAGGCTGTCATGTCAGACAGCCTCCGTTATACAGGGCTGTCATGTTCAGACAGCCTCCGTTAATACAGGCTGTTCATGTCAGAACAGCCTCCGTTAATACAGGCCTGTCTGCGTTGAGCACCTTTTTGTCCGCGCGAATTGGCCTGATGGTTTCTAACCTACTTACAGCTGTGTCATTTAATTAATCTAACCTTTATCGTTCCAAGGTGCACCCAAATGAAACCAAAATTGACAGCACACACACACAGGAGGCAGAAGGATTGAACATGTTTGTTACCTTTTTAATGGTTTATTTATAAGAATATTGGGGAAAAGGTGGACGGAGTGGAGCAGTTCAGAACAAACCATGCAAAATGAACAGAAAAAAGATGGAAATGGGGATATGGCAAACTTATGTACAAGGGATGAGAAAAGAAATAAAACCTTCACCCACAACTGGGTGCACAGATCACACTTATGTCAAATAAACGATAATTCCAGGTGAGGACTTTCCTTTGTAGATGTGCAGGGTAGAAAGCAAAGAACAGCACCAGCTTTCTCAGAGAGTGTTATTCCTAAGCAACGATGAAAGAGCACCAGAACCTCGAAGTGAGCAAACGACATAAGCCAACGCGCCGTACGCCAGTGAAAGTGAGCTCAAAGACTGGACAATCCAGTCACAAGGAGGCCAGCGACATTGAGCACCTCGGGATGGGCAAGCCCTCTCCTTTAGGTGCATTCTTATTCACTCTCCAGTCCTTTGCAGGCCGGAAGCCTCTTGGTGTACCCTTTCTCCAGGTCCTCGTCCTTCTCTTGGCGGATTTCTTCCTCGAGGCGTCCCAGCCCGCGGGCGCGCCGGCCGCCCGGCGCGGCCGCCCCCGCCCCCCGGCGCGCCGCCACAGGGTGCCCCAATAAAACAAATGTCTTTCCCTGCTTCCGGGCCTACAGTGTTCCGTCAATGAACACACCGCCAAGGGATCGTGATTGGCCTTTTTGGAAGCATGTGGCATGTGGTGCCTTTTTATGAATGGGAAGTCCTCCACCTGGCCTCCAACAAACAAGAGGTGTTTACGCATACAATATTACCCTATCCTGCTATAAATACCATATGCTGCCTCCTCAGCGTGACATATCAACAAGATGGACTTACTCTGACAGTTTCCTGATACATGTCAATCTAACCCACTCAAAAATACATCGACCATGTTAACACTTACCAACAGTCTAGCTATGGAAACACTCAATGCCCCTTCCATGTAACACTGCGTTAGATGCTCAGGAAGTTGAAACGTGTACTTTGGGACAAATCCCGATGAAAAAAAGCTGTCATCTTTCAACATGACAAAGTTAGACCTCACACCGCACATCTGAAATTGGAAAGAAACTCCAAAAGAATGGCTGGGAAGTGCTCCACAGCCATGATACAGTCTGGACTTGCACCTCGGACTACCATCTGCTTCGGGTCCTTGAAAAAGATCCATGAGAGGCCAGCAACTATGAAACGACGAGGCAGTCCATCGATAGCCGTGTGTAGTGGTTGCGAAGTGTCAGAAGCGGATTCGACGCAGTGGGGTTTATATCTCGTGCAGCGCTGGCAGAACTGTGTGGATCAAATCTGGAGATTTTGTAGAAAAGTAATGTGGTATGCTAGTTACTGTTGATAAATATCAGGTTTTCTTACATATACTTTGTTTTACTGTAGCATTGAAATGTGTTTACGACTTTCGGTATGGGGGCCGCTCCATAGCGCAATATTTCAAAACATTGGGATGGGTTACAAAAGTTGTGGGACGTTGGTAGGTGACAATAACAGGCGATTCAATTTTTGTTAAGGTTGCCGATGCAGATCCGGTCCTGTCAGTTGGATAGACAAAAGTATAACTGTTCAACCTGGCGGAGGTATGCCTCTACAAGTGCGTTTCAAAGTTTCCAACTGTCTTCACACTTCTTCTTCCCTCTACCTTTTTCTTCACTATAGCCCGAGTCTCATTTCACTCATATTTATTTTACATGTTACATGTGCCTACATACTGTATTGTGCCCTAACTTTTGTAATTTTCTTTTCTTGATGGTGCCTGAGAAGCAGTCCTCTTTTCACCTTCTCTTCTCACTTCCTCATTGGAAGTGATTATCCCTCAGGATGTGAGGCACATAAGTGATTTGTCCCCAGATTACAAACATTTTTATCTCCTAATTCTGTTGCCAACAATCACACAGTGCTTTGATTTTAAAAGCGATATTGAAGGAATCATCGCCTCGGTGTACGGCGGCTGATGGGTGGAAAGGTACTGTAAATGAATGAAGTAATGGTTGTTATATGATGTTTATAATATGTTTGTGTGCCAGGTTAAACAGCATAGAAGACGTGTTTTATGATTCCTTAACTTTCACAGCAAATAGAAATGTGTTTTGCCAGATGCTCATACACCCCTCTCTGCCTGTGTGAAATTTCACTAAAGTTATATTTGCTGCATAAAAGGCACACTTTTTCGGTTTTTCAAATGAAACGTTATATAGAACATGGAATATTTTTCCAAGAAAGAAAAATGAATTCAGTAAATGAGAGTGAGCCTAAAATTACCTGTTTTTCTGACGAAGCCAGTAGTCTTTCCATCCAGCTCACCGTATCCACACCAGACAGCATGGTTGTGGATGGGAAACAGTTTTATATTAATCATAAACACCTGAAAGTAAGCAAACATGCAAACCCATCAGTTTATCTCATTTTTCATGAAAGAAAAATGATATACAGTAAATAAATGTATTGGTCCTTCCAATTGAATTTTTAATTTTCCATTGTTTGATGCCACAGTGGATTTCTAGTGGTGGCAAGGATAGCTCATAGGTATGCACACTTTTTTTTGGAGCTGTCTATAAGTCTGGGTTTGAATGTTTGAATCGAGGCCTATAATCATCACCCTGACCTGGTGTTTCGCATGCTGGATGAGGCACGAGCATGTGTGCCCATCCCATCGGAATGAATTAAGCCGGAGGAACCTGTCTCAGCACTTGAGGGCATTGATAAGACATTAACTATCCCCATGGTATCTTTCATGGAGATATAGAAAGTTATCGCTGGCATCCTTAAACAAATTTAAATTGGGCTGCCACCTTCTGTCAAATGTCAGGCCTGGCCATCCCTCGTTCAGAAAGACTTGGTTCTGGAATTGTTCCACCTGGCTGACCCACAGAGTGATAATAAGGGCCGTTAAATATATCTAAGGAAGAAAGGAAGGAGAAGACTTCACCCTCTGTTTATTGATTATGTAAACTGTGCTGCATGTCAACTACCAACAGGCTGCTCCGAACCATAACGTGTTTATTTCCCATTCCATGGTTTTACCACTTTTGTAAAACGGGAACAGAATCGGGTGAAGCATCGATTGCGACGGAGATCGTGTCCAACTGGCAACAAACGGCAATTTTTAGGGCTGTCTATTGCCCCTTTGAATGTCTGGTTATCTTTTGCATTTTGCTACACCAGGGAACTTGTTGAACCTGCATTTTCAGATCCTGAAACATAAAAAAGAAGGAAACCATATAACAGTCCTTGGAGCACTACTTGCAGTGAAATAAGGAAAAGTTGGAAATCTATTCCCACATATTTATTCCATGTAATTTTCTGCTCACGTGTTGCATTCAGAAATATATGAATAATATGCATCATATATTATCCACAAGACAAACGCTGAACAGCTTACAAGTTGGGCTGCAAATCTAGTTTTAGCGACAGTAGGCCTTGTCTCTCATTCAGCATCACATTGCAGTTGTGGAACCAAAATGCTTTGGGTCAACTTTAATACTTATTTTTAATGAACAGTTATTCCAGTTTTCCGTCAGTCGTGTGACTTCTGTGACATTCATTGATCAGATTTCTCCCGTACGGTCTTTGATTTGATGTCGCACGGTGACCTTAAGGGGGCCCTGCGGCGGCCATAGAATTTTCAACGTAGACGCAAGGTAGCCTCAAGGTGCACGCAAGGTGCCCGCAAGGCGACCGCAGGGGGCCCTAAGGCGAACGTGCGGCCAGACGGACGGTAATACGAATGGGTAAAATTTAATTTTTTTTTACCAGTTTTTTTTTTTCGGCTGTCGAATTGCTACGGCGAACGTAGAAATGAAAAAAGTTATAACTCCGCGTTACAATTCCACGGTGACCTTACGGCCTGGTTAAAAATAGCCAAATGGCGTAGGGCCACCCTGAGGCCACCGCAACAACCTCGGCGGCCGCCGCACGTTCTGTCAATTCAGAGGGCGTACGGTCGCCGTATCCTCGCCGTAGAGCAAATGTGACTTAGGCCTAAGTAATGTGAAAACCAGACGGTGGGAACTCTGCTAGTATTATTAAAACGTGCATTTAATACTTTTATTGTTACTTCTACTTTTCATCATATTTCTTCAAGATCTACAAACATGCAAAACCCCTACCCAAAATGCCCAGGGGTCGGGCCGTGGATTACAATTTAAGCTCGGTAGGGGGCTCCTTCTGACTCACCATTCCTTTGTCTTTTTTCACTCTTTCTCATACTCTGAAGCCCATACGAACACAATACATTCGTTTGTGGAAGTTCTTGTCACAAGAGGATCCAGTAAAACTGAAAATGACAGCTCAGACAGCACTTGCACGACTACCACGACGACATTGTTTGCACGTGGACCGCCATGTTGTTAAGTGGTGTGGAGCACTCAGTCCCGTTGAAATGCTTGCTTGAGTGCTTTGAATTAAGCAAATCGTTTGCATAACGGGGCATACCTCAGGGTGACAGTTTATATCTGGGTGGGGATTCGAACCCAGACAAGATCACTCAAAGGTGATCCTCTAAGGCCTAAGCTATCTTACCGGCCCATCTTCATGAATGAACTTATCAACTTCTACTCACCACTAAAGGTTGATGACTTCGTCCAGTCTGAGTGGTGTCCCATAAGTTGTTGAGCTTGAGTTTGGGTGAATAGTCACAAATTCAATAAGAAGCAAGAAATGGCGTATCACCAGTGGGTCAATTCGGCATTGTGTCCATGAAATAACACGATCCACTCGGTGACTCAGGTGTCATGAAAGGCCAGTGCTCATGGCAATAAGCTGCTCACCAAAAAGAGGTTCAATGACTGTAGTTCCACGGTAGAATAGGAGTGAAAACCCACTGAATATAGAGTTGCGACGCGATACGTGGAACAAAGCTCGGAATGCAGAGAGCGAAGTACTGCTGAAAGTAAAGGGCCACAATATGGCACTTGGTACGAAATCTGTGAATCAAGAGAGGAAATTTGTCGCTGAAGATATGGCTGCAAATATGGCTTAACGCCAGTGAACTGCAGTGAAACTCAAGTGCGTGAGTCTTTTCCACGATGGTGTAAATGGCGAGCTGTCAGGCATGAAAAGTGTTGTTGCACTTCCGTTCAAGCTTTCCTCCACGTTGTCCGTTGAGAGGGAGGTCCGAAAACCCGGTAGTAGTGTCGGGCAAAATGGTTGGTTAGAAAGCAGATAAAAACCAGGCCTACACGACTGCCATTGGTTGGACAAATATATGGAACAAAGTTCATGATGTGAAAGTACAAACAAGTTGGCATCGATGAAAAGTACACAACAACCTCAGTAAGCATATTAAATCACATAATGTCACTCGGGCTTGCAAAACGGAGGAACGGAGAGTTGGGTGGAAACGATACAATTGGAAAACTCCAACGGCACTTGGTAGAGCGCACACCTCCGCCAGGTTGAACAGTTTATATTTTGTCTTCCAATAATAGGACGGATCTGGATCTGGACCTTAATCAAAATCTAATCGGCCTGTTCTTGTCACTAATCAACTCATCCACCAAGCTGTCATAATTTGTTCATAACTTTTTGAAATATCCTGCTAGATATAGTTTTGGCCCTATCTCTCAATGGGGAAGAATCACTAAAAAAAATTTTTTTTTTTAACTCCAGTATTTGAATGAATTATGATCTTGATCAAAATCGAATCGATCTGTCCTCATCACACACCCAACCAGTCCACCAAATTTCGTCCAAATCCATCCACAACTTTATGAGATATTGTGCGCACAGACAAATAAACAGACAAGCCGGTAGGCGACGAGGGATTTCGCTAGGATCGAAGCGCTGGATACGTTGCTTTTCATTCTGACTGATCCACTGACGAAGATTCATTGCCAAGACGTATTGGTTCACATACAATTGTTCCTCTGCCTGGCAAGATTTTTCCTATTGCGTATTTTGCCAACTGGCACTCCTCATAAGAAAATGACAGAAATGGACACCCTATTTTTGAAGACTACCATTTGAAAAATAATCGGCTTTGCTGGTTTGTGCTGTGGGCCTCGCATTGCAGACACACACACACACACACACACACACAACAACACCACACAACACACGGAAAACAGTAAACTTCTCTCAATGCTCTTGTTTGACCACACCTCCTGATGCTCACACAATATTTTATTATAAGCCAAGCCCACGTTCCATAAGCCACGCCCACTTTCCTACGCCACTCCCACTTTCCTACTGCCACTTCCCACTTTCCCTAAGCTCCGCCCACTTTCCTAAGCGCCCTTACAAAATAAAATGACGGGGATAGGCACCACCCGCATTTTGAAGCGACTAACCATTTGAAAAATAAAACACGTCAATCAAAAAATCGGCTCGAAGTAAAATTTCTAAATATCTCCAGGTTTAAATTCCGAAGTCTCGCTTCTCTACATTCAAAACTTGAAGGACAAAGTATTGAATAATACTGTACGCGGTTTTTCGGCCGCTGCACAGCAACGGGTGGTTGCTAGGCAACGAAATTCAAACGCGCACATTCTCAACAAATACTGCACACGTTGGCAAAGTTTCATCGAAATCAGTCGCTGGTTTGTGCTGTGGAGCCTCGCGTTGCAGACACAAACACACAGACAGACAGACGGAAAACCCGACAATAAGGGATATCTAGCATATATAGCGAATCCAATAAAAACTCATGTCGGAACAGCTGCACACAAAACATGAGGGTGTCTGCAGAGTAATCCACTGGCACATCTGTAAACATTTCAACATTCCGGTCCCAGAACAATCATGGAAACACAAACCAAATCAAATCCTTGAAAATGAACAGATAACGCTCACATGTGACAAGATGATCCCATCAAGTGTGGACATTGCAAACAAAGCAATGCGTCCGGACATGGTGCTCAAAAACAAAAATTACCTCCGTGTGGGTGTGACGGTCATCTCTATAATGTTTTTTACTATCATAATCGATGAACCGTTGCCAAGAATATCCTAAAATGACAGACTAGATAGGTTTGAAAATGGCGGCTTTCACAACTTCGTGACCTCGTGACCTTGACCCTGACCTCGAATCCGGAAAAAATGTCTTGGGTATCACTCATCGACCTCTACCCACATACCAAATTTCATCAAGATCGGAAGTAAAAAGTTTTCTTTGTACCCGAAGGTGTTTTTGACCATCTCCAGGTTACGTGGCGGCCAAACGGGACGGAAATTCAAAAATCTGTCTGGTTAGATACAAGATAATATTTTTACTATCATAATCAATAACAGTTGCCGAATATCTTGTAGAATGGCAGACTAGATAGGTTTGAAAAATGGCGATTTTTATAACTTACGTGACCTTGACCCTGAACCTTGAACCCGACAAAAGTTATATCGTTGTGCAACACTCATCGACCTCTACCCACATACTAAGTTTCATCAAGATCGGAAAGAAAAATTGTTGACGGACGGACATACGGACGTACGGACATTTGGTCCGGCTTTATTAGGTCATCTCGGTAGAGATGCCCTAAAAAGGAAAAGTCAGTGTTGTTGATCGAGGTTTCAGTTCCCAACGACTTTCAACAAAATGTTACAGAAATCAGGAAAATGACCAAATACCAGGATCTGAAAAATGAGGTGAAGAAAATTTGGAAATTGATGAAAGCTGAAATTGTACCAGTGATTGTTGGAGCTGCAGGAATGATAAAGAAAACCCTCACTGAGTACTAAAAAAATCATTTCAGGGAATATATATACACATGGTGCTCCAAAAAGATTGATACAACTTTGACTTCCTGCCATTTCTTTGTTTTTTTCCCTATACCGTTTTCCTTTTCAGGGTTTAGTGGTGTTATCGTGGTATATGTTCCCTGGGATTTTGAGCTCCGTAGCTCAACTATGCCATTGACAGTGAAGCAGAAGACAAAAGTGGTGGCTCTGTGGTACGAGACTAAATCATATGGAGACACCCGCCGGAGGTTCTGCAGGGAATATGACCTCAGAACACGTGATGGACCCACAAATTGTGCCATTCAATGTATTGTGAAACATTTTGAGCACAAGGGTACAGTGCACAACCAGAGCAAGGGCAACAGTGGCAGGCCAGCATCAGTAACCAAGAGCCAAGCCAACATCAATGCCATGCAGGAATCTGCAGTGGACAGTCCCAAGAAGTCACACCGCCGGCACTCCTGGGAGCTAGGCATCAAACCAACATCAGTCTGGCATATCCTCACTAAATAACTGAAGCTTTTCCCATACATCATCTCTATTAAGCATAAACTGAGTCAAGATGACATGAGGAGATTTGATATGTGCAATTGGCTCGGTGACAGGATGGAGCGGTACCCAAACTGGATCAACTTGATCTGGTTCAGTGATGAAGCCCATTTCCACTTGAACGGTGCCATCAACAACCACAACAACATTTTCTGAGAGGCAGAACCACCTGAGGCCGAGATCACTGAGAGGTACCTGAAAGATCCTAAGGTCCCATGCTTTTGCGCCTTCAATGCCAGATGGGGAATGCTAGGGCCTTACTGCTTTGAGAATGACAACAGCAAGACAGTGACTTTCAACGGTGAGCGTTAATGGACCATTATGGTGAGTCCATAATGATCTGGCCCAAAAGGTCACCCCAAACCGGCTCAGCATGACCTGGTTTATGCAGGATGGTGCAGCACCACATACAGCTGGTGACACCATCACTTTCCTGCGGCAGCTCTTCAGAAACTGCCTCGTTGTTCTGGGTACCGCTCATGACTGGACACCCCATAGCCCAGACTTGAACCCCTCTGGACTACTGGTTCTGGGGGCTGCCAAGGGCTCTGTCTGCACCAAATGCCCTGCCACATTGTATGATCTGAAGCAGGAGGTGTCAGACTACCTCCAGGCAGTGCCACATGAGATCTACAGGAAAGTTGGTCAGAACTTTGGAGTCAGGATCAATGCCTGTCTGAACCGTGGAGCACACATCGAGAACGTCAATTACAAGGATTTTGCGTAAATACCAATTTCAGACCTTGGGCTCTCACTAACTTGAGCAGTGACTTACTGCAATAGCAATCAGCGATAGAAAATACCATGTCATAAGCTTTCAAGAAATTTGGTTCACGTTCCTGAGGTTTCTGTGTCTTTGTAAATAAACATTTAAAGTTGCATCAATCTTTTTGAAACACCCTGTACTTCATACTTCCATTTCAAAAAAAATTACATGATTGACAATACAAAAGAGATTGCCTACGAAAGCCTATTTTTTTTTGGTTGCTAATTCAGAGCATCGCAATAATTGCACACCAGCCATGGGACATATGAGTTGTTAAGTGATGGAGGCAAAAGTATCTGGTAAATTGAGAAGTTGGTGTCATAAACAAAGCTCTTCCTTGATTGGATACCCAAGTTATGAGAATGAGAGTAGAGAGTACAGTTGGAGGAAGGTTCATCTCAAAGCTCATCCTCCACCCCCACAGATATGGCTGCAGGGGTGCAAGGCCATAGCAATTCAGGGTTTGCTAAAGATAAGGCAGACATTGACACATTATTCTAATCTGTTATAATGAGGCTAAGGTTTTGTGGGAAAACCAAATTACCTCTCACCCTTTCCTCATTTAACAGCTACCGACTAGGAACAAAAGTCAACTTCAGGACTTAGATCAACTCAAAGGCCTCTGTTTATACAATTGCTAAGGACAGGCGATGAAAATTTGTGTTCCTTCTTTTTTAACACTTAATACAGTCGATTAACTTTCACCAAAACGTTTGGTCCGAAAGGATGTTGCAGAGGTTACGTCTGATCTGTCTAATCTGGGATCCATTCCTGACCTGACTATGAAACTGTCAAATTGGTGCTTTGCAGGCAGGGTGTGGAATCGCAAAGTACACCGTCCCTCAGATGGACATTAAGCAGGGTGTCCTATCTGCGAGCATTAGCTGGTGGAGGTTAGAGATCTCGCAGTTTATTTTGTGAAGAGTTTGACGAGTTATTGCTGGCACCCTGAACAAATTACAAATTCCCACAGTGAATGAGTGATGGAAAGGGAAGAGCAAACCACCGAGCATAATCCTTGCCATGAGACCACTTTGGCAGCACTGGTGTTCTGTTCACAGCGCAGGATTATATAATATTGTCATTATGGATGAGAAACAAATGAAGCTAAAACAGCACTCAGTAGAGCGCATACCTCCACCAGGCTGAACAATTTATGCTTTGTATCCCACTGATAGCCTGGATATGCATCCGGACCTGAAGCAAAATCTAATTAACTTGTTCTAGTCACAGACCAATCTCATCCAGCGAGTTTCATCATAATCTGTACATAGTTATAGATATAGATCATAATATCATGCTATAGATTGATTTTGGTCCCATCTCTCAATGGTGAAGAATCACTGAAAAAATTCTCATCTCCAGATCTTCACCAAAATCGAATCAAGTAGTCCTTGTCACACCCCCACCCAACCTGTCCACCAAGTTTTGTCCGAATCCGTCCATAACGTTTTGAGATATCCTGCACACAGACAGACAGACAGACAACACGGGGTGAAAACATAACCTCGGTCCACCTTAGGTGGCGGAGGTAACCATTTGAGAATAAGTTACACCGCTTAGGAATCTATTTCTTGACCCAAATTTCAAGGTTCATCTTTCTCTCGGAGGCAATTTAAATGAGCCGTGTACTCGCTATCACTTTTTTGAACCCACATTGGGAAGTTAAAAAAAATAATTAAGTTATCATCTCATAATAAAGCATCTCATTTAACAAATTTCATTTTTCCCCAACAGCACAAATCCATGTGTCACACCAATCCAGACTCCATTGTTGGAGTTTTCCAGAAATTAACATCATAAAGACAATCGCTAAAAAGAGTGATCATCCCATTCTGGATAATTTTATTATGCCGATAAAAATGGTGGCATCTGTTTTAATCCACACCCCACACTCCAACCTCCACCACACCTTCTTCACCCACTCTTTCTCCTTGTATTAATTGCATCTTCCATGATTTATTCCCTCACCCCCCCCCCCCCCCCCACTCAACACTTTTTCCCCCTTGCTACATCATGCATATATATATATATATATATATATATATATTATATATATATATAGTATATGAGGCAGATGGTCATCACTTCGGATTAATCCCGATATGCAGCTCAAGGAAGCCTTTTCTCATGTCCTCAAAATTGCACAACTTGTGACCGCCTGAACCCATATTCTCCTTTCTCTAGAATTTGGCTTTTCAACTTCAAAATATCTTGTCTCATGCTGCATTCAATAAGTGTAAACTGCTTGCATTTCGGTCAGTGATTCTTGGAGTTGTCCTGCTCAAGTTGATGTTTCCTCTAGTCTTGTGTGTCTGGCCCATCTGGCTCCTTCCGCTTTACTGGATGCTGTTGCTCTGCAACACACATTCCCCAGTCGGTTACTCGAGCTTCCGTGAGCTGGCATCATTGCACATGGGGAGAGGGATGACAAACAAGAACAGTCCAACCTGATCGAGCTGGTACAGGCCAGAAACAATAAAACTAGAAGGGCAATCTTCGACGTCATGTCGTCGTCAGATATGCCCCCGCCCACATCATTTTCACCACTCTACCAAGTTCGATTTATATTCCTGAACCTAGATTCAAAATATTAAATAATTCTGGCTGACAGACAATGTATCCGATCAGGTTGAAATTTTAAAAGTATATTCACCATGAGTCCGAGCTCATAATTGTGAAGTTTCACATCGATTGATGAACCAGTTCAAGAGAAATAATATTTTTAAGATTTCCGTTGAATCCAATATGGTTGTCAGACCATGTGACCTATTAATTATTTGTGAACATGATGGTAGCCCCAAGGCTTGGGAAACATGTGGGTGAAGTTTCATCTCAAACTGTCAAGCCATTCTGGAGAAGATGATTTTTAAAGGTTCATTCTTCAAAAAAAAACAAAAAACATGTGATGTCATCGGTGGAGAACATTTTGTTCCTCATGGATCGCCGATCATACCTTTAAAGTTTTGCCTCGATCTGTCAGCCATTGTGGAGAAGAAGATTTTTTAAGTTTTTATGTTCACAAAAATGGCTGTGCATCACGTAACCGATGACCATCAATTCCCTTCCCCCTCCACTCCCACAATACAATGTAGCCCTACATGACCATCGAAAATTTTCAGACTGATCGGATAAAGTGAATGACATATGCAATTATGACATCATAACAAAGCCACTATGACATTATCATATATATATAATATTATATATATATATATATAATATATAATATCAATCACACTTGTTTCCCATGGGGAGTGCTTGTCATGTGCCAAGTTCAATTTTTTCAATGGGGCGGTTTCACAAATACAGAAGTCCAAAGTTTTTCCTTTTTTTTTTTCAACTGGCTGCCACACCACATGAACCTAATGACATCATAGTTGTCATTAAAACATTCTACATGAGTCGTCGCACCAATGGTGAAACTTTTGTGTCAATCCGACAAGCAGTTGCAGAGAAAAGAGAGAAAAATTAGCACGGACGTACGTATGTACGGACAACCCGAAAACATAATGCCACCGGCGACATAAAAACACAATGCATTCAAACGAGAAAGAGCAATCAGAGATTGCAGACGGACTTGTTTTGTGTGGTGTGTGTGTAGGAGGTGTGTGTTTGTGTGTGGTGGTGTGTGTGGTGTGTGTGTTGTGAAAGCAATGCATTGACGCACATAAGTGATGTTCATACAGCAGATAAAGACTTTTCGGTTTTGCTGTACTGTATAGTATTAGTATTAGCATGTTTTATCTTATGCTATTTTATATGTATTCTATAGACATAGTCATGTTCCGTACTTTCTGGACATCACTGGACTGTTGCATGTTGTAAAAGCACATACTTTGTGATGCACTCAAGTTATTAATACACCATACTGTACTCACATGCTCAATAGTATATCCTTTATCGACATACTTGCATTCGAGGAGTACGTACTTTACACAGACGTGCTTGCATTATAATTGTAACACACTTTATCGACGGTACTCAGTTGAGAAAAAAAAAAGATACTAGCTACCACCTGGTGGCATTTGTGACCTATGTTAGCCCAATCTGTGTGGATAGACGGACAGACATACATACAGCCAAGTCGAAACGCAGTACCCTGAACCCAGATTGATCTCTGGTGAGAGTAAACATTCAGTAATAATTTGGTGAACAATTTAAAAGGTGACAAAAATAAAATCACCTGTCTGCTGAGGCCTTTGGAGAGGGTATCCAGTCATCTCACACCAGCCAGGTGGGTAGATCTCTGGGGAATCAACTGGGATCCATTGGTCATAGGAGGACTCCCAGCCATCAAATGCTATACGAAGCAGTCTTCCTGGATTGGCCAGAATGGTCGCGACACAGATCAAACCAGGTTCCATCTGGTCAGCCACCTCGATCTTCATACAAGGTTGAAGGTCATTGCACGGGTTGCTCTGTATGGCCCCACACACCCACAGAAAAATTGGGGGGTGGGGGGGGACACAAATAATTTGCCTTGCTGGAACAGAGCAGATCTCAAGCACAGAGCTTGATCCTCTGCAAAGTTTTTGTTTACTGCAATGTTTTGATGATAGTGAATAAAGTACACAAACATGCTCTTTCTACTCAAGGTGAACAACATCCAAATCTAAGGATACAGTTCTGGATTTGTCTAGTCTTTGCATTGTTATCCGAATTTGTTTTTGTTTTTTTGATACATGGTCAAGACTCGTGGAAGAGCTAGAGCAGAATGGAATGCAACAAGATGGAAAAGGGAGAAATGCCAACAGCAGAGTAGATGTGAAAGTGAGATAAAGGGGAGGAGGAGAAGGCATATGGGGGTGAACAAGCTGCACACAAGCTGAATGAAACACTGCAGGAAGAGGAAGATTAAAACAGGATTGAAACCGAAAAGGAACAAATCAACCAACTGACAACTAGCAAACTAAAAGAGGTGAGGGATAGGGGGAACAACCACAACCTCTGAACTTCCAAACCAAGATTTTTGCTGATGGTACATCCAATCCTCCTAAGTCTGATAATGACCAACTTTTCATCCAACCTCTCTTGCTCTATTCTGTTCGCGTTAAAGTATAAATTTGTTCGAGAGCTTCCATCCATTGGGACCATACTCTGTGCAGAGCGTTGGTGCTGCCTAAGCAGTCTCCTTGGCTATTGGGCACAAACCTGGACGGGTCACCACTCCGACACAGGAGCTTCCATAACCCTACAGAATTTGGTCATTTGCTCAGGCTGACTGGCAGAGATGGCAATCTGTCCTTTTGCAAAAGCAATGGTCTTCCATCTTTGGATCCAATATGGACTCTACCAGAGAAAGCTTTTACAAAACCAACTTTCTCTCATGCTCAGGTTGATCCTATGTTGTCTGCAAGTGTTATTTCAATTATATAAGCCACAGCACCATTAATACTGCGGTGAGGCCTTCCGTTCCGGTCACTCAAGTTGAGACATGCTCCAGGTTCGTGTCCATCAAGTTGAGGGCCCTAACGTTGCAAAAATGAAAATTAGTGGATTTTTCAACTACATCTCTGCTGTAAAACACAAATCCAAACTGCACAGCCAACAATTAAAAGTGGCAAACGTTTAAAAGGTTTGAGTGCACAAATTTATGACTTATTTGGAAATTAGCAGGCTTAAGAAGAATACGATTGCAAGGATGGTTTTCTTCATTATTCCACACTGTTAAAACTAGATTCCAACAAAAAAGTTGAGCAACAACACTGCATGGTAAAGTTCCAATTGATAAAAATGTATCTGAAACATGTTTTCAATCATGCAAACATACCCCACACGACCAAAAGTTCAACCATAAGGGGCCTGGAACCTCACCTGGTCGAACAGGTGTGCCGGAACTGCCACAGAGCCAGTCTTTTCCAGATACTTTGGCCAGCTGAACTCATCTCCATTTGCATCTCCTGAGGCACGATCTGTAAATGTCATGAAAAACTCCCGTTTTATCATCCTACTTCCCATCCTTTCAGCTTTTACTGGGGACCCGTGAGCCCTGAGCTGTTCAATGGCAAACATCAACTCGTTTCAAATAATGGATGGCAATGCAAAGGAGAGTGCAGCCATCAAAACTGCATTGAAACTTTACACAACAGAGCCCAAACAACTTTACAAATATACTCGATTCACTGGACAACAAAGATTTTGCTGCTGGGATTTAACATGTTGATATTAATCGAGTACGCCGATTCTGATCTGAAGTCAGAATTTTCTCAGCACGTCAGGATTTCGAGTTATCATATGGTCCAATTACAGTAGCTTGCCCTGGTGGGTGATTTGAATGATCATAAATTATTACTTTTTGTAGTTTTTGTTTTCAATTATAGCAATACAACTGTTGTAGAATATATTCTCATTAAAAGAGCTTTATAATGCACTTTTAATTATCAAAAATGTATGAAAACTGACCAAGCTGACCAAGCCCCAGATCCGAAAATTGATGTTGTTCTTTCGGCTGCTCTCGTTAGGGGTCGCCACAGCGGATAATCCGTTATGATCACATACTGATTTGGCACAGGTTTTACGCGCGATGCCCTTCCTGACGCAACCCTGGTTGCCTCTTACGACACAGGGATAAGGATTGGGTTTCGCCATGATTCGGGCTGCCCTACACCCTCTCATAGCACCCAGTGCAGAGCTCCCGTCCTCAAGCGATCTCCAACCCAAGCCTCCGAGTAGCGATTACAGGCGCACGCCACACGCCCGGTATCCGAGAACTGATGTGTGATCCCAAATTCAAAAATAAACTGAACCCAGTCGAGTTTGCAGATGGGAAGCATTTGTGTTAGTTGTGCAGAACTTTCTTGGTAACCAAAAGCTGAACAGTATGTGGAATTAGTGGAAACATGCTAAGGCCTATCAGCGAATGGGTTGGAGATTTCTCGTAAAATGCACTTCTTGCATTCTCATCTTGATTTCTTCCCACCTAATCTGGGGAGGTAAGCGTGAGCATGGCGAAAGGTTCCACCAAGCATTTCTGTCATGGAAACTAGGTATCAAGCCAGTTCAACCAAACATGATGGTGATTACTGCTGGTTCCTACAACGGAGACCAATTCCACACACAAGCGCAAGGCAAGCGTCTCACACACTTCTGAACCACGTCTGAACAGTGCTGACGATATTGAAAGGAAGTGTAAACTTGAAGTGTTGTTTCTGAATCACTCACAATGGGGTAGATTTCCTGATGAAGTTTACACCCTTCCAAGATTACCATGTTCTAATGTTTTATTAACTTCTTTTTCTGCAACTTGTTTATGTTCTTGGTTTGTATACGACACATTATACACTGAGATCAATCATTATTATCTAAATGTGACGTGAAAGTAATTACTAAGCACTGATATTAGATGTACAATGTGGTGATGTCAATCATAAAGTATCTAAGAAAGCATGCTGGGTATCATTAATACACAACATATTTTGAAAACCTGATGTGCTGGCTAAATTCTGATTACAGATTTGAAATCAGCAACCCAGGTTTAGCCAAAACACCTGCATTTCCCTTAGTAGCAGACAAAAGGTTTTTTTTGTTGCCCGTGAAAATTATTCACCATGATGACATAAACGATAAAATTGAATGGTTACAATGCACGTGAAGGAAGTTACACACCGAGAGGTG
>CM068967.1:12400358-12418639 GCA_035128595.1 Eptatretus atami | reverse complement strand
TCAATTATAGCAATACAACTGTTGTAGAATATTATTTCTCATTAAAAGAGCTTTATAATGCACTTTTAATTATCAAAAATGTATGAAAACTGACCAAGCTGACCAAGCCCCAGATCCGAGAATTGATGTTGTTCTTCGCTGCTCCCGTAGGTCGCACAGCGGATATCCGTTATGATCACATACTGATTTGGCACAGGTTTTACGCCGCGATGCCCTTCCTGACGCAACCCTGGTTGCCTCTTACGACACAGGATAAGGATTGGGTTTCGCCATGATTCGGGCTGCCCTACACCCTCTCATAGCACCCAGTGCAGAGCTCCCGTCCTCAAGCGATCCTCCAACCCAAGCCTCCGAGTAGCGATTACAGGCGCACGCCACACGCCCGGTATCCGAGACTGATGTGTGATCCACAAATTCAAAAATAAACTGCACCAGTCGAGTTTGCAGATGGGAAGCATTTGTGTTAGTTGTGCAGAACTTTCTTGGTAACCAAAAGCTGAACAGTATGTGGAATTAGTGGAAACATGCTAAGGCCTATCAGCGAATGGGTTGGAGATTTCTCGTAAAATGCACTTCTTGCATTCTCATCTTGATTTCTTCCCACCTAATCTGGGGAGTAAGCGTGAGCATGGCGAAAGGTTCCACCAAGCATTTCTGTCATGGAAACTAGGTATCAAGCCAGTTCAACCAAACATGATGGGTGATTACTGCTGGTTCCTACAACGGAGACCAATTCCACACACAAGCGCAAGAGCAAGCGTCTCACACACTTCTGAACCACGTCTGAACAGTGCTGACGATATTGAAAGGAAGTGTAAACTTGAAGTGTTGTTTCTGAATCACTCACAATGGGGTAGATTTCCTGATGAATTACACCTACCGAAGTACATGTTTCTAATGTTTTATTAACTTCTTTTTCTGCAACTTGTTTATGTTCTTGGTTTGTATACGACACATTATACACTGAGATCAATCATTATTATCTAAATGTGACGTGAAAGTAATTACTAAGCACTGATATTAGATGTACAATGTGGTGATGTGCAATCATAAAGTATCTAAGAAAGCATGCTGGGTATCATTAATACACAAACATATTTTGAAAACCTGATGTGCTGGCTAAATTCTGATTACAGATTTGAAATCAGCAACCCAGGTTTAGCCAAGAACACCTGCATTTCCCTTAGTAGCAGACAAAAAGGTTTTTTTTGTTGCCCAGTGAAAATTATTCACCATGATGACATAACGATAAAATTGAATGGTTACAATGCACGTGAAGGAAGTTACACACCGAGAGGTGGAATGAGGGGGATTTTGTTGATTTGGCACCAGCCTGCAGGCAGTAGGCAGGCTGAGCTCGTGTGGTAGCAGAAGAAGGTGTGTCCTTCACTGTAAGTGTCATTAGTCTGAATCACGATGTAACCGTCATGCAGTACCTTCACAGCGCACACAGAGTTATGGTTACATACTGGTTAGTACCGATCGGTTTTGTCAGGCAGTCATGTTTGATGTATCATAAAAAGTGCTTCTTCATCATCTTCTGCACCTTTCACGTAAAAATTGCAGAATACTCTTCAAATGTATCACTTTTTCCCCCCTTATTGCTTCATTTCTATCCAAAACAACTTTTTAGTTAAACTTTGAGAAGTGCAGAAACTTGACCGATTCATTTTAACTGAGACTACAATGAAGCACAACTATTTATCTCCCAAAAATGCCCACGCATTTCCTTTGGCCAAGAGATCTTCAATTATTGTTTATTAATCTCAATCAATGTCTTTATCCTTTCATGCTGGATGACAAATTTCAAAATATTCATTCCAACTAGTGAAACCAGGAGGGGTTCAGGGCAAAAGTATGATCAACCCGGAGAAATTTTTAGCACGACCGATGCTTTGCTACAAACCCGACAAGGATGGTGGACGTACTTGCGTAAAGTTGAGGGCACAGAGCACTTTGCTAATGCGGATGTGCAAGTGTGATGTGACCGGCCACCCTAATGGCATCTCAATAAAATTGGATTACCTTACTGACAGTTGCCACACAAATGTCTGACATGTTCAACGGGTGTACGGCTTCAAGTTTCATTCCAACCTTCCAACCGTCCTCGTGATCCTGCTGTTTTGGCTGTTCACCAAAACGGCACATACAGAGGTCTGGGTTACTACATAATCAATAAGTCAAATAATCAACTCGCTTGTTTTACATAGCTCGATGTACAACTGAAGACTGGTGAAAACCGAGCAGAACTTTCAAACTTAAGCAACCAGCACTTTACCTGATAAAAATCCTCAGCAGGGACGGCGTTCGAATAATCTGAGCTGTCTGTTTGGGGAAAGAGAGAAATTCAAATCAGGCAGAGGATGCATTCAGTACAATTTCTACATTTTAGGAATCCTCAGATTTCAACATCTCATATTACCAATCAGGTGATTGAATAATTATTCCATTTCATTGTGCAATTTTTTCCCAAATACAAATGAGTTATCATTTAAAGTTTCTCACAAATCCTCAACCGACAAAATGACCACAGCTGCTTCTGCCTTACTATCATTCACGATGGGGTGTCCGACCCTGCGAGCCCAGCCGAGGGGATGGATAAGAGGACTCCAACAGTGACACCACGTTTGGCGCTTGCTGGAAATTTTTTGTGAAAGTCTCAGTTTTTCATTTGTGGAACCAAATTCGTTTTCGTACAGCAGGCAAATCCGCCCACCAACCACATCCAGTATGGAGGCAATGCGAACCTGGGAGATACAGGCCTTATCCACCACCTCAAGGCGCATGCCAAGGCGTCCTTTCCAGCGCAACGATTCCAAAACCTGGAGGGAGGATGGCAGACATGTACAGAGAAATGTGTGCCTGTGTTGAGAATAAGACCCAGTAACTCTTTGGTTATACTTCAAACCCAACACTTCCAATACATGTTTAAAAAAAACAAAAACACAAGCCATTGTTAAATTAAATAAACTAACACACCCACCGAAGGTCGGCCCACCGAAGAGACATAGTCTCCACATCAACCAGGAGGTGGGATTGCGGTCGAGCACAATAATAAAACCAAAACAGGCCCTTCCGACCAAATAAAGGCAACATGACATTAAATTGGAGGCAAAGTGGTACGCATGCACACGTTTAATGTCATGTTGCCTTTATCCGATCAGAAGGGCCGGTTTGGAGATGTATGTGGATTATATTAAAATGATATTAAGCTCACATGTTGTCTTCTTTCAAAGTTAATGCAAGTTACAAACAACTCCAGAAAAGGTGTAACGTCTGCTCGAGCTTCAACATGGCACCACACCCCCACATAGCCAGCCATGCCTCCCCTCTCACATCTCAAGTCAGGCTACTGTCTGGATTGGCCACCCTGTATTTGTGCCAGCTCTGTTCTGTCTGGCAGGACACTCGACATTGGAGATGCTGCTTGAACTCACCCAACAATGGATGGAGGCCCTCAATATCAGTCATGAGATCAGAGCTCTCACTCTAGACACATCTCATGCTTTTGATACAGTGTGGCATACTGCCCTGCTATCTAAACTCTCTGCCTATGGCATCCAAGGCCAACTCCACACATGGCTTACTAACTTCCTCTACTCTCATTGCCAATGTGTGGCTCTCAACAGAGTCCTTTCATCTCCTATCCTGTCAAGGCTGGAGTACCCCAAGACTGTGTTCTGGGCCCAGTCAGATTCCTGATCTTCAAAAATGATCTGACTAAAAAATCCCCTTTATCTATTTGCTGACTCCACCCTCTGCCACGACATCCCAGATCTATCAGACAAGCAGGCTGAAGTCTCTTCCCTCTCTTCAGAGCTTCACTAAATCACAAGCTGGTCAAATAGTTGGAATATGACTTTCAATTCTGCCAAATCTCACACTCTCACTTTCTCTCTCCGAAAGGACCATCTGGCCAACCCTCCCATCTACTTTCCTAACAATCCTCTTGAGGAAGTTCAATCATTCAAACTCCTTGGGAAAACCACATTTCAAAGTTGGCTTCCAAAGCAGCTGCCAATTGGGCATCCTCCAATGCACAAAGAACTTCCTTGGCACACCTGAACTCTGATACACCTACAAGGCCTTCATCCACCGTGATGAGTACTGCACTCCCTTCTAGGCTGGCTCCCTGCCTCACATCTTGCTCAGCTTGAAACCATGAAAATCCAGGCTTTCAAGATTATTGAAATCTACCATGATGAAGCTGTCTATGTCCTATCACTTCACCATCGCAGACAGGTCGGTGGTCTCTCTGTTCTTCTTCCGCCTCATTTCTAGTCTTGCATGTCTGGTATTTCCATGCTTTGTCCCCCCCACTCAACAAGGTTTCTGCAGGGCAAACACAGTCCACCATATAACCCCTTCTGGTGAAACTACCTAACTCCAGGATCACTACCCACCTCCACTCATTTATTCCTCTTCCCCCCCCCCCCCACCTATGGCGCCCGACTTCCACAATTCTTCAATCTTCCCTCCAGGTCTTAGACAGCTGTTCACCACCATCTCAGATCATTCCCAATTCAAAACCATGATCTTTTCTACCCTCTTTCACCTCAATCTCACCCTAATCCCCACTCTTTCCAAATTTCCAGGTTTCCTTCCTTGGAGTTTCATTCTGTATCCATCTTGTCCACCCCATGCGTCCTCCTCGACCCCTCATTCCTCCCCACACCCATTGTTTGTCCAAATCTCCCTCTATCTTGGCCTTCAACTCTGCTGTTGCCATTTTTCCCCCTCTCTCCACTGCTCCTTTTGCATCCTGCTTTTGTCTGTTACGTCCTGATCCATTTTGTGTACAAGCCTCGACTAGACACTAGACTAGACTTCTTCCACAAGCCTAAACTTTGGGTACAAAAAAAAATCTCCCAAAAGCTTTGAAACATGCTAAAACCCAAAATAATTATTCTTTTCACCCTAATTTCTGTCTGATTACATGGATCAGAGACACCTTTGAAGTGTATAGTGTATATTTTTCAGAAAAACAAAATGTTCTGACGAAGTCCACAATTGCTTCAGTAATTGAATTAATAACATAAATTGCACTTTGACTTTGTGTTGGAAACGCATGAACTGTATCCAAGTGAGTTGCTACAGTTACCAAGCAATACCTTGGTGTGGAAAACTGCAGGAAGGGTGTATGAACCTGAAAGCCGTTGCACCATGAAAGAGTTCCAGTCACTCTGAGTGTGCTGGATGCCTTGAGAAAGACAGGAAGAGAAGAAAAAAAAAATTCGATCAAGTGGGAACATGAAGTCACGTGCTGTATTAACTGCATTTGTGAATAGTGAGCAACCAAGTAGTGATGATTGACAGGAATAACTGAAGCCTTTTCCATACTTGCCATATTCTTGGTATTTCTTCTTTCAGTTGCACACAATGATAAAACCAAAACAGGCCCTTCTGACCCAATAAATGCAACATGACATTAAATCGGAGGTGAAGTGGTATGCATGCACAGGTTTAATGTCATTTTGCCTTTATCGGACAGGAAGGGCCTGTTTTGGGGATATACATCACACACCTGTGCACATGTATGTGGATTATTTTTAAAATGATATTAACCTCACATGTTGTCTTCTTTCAAAGTTGATAATTCTCCACAAACAACTCTGGAAAAGGTGTGAAGTCTGCTCGGGCTTCAGAGAAATATTTTCCTGAGGAGAGTCATTTCTGATTCTGATATACAGTACCAGACTCTGTTAAAGAGCGTCGGTGCTGCTGAAGCAGTTTCTTGGCAAGGGTTATGCTGGGTGGTTTGCCATTGCCTTCCCAGCAGTAGTTGCAGCAGGAATTTGTAATTTGTTCAGTTTTGGCGACAGCTCGCGTACGCTTCACGGAAGAGTCTGTGAGATCTTTAATGTCCACCTACTGTCGGAAGATGGGGCACCCAGTTTAACGCCTTTCCGAAGGGTATCACACACATTGATGAATCACCCTGCCTGTGAAACACCGGTATGACATTTTATTTCTGGGTTGGGATTCAAACCCAGGCTAGACAGCTTCAAGGTGAGTGCGCTAATGACTAGTCAGGCTGCCAGGATGGTGTACCTAGGCCATCCTTCCAGCCAGGCTGGTCATTATCATTGCAAATCTATATATTAAAGTAGCTGGATTCCGACATCAATCTGTCCGTCATGCTCTTTTACGCGTGGTACGTCATTACGTCAAGCTCTAGGCTAGGCCTCTACCGACGTGCACGGCATCCCGGCATCCAGCATGCAATCCATCCAATCACTTCGCTGACAGAAGGTGAACAACACAACCCACATATTTGACTCTATCCAACCACATGACTATTTGACATCCATAAGCAAAGGGCTGAAAGCCAGATTTATTAAGATGGCGGTGTCGTGAGACGGCGTTATGTCTGGCACATCATTACGGTGTTATGTCTAGCACTGGTGTATTAGTCATGACTCAATAAGGCCTAAGTCACATTTGCCACGGCGGCCGTGGGGTCTCCAAAATCTACGGCCACTAGCAATTATACGGCGGCCGCAGTATTTCGACGGTCACACAATGTAGCAGTCACATATGTTTTTATTTTTGGGGGAGCCGCACGGCGTATTTAGAAATTGTGGAGACCGAAAACGTGGGGTTGCCGTACGGTCTTTGATTTGATGTCGCACGGTGACCTTAAGGGGGCCCTGCGGCGGCCATAGAATTTTCAAGGCAGACGCAAGGTAGCCTCAAGGTGCCCGCAAGGCGACCGCAGGGGGGCCCTAAGGCGAACGTGCGGCTAGACGGATGGTAACGAGTGGGTTTATTTTTTATTTTTTTATTTTATTTTTTACCAGTTTTTTTTTTTTCGGCTTGTCGAATTGCTACGGCGAACGTAGAAATGAAAAAAGTTATAACTCCGCGTTATAATTCCACGGCGACCCCTACGGCCTGTAAAAGATAGCCAAACGGCGTAGGGCCACCCTGAGGCCACCGCAGAAACTCTGCGGCCGCCGCACGCTTCTGTCAATTCAGAGGGCGTACGGCCGCCGTATCCTCGCCGTAGAGCAAATGTGACTAAGGCCTAAGAATTGCATTTTGCGACTTGGAAAAAATAAATAAAATAAAAATGAAATAATTTATTTAAAAACCACACAACTTATGATACCTGGGGACATAAAACAAATTCATAATATTGTTTTTTGGTGAGTAAGTGTGCGTATTACTAAAATTAACAATGGGTTGTTCGCAGTAAACAAAATATTTCTGGAATAATACAAAAAAATTGCAAATATTGCCCGTCAATAAACTGTATTACTTTACTGTAACATACTGTACAAAAATTGTGTCATTCAACTACTGTCAGCGAAGTGATGGATTCAATGCTAGTATCGGAAAAAAGAAGAGAAAGTGTCATTAAAAAAAGAACAAATAAAACCAAAAACAAATCAATGTACTTGCAGGTGGTGCCAATATCCATCGTTGCACGTTGCTCCAGCTTACAGGGTGCACACTAAGGGTACATATATTGCTCCAGAAATCTTGAGAATCATCCTGCATGCCCTCATATCGTAGCAGCACATAGTACCCTGCACACCACATGATCAGAAATAAGCAAGGCGCTCAAATTATGGATGAATATGTTAAACTACACTTCAATTCATAACTTTGAGTTCAACTGGATAGTTTTCGGGTGACAGCCACACTGACAAACCAAGATCTCAACTTCCCTTAAAGCTAATGCTGTATTACTTCTCTGGATTTCAGACCCAATTAAATGTGCAATAAACGGTGTGGAAATTGAATGGTATTACTATGTCCTGGTAGTATAGTTCTTGCATTTTCTAAAACTGCTGTTATCACATTGTGCAAATGCAGAGGAAGACCCTCAGGTTAGTGCGCCTGAGGGGTTTGGAAGTGGCGAAGCTCCCTCGAAAAGTGACCACCCTAGATCCTTCCATAAATAGAAATGCATCTTTCCTGTCTCCTTGATGTTATTCTTTCCATTCCTTTTGTCTTTGTAAATTTATTGGTGTGGGAGTGACTTCTGGAGGTAACTTTGCATAGTAGATTGTAGTGTAGTTATCTCCCATATTATATGTGTTAGTGGAAGCGTGAGGTAAATAAATTGTGATGCAAGATATGCGTCGTTTTATGCGTAGAAAGCTGCCGTCTTCTCTTTCCTCATGTGTGGGTCTAAACCGTCATCCCTTGATACCCTTTCTAATGCTCTCACCTTTGTATTTTGTCTTTTATGTTACATTGGGCGCTAGTTTTGGTACGATCGGTGAAAAAGGCACATCCCTGCCATATTGATTGAACTTGCGTGAAGCGTAACATAATGCCTTGATTGACGGCCGGAATACTAGTAAGAGCAGGGCAACTAAAGTGGAGATATGTCACAGGGTGGAGCACACCAGAGAGGATAAAGGTGGGGGAAACCAGGGACGAGAAGAGTGGGACTTTAGACTTCGGTGAGAAAGGCTGTGCAGGTTTTGTGCATGGTCGGCACAACAGACACATCCCTGCTGCTGGGCGCTTAAGTCTGCCAATCCCCACCAAGACACCTACATGGCACAAATGGCTTGAGCTCCCAAGTCCTGGACGTTTGGACCATGCCTTCCAGGACGATCAAGCCGTGTCAAGATTCCTCCACGTTGCACTCGGTGTATTTCCATCTTGTCCTTTCTATCTCGTGTCGTGTGAAAGGCCTTAAGGAATAGTTTAAGGAATCTACCCTTCATTTGTTGGCTCGTGGTCACATACTTGGGTTTTTGAGGTTTATTAATTGTATTGCTTTCTATTTTTTTTATCGCCGCATTGTGTGCCAATACATTTTGAAACCACTTTGTCTCGGAGTGCATTCAAAATTTGCCGATCACGATTAGAATTATACATGTCCATTAAAGGACAGATTGAGTTTGGGCGATTCGCGCTCAGAACGAGACCGTGCCTGCACCAAGCGGCTACGCTCATTCACTATTAAAGAACGGGCGTACACCACCAATCAGCATGACGCATTGACTGGCTCGGTGGTTCCATTAGGTTCGGTATTGTGGTGGACAGACCCATGATCAAACCCGGAACGAACGAATCGGTTGGCTATCATGACCACTTTGACGAGATTCGAACTGAGCAACTGGAAGAACCGGAGTGCTGCAACATTATTTATGCAGGGATAAACAGAAGCCACAATAGAAAGATGATTGACACTGTAATTTTTCTTTTCTGTGCATCTCATTTCTCATTCAACAAGTGTCAAAGACAAGAACACAACTTTGATTTCTGTGCAAGCTAATAAACTCTTTGGAGATTCACATAACACTCCAATTTCAATGAGTTGATCCAAAGTTACATGGATTCCAAAAATGACATCCAACTCAAGCGCAAATGATTACCGATAAGGTTTAAATCAAACGACAGTTTAAAAAAGGTGTGCTAACTGCTTTGGGAAGCCAAGAAACACTGACATTTAGGTCGTTCTCCCTATGTTGGAGCAAGAGCACGCTTTTGTCACTCCATACTTGATAAAAACCCATCGTTTGAATCATCAGTTGACGCAGACAGACAATTGCCTTGACAAAGTCTAGTATTCCTCTAAAGATGATTAAGCAGTGAAAATATAACAGGTATAAAACAACAATAATAATAATATTAATATCATCAAAGAATCCAGGGTTTACCAAAGATCTTTATGACTGTGGCAAACCAATAGGTCCTGTCTGATTGATGGCAATCTCTGTTCAAAACCTCGACCTTCATTCCAACCTTCACGTCTTTCCAATGATTAGCCATTGGTGCCTGGGAGGCAAGACAGGAAAAGTGAAGACCAACCAGCATGTGCTTAAACACTTCAAAAGTAACTGCAAACTAAGAAAATTTTATTTTGCACATTATTCCTCCATAAATCAGCCTGAAACCCTCCCTATTGACATGATTACGTTTCCTTGATGACAACTGAAAGGACAATAATGTACATACTACTCCCAAAAGCCAGCATGGTACCCTGTTCACATCAAAAATTACACTCTCCAACACCCACGGCCCAGCCTCACATGCGGCAAGGCATTCACGGAGGAGGTGACACAGTTATTATTCTTGAGGTATGTTGGCCAGTTAAAAACCTTGCATGACCCTGGGGAGGGAGGGACACAGGGTCAACAGGGCATGAAAACATCTTGGTGGCAATGTACAAAGAATACCAACTCCAAATATTAAGAGTGGAAGAAAAAACATTCGATGCTAAATGATTGAAAACAGCAGATGAAACGGATCATGTATGGCCAAAGGAATTATGAGAAAACACCAGAACTTGGTTTTCTGTTACTTTGTCAGCTACCTGCTGAAATCAGCCAAGCCACTCCAGTTTGTCTAATACCTTTGTTTTCCGCAGATCCTTCATCCTAAGTAATTGTTCAATCATTTGCATGAGTTTCAACTGCATGAAAATTGTGAGAATTTTAAACAAAAAAAACAACGTACATTCAGTGTTCCGTGATCTAACTGACTTGATCGGACTTAAGAGATTCTGCCTTGCATCCATTTTGTTGAAATTCAGCTTGGTTGGCTTAATAGGTTTCTTTACCTATGGATGGTGGGGATAAAAAACAAAATGCAATTGAATATGAACTTGAGCAAATATATATTGCCTATCCCCCACCATTTACCTTTTGCTACTTGGTTCATGCAATATATATATATATATACATATACATATAGTGTATATATACACATATATTCAACTGAAACTTGGTATATATACATGAATTGCGAGTTGGTTTACGGCTTTGATTTTGTTTCTTGGAGAAAAGTATGTTTTCAGGATCGGCCTCGTTCTACACAGGTGTTCTTTAGTAATTGTTTTGCACATTTGTTTGTGATATATTTGGTGGCCCTCTTCTACCACTATGTATTTGTATTATGCTTCATTGTCTAGCTCCTGTATTGTTGTATTTGTGTCAATGTTTATGTTTTCCATTTTTGTTATGTCTACCTTGTATGAATGTGCACTTGGTTTTAAAGGGTCTTAAAGGTAAAAGGGGTCTTAAGAGTCTTGTAGGTCTTCTGGGTCTTCAAAGGTCAAAGGGGTCTCAGCAGTCTCAAGGGTCAAAAGGTACATCCCAATAGTACATAGTGGACGTACATGTGTGAAGTCAGGGTGAAAGTGATGTTCCAACAGCATGTAATTGATAGACATAGCCACACGGCTTCCCGGTTTCACGGACGGATAGACAGTTTTTCATTTGTATCAATAAGTCAGTAGACTTCGCATTTAGGGATGGCCCGGACACTCCAATAGCTCAATCCAACATAAATCCTCAAAAAAAAAATAAAAAAAATCGACCAGGATAGAACTTATTAGCCTATAAATTACCTACCAGTCATCTGCGGATAATTATCCATCCAATAACACTCATTAAACCTTCGGATATCATCGCTGAACAAGAAAAACGAAAGATCCAAAAGTGCCCATTTGTAATTCTTATTAGTCCCCGACCGGTTTCACCAGAAGGGACGAAGGGTTTGCTCTATGTCTGTCCATCCGCCTGTCCCACCTGTGGTTTTTCAGACTTTTTTCCCCATACCCTTTCACATATTCAACTGAAACTTGGTAAATGGCTTTATTATGATGAGTTACAGAACAAGTTCGAGTTTCAGGGCATTTCATCAATTTTTCACAGAATTATACCATTTTTAAACTGAGAAAATATCACATATGGGTCAGTGGTCATCTAGCCTGACTCCACCCCAATAAAATCATGCGCCGCCACTGCATGAAGAAACACAGATCGGCAAGCCTCAGGCCTTAGGCCTGAGTGTTAGTCTATGGCCCAGTGCAATTGGAATGATCCCAGGTACATAATCACAATGTTTTATATGTGCACATAAGCTGTACGCACGTTTTTACTTCATGTAAGTACATCGGGTTATTCTTTAAATGAAAGAGGCAAAGCCTAGAAACGAACGAAACATGGTGGGTTAGACAGGTTCTTTTGCATTTTGTTCCAGTATCGGCTTGAACGTGCATTACAGCAAACAAATTTTTATCTCTGGTTTGTTGTCCCAGTTGTTAGTTTCTTTATTGGTTTCTAGTCGATGAAAGATATCAGTAAATGAAAATAGATTTTCTTTTTATTTTGCCGAATAGACCCAAACACGGTGGGGTATAGCCGTATAGGGTTTCTTCTTCTTCATTGAGACAGGTAGGGGACATGTACAGCAGGCCCACCCGGACGGAACGCAGGTTTCCGCATCGTGGTTTCGCTTAATCATGGTTGAATTATTGTGGTAAAATGTGCTGATAGCAGCATGGGTCCCTTGCTCTATCGCAGTCTGGCGTGGAGGAATACACAACCATAGCTGCATTGTGGCTGTATTTGGAAAAATTTAGGGTAAAAGTTGACAAGGCCCCAAAAAACCTTTGCAGCTTGCTTTGAGATGATGGTAATGGGAAATCCCAAATAATCCATATCTTCTCCTCGAGAAGACGAATGCCTCATCGGATAAAAGTGGCCAAGGAAATTCAACTCCGGAAGGCCGAATATGCTCTTTGTGGGATTGATAACGATGCCGAAGTCCTGAAAACGGATGCAGAGGAGATGTAGGTGTTCCTGATGTTTTTCTGCGGCTGCGCTGGTGATTAAATTATCATTTACATACAAGTGTAACCCCCAGAGCACTTGAGGGCAAGTACTCTGCAAGTAAAAATATAACAGTAAAACAGAATGTAACTGGTTCAGGGAACCTAGCTTAGATGACCTGGCAGGAGTGTCAGTACCAAAGTCAGGTCAGTCTTTTAGGATTGCCACTGGTAACATTTAACCCAGCGCTACCTGCCACATGGTCAGGTTGTCGGAGACTAAACAGACACCTCTCACTGGCTTGCAAGTGGGAAGGGTGACTGACATCCTGCCAGGACTAAAAACAAATAAATAAATATAAAAAAGACGGATGAGCTCCCTTCGGGAGCCAACGGCCATCCAGTAAGGAGATGGTGTCTCCCAAAAAAACACCTACATGGATTGGACTGGTTTGTGGCAACTCAGGTAGCCGAGGGGGGTAGTGGAGCCCTTGATGTTAGGCGGATGAGCAGGTTCTGCATGTGAGCCATTGGCAACCATCAAAAGACAGCTGAGCTAGCATTTAGCAAATGGCAACCACAGAGCTACACACGTGGGGAAGGTGGGTACACCGCATCGCTGAAGCTGTGGAAGGGATGTTCCTCGTCCGGTGGATGACATCGCAGTCTATTTCGTCACAATCACTTTTGTACCATGTTCATGGTACAAGTGGGGACTGATTTGTGTTGTCTGCATATTTGGAAAAGAAAAGGAAGAGCGAGAGTCAATCAGTCGTCCATGTGCTGAACTCCGAACCAGAAGTCACATAATGAGGATATACTTCAGATGACAAGGCAGTTGAAAACAACTGGTTGCTTGAGCCTCCACTGGTGATCGCTATCTCCTGCACAATGCCAAGCAATCAGGCATTTTCCATTCATGTACATGGAGGAAGGACTACAATCCAGACCTTTGTTTGACTCCAGAGATGGCAATGGACACCGTTTTCACACATCACGATCCTTCCACACAGCCAACACTGACCAGCATTAATCTACAATGGAATAGAAGTTCCCTCGATTACATCCAAACCTAAGGCCCGCTGGAATTTTTGGAAAGCCAACTGGAAGGCTTTCACAACAGAAGTTGAGGACCAGACCACCAGGCTCAACTCTCAACAAGAGCTATAGCAGCTTCTGCAAGATCCTGATAGATGCAGCCAAAAACAGCATCCTCGGTGGTTTTAGCAAATGCTACACACCTTGTTAGTTGCCAGAAACTGACCAACTCCTCCAACACAATGAAGATTCTGGGAATCCAGATGTTGCATCTGAGCTCTTGGTATCTCTTGACATGGCCCAATGACAAAGATGGCAGGAGATTGTTGAGGAGTTTGATTTCACTCATTCAAGTAAAAAGGCATGGAACCTACCAAGCCATCTTGGAGCTGCTTCACCTGCTCAATGTCAACCTCCAAAACTATCAGATAATGCTGTTGCTTCTAGGCTGTTCCTAAACTCAAAAGTTTCCTCAACTAAGGAGGCTCACTGTGAAGCCCAAAAGGAACTTTCCAAGACAATTTCATCATCTCCAATGACATTGCTGCTTTCTCCCCCCCCCCCTCCACCAGGGCTGACATTGACATGGGCCTTTCCTCCACGAAAGCAAGGGAAGAGGCAGGAATTGATGGCATCTATCCTGAATGCTGAAGAACTTGGGACCTCACGGACATGATTGGTTGGCTTCTCTTTTCACTAACATCCATGCAACTGGAGTCATTCCATAAACCTGGAGTCATACCATCATCCTGGAGAGAGGCTAAAGTCATTGCCATCCTGAAGCAAGGGAAACCTGCTGCTGACCCATCTAGCTATTGGCCTATGCTAATAGTTGTTTGAGCATGTCCTGGCCAGACTCTCCACTGATAGAAGCCAACCTTCCCAAGGAACAAGCTGACTTCAGACCTGGTCGGAGTTGTGTTGATCAAGTACTTGCACTTACCACCCACATTGAGGATGGCTACCAACATGCACTCAAGACAGGTGTTGCACTAATTGACCTTTCATCAGCATATGATAGGGTATGGCAACATGGTCTTCTGTTGAAAGCTGCCAGACTTTTAAAGTGCGAAGGCACAATGCATGTCCTTTCTTCTATGCTTCGCAATCGAAGATAAATGGTTTCACTTGGAGAGCAAACAAGCTCCATAAGGACTCTGAATGATGGTCTTCCCCAAGGGTGTCTGTCTTAGCTCCAAACCACTTCAACATATATGTGAGCAACATGCCTTGTACCACCTCCAGAAAGTTTGCCTGTTCTGATGATCTTGCCCTTGTTACCCAAGCAATCAACTTGAAGATCTCAGCAATACCTTGTCCCAGGACGTAAAGGTAATGGAGCAATACTTCATCTACTGGGGGCCTCTGCCCAAACCCAACTAAGACTACAGTTACCACTTTCCATCTCAGCAACAGAATGGTTAACAGCAAATTCCAGGTTTGCTTTTGCGGCGGCAAACCAGTCAAGAATGAACCGTTCCCCAAATACCTTAGTCACCCTTGATCGCAGCCTCACGTTAAATGGGTCATATAAAAGATCAAGACCAGTGTAAACATCATCCAGAAACTAGCAGGCACTAGCTGGGGATCAAGTGCACACACTCTTCGCACTGTTAGCCTTGCTCTTGGATACTCTGCAGCGGAATACTGTTCTCCTGTTTGGGCAGAGAGCAGCCACACAAAACACTTGGACACTCTCCTGAAAACACATGCAGATAATCAGCAGTGCACTGAAATCAACACCCATGAAGTAGCTTCCAGTCCTGTCTAACACCCCACCCCCTGATGTGCACCAGAAGGCAAGAATGCTGAGAGTGAGAGCATCAAAGCCAACCCAGAGCTTCCAATCCATGAAGACCTGTATAATCTACCAAATAAGCGACTCAAGTCACGCAAACGTTTCTGGGGCTCTGCAAATGTTTTGAGTGATACACGGTTTAACACAAAGGACAAGAGGCACAATCTCTGGACAGAATACAACATTGCTAACAAAGAACTAGTGAGTGATACAATAGAAGAGCCTCCAGGTTTCAAACTCTCCTGGAAATAATGGTCTGTGCTCAACAGAATCCGTACTCTCTATGCAAGGACATCACACCACCTCCACAAATGGAATTTCAAAGAAAGCCCAGCATGTGACTGTGGTCACCCAGATCAGACAATTCATCACATTGTGAATGAGTCACCCAAAGAAATTTGCCGAAGGATTTAGGGCAATCCACATAACAGACAGTGCTGTGACTTGGCTGCCCAACTTAGACTTAGATCTGTGATTTGTCATACGCAAGATTAGATTGTGCCATGAAACAGAAAATTCAAGAGAAATGGCAAACTTCATACGAGTTGCTCAAGACATTCATCAGGAATTTCTGGTTGGGGAAAATCACCTGTGCATGAACATGCTAATATAAATCAGGCATCAGTTAACTTTTTGGATTCAGTGCATTTCAAGGGGGTGGTGGTGGTGGTGGGGGGGGGGGATAACACTCTCACTCTGCAACAGCAAAAGATGAGCTCAACAGAATAAAAATGAAATAAAATAAAATGGACAGCGAAAACTGAACGCAACTCTACCTGAGAGGTGTGAGGGAATGACATCAGTTTGTTGAGTTTGGGAGCAAAACTTGAGGAGAAACCACGACTGCACGAAGCAGAGCAGAACCGCTTGGTACGCGAGTAGAAATCCAGGCGGGAACCAGGAATTCCACACATCTCACAGACAGCTGGGAATGGGAAAGAGGAAAAGTGGGTCAAGAAATGTATGACACAAAATAATTAATCAATTAATTAAATAAACAATAAATAAATAAATAAATAAATAAATAAAACCTTTGCCTCATAATATATAAACCAGGTGTAATGGTGAGAGCAACAGCTGATTTTATTCTGAAATAATCAGAATCACAACAATTTAACAAAGGTGGAGGAGGCCAATTAACTTGATGTGTGATTTTGAAGGTGATCGGTTACACCTGAGGGTGGACACTTATCCAAGCAAGATATTCTCGTTTTGTTTTGTTGCGGTTTTATAAACCGCATGCTGAAATTGAAACGCACAGTACGTAGACTTTTAGAATAGTTATCTCCAGAATGAATGTTAAGATTAGCGCCTTCCCTATCGGGGTTATTATGTAATTAAATGCGTTGGGTTGGGTGGTTCACGCCGCCTGTCAACCTGTTGGGAGAATAGAGACAACAGCGCGTGATGACGTGTACCATGACATCCGTCATCACAGGGCGTGCATGTTTTACTGCCCTAGCATTCAACGTGTGCTATGTACACCAGCATTCTGGAATGTGCGCCAAATTCTCGAATTCCCATTTACTGTTTAAAGTCCCACAGTCTTCGTTTGTCTGTCTGTCTGTCTGTATGGACATCAACCCTGTAATGTAATTTATTGCCATCTTCCCCTGTACTGCATTTCATTTCCCTAGTCCCCGTTTATTCCCCTCCATCCAAAATGACAGGCAAATGAACCAAGACACGACCCAGCCTCCCTGAAATGATTGCCCCATTCCCTGGCTTTGTGCCATGAACATTGTTGGACGTTTGGGGTTTGTCCCAGGAGTATAGGGGTAGAAGGGATTCCCATGTTAAGTGCGGAGCTATGGTCATGACGACAGCTGGAAGAACCAAATGAATGAATATCCGACCGGGCAGCAGAATTGACGGGGCTGTGGGGGAACCCTCCAATGGCTGGCATGGGGCCGGCTCGTGGAGTCTGACGTGGCCCAATGGCTGGTCTTGGGGGACCTCACGTGTGGCTCTTTGGCCCCGCCTGCCCCCAGGGCTATAAAGCTGCGTTCGGCATGCCGATTCCCTCTCTCTGTCGTCGCCCCCGAGCTACCTTGGTCCTGGTTGCCGCGCTCTCTTTCTTCTTTTGCCTTGCCTCAAGCCATCAGGATCCTTGTCGTGGCACGTGCTTGTTCTCTCTCTGCCTGGGTCATCGCACTCGTTTCTTCCCTGGTTCTGTATGCGTTGATTCGTGCTCCCGCCAAAGCTGGTGGACCCTCGGTGTCGGGGACATTTCGGAGAGTGGTACCAAGTTGGGGGAGGGTGATGGTGACATATGTACCAGTCCCAATTTGTCTCCCTGTGTACGTGTGGTCTGATGGGTACCCTGTTTTGTTAACCGGTAGGTAAGGCATAGGTAAGGTCTGCAACTTGTACATTTGCTTTCCTTTTTTTTATTTATAAATACACACCTTGATTACACTCTTTTTATTGCATTTCCCCTTTTCCTGCACCGGTTCCCCTTTTACACCATTAAAGCCCTCAAGTTCCCCTCCCTCCTTCCTTCTTGTACCGCTCATCACTTATTGCAAATAAATTATTCTTGTTGCATTTCCAATCTGCCCGTGGTTGTCCTTTCTTCCATTGGTCCAGCAATATCCGTATATAGATTAGCAGAGAGGTTATAATTCCCCACTATTCGGCTCTCGTACCAGTCCGGCATTGTGCTTGCAGAAAGCTCGGCCGCATTAATCATGATCCAATAAAGATAATAGCATAATTCCCGAGGGTGCGATTCCCTGATGAGATCACGTGTTCTTAAGTAAACGGTGTTAGACAGAGAACCCTCAGTCATGTGGTCAACCTATTGGCGTTAATGGTTTTTTAGCGACTCGCCGCGACACAAAGTTTTTCGTGTGCAACAGCCTGCGATTCCCGGTGAGTCCGGGGAGAACCAGGGATACCCTCCACCCTCGTAGTTCCCCC
>CM068967.1:12372213-12396893 GCA_035128595.1 Eptatretus atami | reverse complement strand
AGGAAAATCTGGGAAGTAAAGGTTCGTCGGGATGGCTGGAAAGCCAACAACAACCATCTCTTGTGCCAGGTAAGGTCAACGTAACACGTCGAAGTAAAGACTAAATAAGACCCAAGTATTATTTCACCAGCAAAATATACATTGATGAATATTGTATTACTGATATCTTTTTCAATAATTTCAAAAAATTGTAGCAAGTTAGTGTATATTTAGTTGAAGATCACGGATAACATGTTTCGAAACTAACAGTATTTGCGGTATATGGACTACAGAGTACAGTGTAAACTTTGGGTTGGTCATTTGAACCATTTACCTGGGAACTGTTAGATGTGGTTGGTCCATGACTCCATAACCATGCTTAATGCCTATATAAGCAACACAGTATAGACCTGAAAGTGAAACACATGCAATTCAAGGACCATGAATGATGACAGGAAGACTTTTTTTTCTATCATGATGTCTGCACAATTTAACAATGATGATTTCTGTTTCTAGACCTTACTAGTCTCTAGACCTTTTACATTTAGTGGGTTTTCAGGTAAAAGTTGCAGCCTTTCATCGCCCTCTAACCTGATGTTTTAACGCAAGATGGAAACTTAATGTTCATTTGATTTAAAGTTTTTTTTAATTGTACAATTAAACTAGTCAAGTTGATCTGAACATAGATTTGTCGGCTTCCTCGTAGCACAGATAATTATTACGAGTTAAAAGATGGACAAATACAAAAGAAAAAAAAGTGTGAAGAGGGAAAATGCAGAAGTAAGAATATGTAAAGGGATGGATGATTTCAAGAGGAGGAATGAAATGGATGAGGGAAGAATGGTGGGAGAAAGAGTGGGGAAGAAGAGATTTGGAGAGATGAAAAAATAGATTTCTAAGGAATAAACTTGAAAGTGGATAGAGAGAGAGAGAGAGAGAGAGAGAGAGGAGAGAGGAGGAGAGAGAGAGAGAGAGAAGAGAGAGAGAGAGAGAGAGAGATTTGGATTAGGGAAGGAAGAAGAGTAAGGTGAGGGGGCGAGAATGAAGTAAGACCCAGGAAAAAAAAAACATTTAGATTTGAGGGGTTATAAACACTATTACAACAGCCCCAGATTGCGAATAATTAATGAAAAAGTCGGTAAAATTCCAACAAAGACTTAGATCTATAGATACAGTATATGTCGATGGGACAAGGCTTCAAATCTTTCACGGAGAAGACAAGAATTAAGACAATCCAGAAACAAAACTTCAGTAGGGCAAGCCCTAAAACATACAGTCCACACTTGCAATGCAAGCTTGAGCACACACACCCTTGGTCCAAAACATGTGCCTATTGTTAAGTTGGCCAAACTCTTCTAATATACGGCTCTGAGAGCAAGGAGGAAGGAGGCAGCACGAGGAATCTGTTTGGTAGTTGATCGATGTACTTTCTCCAACATTCAAACAATCCTTCGATCAAGTTTTCTCTTGCGGCCACATCCAGGGAGGTTAGCTACAGTGCCATGGGCCTTAAACTTTCTGATAACATTGCATGCGGTGGACACAGGAAAATCAAGGTCTCTGGATATGGACTTGTAGCCTTGAGATTGTCATGCTTGGCTACAATCTTGTGTCTGACCTCCTCATACAATTCTCTGTTTTTCTTTCTTTTGTCCATGCTCATTGTGGTACACACAGTGACACAAAACAGCAGAATAACTCGTTTTCTCTATTCAAACTGGTTGAATGAATCATTTTTATATTGCAGGCACCTTCAACTCACCACAGATGAGATCAATTCCAAAGTAAAGGAGAATCACCTGCTTGAAATCTAATTATTTCTAACAACTTCAAAAAGGTGCCAATAATATTGTCCAGGCCATTTTAGGATTTCTATGTGGAATAAGCTAAGATTTAATAACTTTTTTTCAGCTGTTTTTGTTTTGTTCCACTGCAAACCAAAGAAATACATGTGTGGATAACAAAAAAAAATTTTGATTTCAACAATTTTCTGGAAGAAATGTTATTTATTTGAAAAAAGTGCAAGGTGCCAATATTTCTGGCCATGACTACATATCTATACTAATAAATGTCAGTGTGTCTCCTCCATAACTCCAAAACTATGAATCTAAGCAGCCTGAAACTTTGCATGCATACAAACAAAACTCCAAGGAAGTACGTGACTGAAAATTGGGTGTTTGGGTTAATTAGAACATCCCTTTTGAAGATAATTAACGGCCTTACTTAATTAAAGCCTTTATCAGGCGTATCCTTGGACATCTCGCTCACACTCAATGGGGGTCCTCATTCGCCATTTTGTTCGGCCTACTCAAACATGCCTTGATTTGGAAACACGATCTACTCTCACGGGTTAATTGAAGTATGTCGGATTTGTGACCAGAATATTAAGTCGGATTTGAGAATCCGATCTGGTGGACAAAATAAGTGCCAAAATCTGGAGTGAAATCCGAAAATTTTAAACAAATTAGCGATTTTTATAACTTGGTTGATTCCAATTAACCAAAGCATTAAACTTAACTTTTTCTACTGTTCGGACGATTATATTGAGTGATGAAAAGGCTATGGAATGTACAGAAAATGGAACTTCATTGAGTGAAACGCCATGCTTCATAACCTGCTTTTGCAATCCATGACGGCAAGTCCACAGGGGGTCCTTTTTTTTTCCAGCAATTCCATCAGTTTTCTCTTTCTGTTTTGGGCGATTTGCTTGCATTACAAAATATAATAAATATACTATTATAGTTCCACCAATATATTCATAGTCGGTAGTTTCTGCAAGCAAAGAGGAACTTTTTTGTTGTTGCTGTAAGTGAAGAGGTTTTTGTTGTTTTGGTTTTTTTTGCTTTCCACTATTTTGTGCGTGCTTTTATTACAAAATATTAATACGCATATAAATATGCTAATAATTACTGCAATATATTAAGAGTCAATAGTTTCTGCAAGCGAAGAGGTATGTAGACCACACACATGGACGTGGTAGAAATGGGAACAAATGACTCTGTGGGGTGTGCGTGCCTGTTCTTGGTTACATGTGTGGTGCGCGGGTTTCATGGGCGTGCTATCTGAACTCGAACTCGTGAAGCGTGGCACTGTGGAGGAAGTTATGTGGCCATCTCGCCAACCATGTACTTCTGCAGCGCCGGAGCCTCTTGAGCGGACATGCTGCGGAATCGAAGCCACGCAGGACGTGCCACCATGCAGTGTGAGTGTGGGGAAATTCATGCATGTGTGCGAGTGAGAGGTTGAGTACATCGTCAGTGCACGTGCACGTTTAGCATGGATCGCGAGGAGGTTGGAGGAATGAGTGTGGGGGCAGGAGTGGGGTGGGGGGAGTGAGGTCAACATCAGTCCTCTGCCACAGATTAGTTTTGATTTTTAAATGCTACCGCCCGGTTATATATAGAACACAGTGGTTAGAAAGAAAACGCTGCTATTTGGGTGCGTTTTATCACCCTAGTAATGCCCTGGTACGCTGCCTAACCATTCCCTCCACCCTCGTGCTTCCTCCTCCCTCTTCCCTGAGACCCAATTAGAGCTTTTTGGGAAAGCACATCATCTCTTTTTACAAAAAACAAAATTAAGCCTTCAAAGAAAAGAACACCTTCCCTACAGTCAAACATGGAGGAGGTTCGGTGATGTTTTGGGGTTGCTGTGCTGCCTCTGGCACTGGGTGTCTTCAATATGTGTATGGCATCATGAAATCAGGAGATTACCAAGGCATTTTGGAGCACAATGTTCAACCCAGTGTCAGAAAGCTGGGTCTCCGTCGAAGGTCATGGGTCTTGCAGCAGGACAATGACCCCAAACACACTTCAAAAAGCACCCAGGAATGGTTCAAGACAAAATGCTGGACTGTTCTGAAATGGCCAGCAATAAGCCCAGGTCTAAATCCCATGGAATACCTGTGGAGAGATCTGAAAACAGCAGTTTGGAGAAGGCACCCTTCAAATCTGGGAGAATTGGAGCAGTTTACATCAGAAGAGTGAGCCAAACTGCCAGTAGAGAGGTATGGGAAACTCATTCATGGATATAGGAAGCACTTGACTGCAGTTGTTTTGTCAAAAGGCTGTGCTACCAAATATTAAATCCAGGGTGTCAATAACTTTGGCAATGGCATTTCATTATATTTTCTGATTTAAAAGGATATTTAAGTTCTGAATCAAAAACAAAGGCTCTGTAACATTAACAGTAAAATAAACAATTGTGGAGACAAAATACTTTGTCAATTTCAACTTATTTTTCGAGAAAATTGAGTTATTCAAAAAAAGTGCAAGGGTGCCAATATTTTTGGCCTTGACAAATGCATATACATTATATATATATATATATATATTCGTTGTAGAAGAACTCTGGGAAGGGCTCAAAACAGCATTAGTACTTACCTTGTGTTGGTCTTCTTGGGTTGCTTTATGCAGCTTCTTTGGCACGAGGAGTATGGGAGGGGTCAATCATTTATGTAATGCTAGCTACCTGAGTGTTGTCGATTAGGTGAGAGCTGATTGGGTATTCCCTCCATTCACAGGTGAGAGATGTGGGCGAGTCCAACACACACATGATATATATATATATAGTCATGCGCCACTTAACGGGGATACGTTCTGAGAAATGCGCCGTTAAGCGATGTCGTCATTGTGCGAACATGATGGTGTACTTACACAAACCTAGATGGTATAGCCTACTACACACCTCGGCTATATGGTATAGCACTATTGCTCCTCGGCTACAAACCTGTACAGCATATTACTGTACTGAATACTGTAGGCAATTGTAACACACATCCAAGATATACGGAAGACGCGTTAGTTTTACCTTTGTGCTGTTCATGACGGCCATGTGTGTTAGCGGCTGCTTACAATCTTCTCTCGCATCAATTATAGAAAGGTGAATAAATAGCATTTGGATTTTATAAATAATCATTGCATCGATGTTATAATTACAAATGAAAAACGAGCACCTGTCAGTTGTGTGATATATTTCAGAACAGTGCGAATGTTGGAACAGTGCGAACGCTGACTTTCTTGAATCCTGATTTACGCGCGACCCCGCTTATTTTTCACGATGACATTTTATGGACCTCAACGATCCGTTATAATGGGGCCACACTGTAGTTATTTTCATTATCAAGTATTATGTACTGTACATAATTGTATGTGCTATACTTACTTTTTATATGACTGGCAGCGCTATGACATCACTCGGCGATAGGAATTTTTCAGCTCCATTATAATCTTATGGACCACCGTCGTATATGCGGTCCGTCGTTGACCGAAACGTCGTAATGTGGCGCATGACTGTATTCATATACATATACATATAGAATATATAATATATATATTATATATATATAATATATATATAATATACACATACACATATATTGTTGCGGTTCTGGAAACTGCATCCTCCAACACCAATATCAGCCAACATACAGTGGTCCCCAGTCAGTTATTTCATTAATGTACATTCAGATAGTCCCTTCCTTCTTGTCTAGTGGGTTGAACTGTCATCCTTCCGAGGTCGGCAAAATGAGCACCAGTGTACTGGTAAGGGGACACTGCATCAGCGGCAAAAAGCCGCGTCCCAACCAATGATGCAACCAGCAGCCACAGGCTGCACTCGATAGCTAGTGGGTTGAACGGGACAGTGCGTTGTGTAAATCTCATAGCTAGGTCTGATTAAACCTCTGAACCTCATTCCTATTCTTTTTCTCCATTCCTGAGGTAAATCCAAGCAAAGGGTCCTCGCGTGAGCCAACAGGCACTACGCTCGGGACCCATCTGTAAAAACTACAGCCGCGCCCTTCGCATATGAATACATCCTCACAGAAGACAAAGGACAGCAGTAGAAGCCAACAATAAACGCCAGCGCTGTATGGAGCACGTGCAGCGCAACGATGACCCCCCCCCCCACTGTTCAGGTGATCAGAGGCATAACCAACACACCAAATGCTAACAACATACAGTATGCACGCGGCACACTCTTCTTCAATCCAATCTCCATCTAATAATTATATCCAATCCTTTCCCTCAATTCCCTAACACAGATCAGGGCTGGCACCGTGCACCCCACCGCCTCTGATAACCACGAATACGATGCTCGATGATGGGCAGACCCGAACGCTGACCATGTGTACAATGGCGGACCCCCGCGCACTGAACAGGGCATGCTCGATGGCAGGCGGATCCACGTGCTGGCCACACGCACACTGTACGGGGCATGCTCGATGGCGTGCGGACCCGCGCGCTGACTACGTGTGCAATGGCAGATTTGCGTGCAGCCCGTGATACTTTATCATCGTGCGGAACGGGGCACGAATAACACACATCTTTGGTCGGGTCTGCGCATAGGGTTACAATTATGTCTTACCGTCGGCCTTCGCTCACGACGGCCACAAATGTCTCCTGCGTACGGCAGACATCCTCCCGCACCTCCGCCTCGATGCAGCTGCTACCAGGCAGAGGCATGCTGTGCGGCCGGATCGCTCGGGCGATGTGGCACACCATGGAGTAGGCACATTTACCAGCACCAACCACTGAGTAGGCACATTGACCAGCGCCAACGACTCATATCGTGGGTCGCCGGGGCACAGCATGGGGTTCGGTGCAAGGCGATTCCTATCACGGGGTTCGGTGCAAGGCGATTCATATCATGGGATTCGGAGCGAGACAATTCCGCAGTTTGGAACAATCTTGCCGGAAGTGGAGTGGAGCTGCTTCCGGCCATCACGGCCAGGCCGCGCAGTGGCCGGAGCCAATTAGAGCGCCCGATTCGGGTGACGACATCACTTCGGGTCGTCGCCCCCGCCCCACACCACAGGGTCGATAAAAGGATGGGTCGCGGAGCCGCTCGTGTTGTTCTTGCTTGTCGCTCCTGTCTGCTTGTCCTGGCCTGGGATTGACAACCTACCCATTCGCCTGCTGGCTCCGCCATTCTTTACAAATTCGCCTGCGGGCTCCGCCCTTCTTTACCAATTCAACTGCTGGCTCTTCCCTTCTTCGCCAATTCGCCTGCTGGCTCCACCCTTCTTTACCAATTAAACTGCTGGCTCTTCCCTTCTTTACCAATTCAACTGCTGGCTCTTCCCTTCTTTACCAATTCTCCTGCTGACTCCACCTCTCTCCACCCAAGGTCATGTGATTATTTAGGTAACCCAGTTAACCCATAGACGGAGGACCCTTGGTCACGTGTTTGAGTTATTGGCGTTCACGGTCGGTTAGCGACCCGTCGCGTCACGGAATTATCCGTGTGCGACGGCCTGCACTTCCGGGTTGGCTGGTGGGAACCCGAGATAGCTTCCCCCCCTGGTGGTCTTCTCACTCAACCCCCGGCCCGCAACAATATATATATATATATATATATATGTAACATGCATACTATGAAGTTTTACCCGTTGTTTTGCCGGCGAATTTGATCAAAAGAAAATATGCTGTACTTCACAAACATTCTGCTCTATTCATTCAATAATTTGTTCGAGGTAATCTTCCATCTGCTTGGAAGTCAGCCAACATCACCTTCCTCAACTATCCTTGCTGCTTATACATGGTGTGAGCAAACATCACTCAGTGTTGGATGCTTTGGTTGGAACCTCTGCTTAAAATGAATGAAATGAAACATTTGAAAATTTCAAATTATTCTCACTCAGATTTCAACATCACCATAATCCAAATTGTTAAGTTGTTTAACTTTATTTATACAAGAAGATTTGTAATACCAGATACCACTGGGTGGAGCGACGCGATACACTTACACAGAGAGAATTGGGGTCTTCCTCCCCCAGATATGCAACCCAGACAGAAACCATACTTGGGGTACCCTTAGGCAACATACAAAATTTGGTTGTATTTGGTTCAGTCGTGTTTTAGTTTTTGAAGCATATATAAACAAATAAACAAACAAACAAATATACAAATTAACTTTTATAGTGCAGATATCCCACCGCTTTCTGATACACCATTCTTTTCAAATGAAATAGTGGTGTCAGCTTTGGATTCATTAGGTTGGTTGGTTGTGGCTGGGTCTGTGCACAGTTCTGTCTTGTCCTCTAACTTTATTCCAAAAGAATCCTTCATTGTTATCACACAAGGGGCATCCTGCCAGGGCAAAGGAAGGCAAGAGAGACAACAGAAAGAATAAAAAAGGGAAATAATTACAAATACATGCAAAAAAGTATCCCAAACTGAAGAAAGAAGAGCAGCATGTTGAAAGAATAACGAGAAATTGTGTGAGCTGGTCTTGCATAACAATGGATGACTAACCAAGCCTGAAAACATGAAATCAGGGTATCTTTGGGGAGCAAAAGATCTCTGGCTTCGCACCACCAATCCTCCTCACCCCTGTTGTTCAAAAAATATAAATCCACAAACCCACTCCTTGCCAACACCCTAAAATCCAAAATTTTCTCACTTTCCATCCTTTATTATCCTGCAAGTATTTTGTAGTAGGGATGAACACCCATTTTTCCCCCACTTATATAACTGTGCCCAAACATCTGCCTTGACTCGTTCTTACCTAGTCCTTCACAGTGCAATCTATCTCATGTCCAATTATTCCACAAAATGGTGGTAAAATGAACCATCTATTCTACCCTCTTGCTTCCAATTTCCTGTGCTTCTGACATGGTATGACCCCAAATGCTTGCTGCACAAAGATCTTTGCAATAAAAATCGAAATGATTCTCACCTCCAGGCTCAGTCTCGACTGACTGAACTCCATGTATTGCACATTGTGCTGCTGTTGAGGGCAATATTTCCTTCACACTCAACCAATAAGATAACAATGGTACAAGTTTAAAACTAATCCAATTGGTGATTTGTCTGAATGGTTTATCTGCATCCTTGAAGAAAAATGGCATATAGCATTTTGCCGATTCTACCATTGAAGACAATCCCATACGCAAAGAAGAAACAACTAGAACAACACTCGGAAGAGCGTACACCTCCGCCAGGCTTAACAGTTTAAACTTTGTATCCCACTGACAGCGTATACACTGAGGTTTCAGGCCTCTGGTGTCAGCCTATGAGCCAGTGCAATTTGAATCTATCCAAGCTATTTAACTATGATGTATTATATATATTGTTATGTTTGTGGGGGTAGATGGAGGAATTTCACAGAAAAGTTAGGATTGTATAGAGAAGCTTGGTCTGTGGACGTGGAGGAGACATCTCGATGTAAATTAAGTAGGGAAACTGTGAGCTTAAGTGTTACTTGTCACCACCCGATGTTAAATTAAGTAGGGATTAGGGCACCAATTTTCCCCCAGTATGTAATTGCCCCTGTGACATTTTCCTGTTTTATTTATTTCAAGACGCGATGAAAAGGGATCACATCCTTAAAGAGCGGTTTTGGTCGCTGACGACTTCACGTGATTTGAAGGTTGTAAGCACATAAATAAACGTGGGGTATTTATTTTTACATTTGAACTCAAAATATGCTAAAATTAACTTTTAAGTCAAAACTTTTCTCGGTGATCGAAAAACAGACCGGAAGTTACCGAAGATACTATGACGTCACGTTCTCCGAAAACTTCGTGAACATTCGGAAACAGCGTGTGAACAATGGCGACATGCGATCAGAGAGTTTCAGCGGCGATGAAATTGAGTGTGTTCATTCCGATATTGCCGAGGATGAGTCGGAGGATGATCGGAATTTATACTATGGAGTTTCTGGCCCTGAGCCATATAAATTTGAGCCACTTGTCTGCAAGTGCCAAAAAGGCCTATTTCGTGTACAAGTGGCAGGACTGACTGTCCGGCAGTTCACACTGACAGACCCACCAGACAGATTGGTTTGTAGATTTTCATTTCTTGTTCGATGCATAAAATAATGTAAAGTTTGATTCGTCTGTGACTTGATATAATAATTTTTTAACCCTCTAGTTGCCTGGTGTTGGCTCAGTGGTTAGGTGTGGTGCTTGGATCCTCGGATCGAGTTCAAGCCCGTCGGCCGCTGAATTAATACACCAGGGGTTGACTCAGCCTGTCATCCTTCCGAGGTCGGCGAAATGAGTATGGTAGAGGGGCACTGCATCAGCGACACAGTCGCGCTTCAAGAAATGATAGCTACCCCGGCAGCTAAGCTGCCATACGACCACCACCAACCCTCTAGTCACTCAAGAGTCAGAAATAGAATGAATCAATAATGGACCCAAATATAATGGACCCTTGGTGTTGAAGTCTTTCTGACAGCTGACCTTGACCCCAGCGAAAGTGATGATGGTGTGGCCGATGGGAAGAGATCTCAGCCACGTTCCCCATTACGGGTTACAACGTACGGACTTCCGGATAGTGATGACTTACTGTATTCCAATAATTTCTCGATTTCTTATGCGCATTTATAGATAAACACAATGCCCCAATCCTTGAGAGGTACAGCAGTGTGAGAAGATGAAGCAGGAGCCAGCTGAGGAGGAGAGGCTGAATGGTGGGCACAGCGTCACGCTTGTTTTGAAACCGAGCTCACTCATTGTGTTGCCTTCGTAATCCCCGGCTGTGAAATGGTCACCACAAATGACAAGTCTATCCAAAGGGTCCTCTTTACCCGTTTTCTTTGGGGAAAATTCGCCCGTTTTGTTTGTACAAATCTTATCCACTGCCGGCGAATGTTTGATTCCTCGGGAATCGGTGGGAGCGATTACCCGTTTTCCAGCCATTTTCGCAAAAATGACGACACACGTACAAATTACCAAATAACTTTTTTCTACAACAATTCAAAATAAAAAAAGGATAATATAGACAGTTGCAAGCTCAAAATAAGCGAAAGAACGGCCCGCTGAACTTGACACTTCTTCAATGAGTGAGTGAGCGCCGCTTTCTTTTGGAGACGTGACGTCACCATCCATATATGGGCACACGGCTGTTTTTTTCAACGGCCTCGAGAAATAACAACTTCGGAGTTAAATTTCATTAATTTTCCCAATAGTTAGGCAACCACAATAGTTTGCATCAAACTATATAGCACATTAATCATATTGAAATTTTCAGAACATGTTTGGTGACCTGCAACCTGCTCTTTAAAACGGCGACAACCGAGCTGCACGTCCAAGCAGGCAGAAAGCCCTGCCTCCAGGGGTGACGGCTGGCAGAACCATGCCCTCAGAGTGGATGATTAATGGGCGTGACGTCAGAGAGCCGGTGGAAGGAAAGTGAGGTTCGGAGCGGGAGAACGGAGAGGACACAGTTGTGGGAGGACACGATCGAATAAGGGGGTCTGGCTGGCTGTCTACGTCTGGACATGACGAGATACAGCAACACAATTCTTGTGTCGTGCTGTGAATTTGCCCACGTGCTGGACAAGATGCTAGCCATTCCTGTTCAGCAGAGCCATGAAGTGTGTAAGTTTGAGGGAATAAAAGTGTGCCTCGTGGCCTTATCACAGAGCCTCAGAGATTGTCTCGTCATATGGTCGAGGAGGAAGGTGGGTAATCGTTGTGAGCGAACCTGGTGTAAGAGAGGAACATTCTGCATATTTGTTCATTAGAAGCCGCACACCGGTTGGTGAGCCCTGGTGTTGAATACCGCCTCACGAAATACCTCACGTACGTTTCCCGCCCAGAGAGCGGCTCGGCGTCATTTTGGGCAGATCTTCCCACGCAGCACACAGCTCGACCCCAAAGTTCAATAAAGACCATCTCTCGACAAAGCTAAGTGCCAGAATTAAGGGAGGATTTTCTTTTCCCCTTGTCTGTATGGAACTCCGTGTGTAGAGGTGCCTCAACTTTAGGCTTTAATTTATCTCACGTTTTATTATTGCACTTTGAATTATTACCATTGTAAATATTTGATCTATTTTCATTATTTAAGTTGTTTAAGTTCCGCATTTATTTTAAGTTGCTCGTGTTGTCCATTTGTCGTGGGTTCGAGATAACCCCCATTGTGCTTCCATCCGTGCCACCCTTTTCTTCCTGGGCGCGCCATAATCTCCGAGAAACGTGGCTGTTCGCCTCCAAGGAAAAATCGCTCGGTGATCCAGCCTGGTCGGTGTTAACCACCCGTCCACGACAATTGGGTCAGGGGAATTAACCTAACCACTCAGGGTCGTGACAATTGCTGATTAGGAGTGGGATTATTAACTCCCTCGGGAGTGCAGGATTCGAACTCTGATCAACATTTCACAGGGGACACAAAACTGGTGATCATGATAATTGATGTCAGGTAGTGCAATTCCAACCCTGATTAACATTTGTTGATCAAGGGTGGATTTATGGATCCATCGGGACCACGACATTGGGGTCGGAGCGAGCTAAGCTTCAAAAAAAAACAAAAAAACCATAGGGAATCTAAATTTTTAAACAATCACCTCTCTCTGAGGGAGAAGGGGTTGCAGTTTCGGTGGGAAGATAGTGATTATGAAGGAAGCGAACCAGGGGTAGAGCTGGGTGATGACGATAGGGTAGAAACCTTCCCCATTCCTGGGCCGTCGATTCAGAAAACGGTGTGCGTTGGCCCTCCATGTTCACGTTGGAAAAAAAGAGGAAATAAGGTAAGGGAATGAACGATTGAAAGACAAAATTGGAGGGGAAATGAAAAGACAAAATGAACATGGGGATAAAGTGATGACACAAATAAATAGTGGAATGAAGGGACAAATTGATGAACAAAGGAATAAAATGAGGGAAATGGGAAACATAATTGTTGAAAAAGGAATAAAATGAGGGAAATGGGAAACATAATTGTTGAACAAAGGGAAGAAATAAGGCAAAGGAATGGACGCTTGGAAAGGCAACAATTCCAGCGTTCGAAGGGTAAAGATGCATTGTCCTACGTGCACCAGGTGAAGCAGCCATTTGCAAACAAACCCCAGGTTTACAGTGACTTCCTGGGCATCATGGAGGAATTAAAGTCACAGAGTATTGATACCGCAGGCATCGTCAGCCGTGTCTCAAACTTGTTCAAGCAAGGGACAATACAACTTGATGATGGGTCTCAACACCTTCCTGCCTCCCGATTGAAAGATTGAGGTACAGACGAATGATCTGATCAGTATTACCACACCGACGCAAGCTGCACAATCCATGGGGCATGCGACAATTTAGCCTCAAAATGTTAACTTGCAACACATGAAACTTTCACCCACATAACCCCCTGCCAAGCCAAGCAGGGGCTGGACACAGGGGGAGCTTAGTGATGTTGAGGAAGGCAGTGGAAATGGAGAGGAAGAGTGGGATGCTTGTCAAATGGACATGTGGGAAAGTGATGTTTTTGAAAGGAATTTGCAGGGCCAATCTCAGAGTTCAGATCCAGATAATAGTGGTGAAGGTCAATTACTCACTGTTTACTAATCTAGTGGAAGTGATGCTCAGGCAGAGGGTTGTGATGAGTCGAATGCTTCTCACTCTTGTGATGCAGATGGTGCAGCTGTACAGCTGTTGAGAGTGGATCTACAGAAATGTTTTGGCATGAGTGTACGGTAGGGAATGACACATTGGATACTGTAAAAGAAGATGACATTGAAGTAACGAAGATCCTGGATGAGGAAAGTGATCTTCCTGAAGCACTGCTTCCCAAACTTGGCACTCACAGGAAGGCAAGCCCTGAAGTTTGTTTTGTCGAGCCAGGATTGGAGCAATCCCAAGAAGGATGTGTTGAGGAGAGTTGCAGCAGCTGTAACTTTCCCTCAGTTGAGCGAGAGACTCATCTTGAAACGAACCAAAGTGAGTCGAGCTGAAACTTTGAGAGAAAAAGCCGCACTTGGTGTGAATGTAGAGGATTCTGGTGATGAAGATGATGCTCAGAATTTTACATGTATTATTTGCACACAGCAGTAGGCATGTTTTTGCTTCATGTATGTACCCCCGAGTTATTACCTTCCACGAAGGTGAAGGAGGGTTATGTTTTCACCCCTTTCTGCCTGCTTGGTGTTTGTTACTTGGAAAAAATTTTTGCCAGTATGTTGGTCTGTTGCATTGTTGTTTGTTGTCTATCTGTCACATGATTTTTGCCCAGTTTTCAAGCATCGTTCTGAATTTGTTTTTGTGTGTGTAGGTGACCGGACAAGAAAGCACACTTAATTTTGGTGAAGATCCGATCCGATCCGGATCTGAGAATTTTTAAAGTGATTCTTCACCATTAAAAGATGGGGCTAAAACGATATATAGCATGATTCTCAAAAAGTTGTGGACGGATTTGGATGAAACGTGGTGGATATGTTGGGTGTGTGACAAGGAACGAATTGATTCGATTTGGTGAAGATCCAGATCTGATATTTTATAAAGTGATTCTTCACCATTGAGAATGGAGCTAAAAACGAATATATAGCATGATTCTCAAAAATTGTGGACGGATTCGGAGAAATTGGTGGACATGTTGGTGTGTGGCAAGGACTAATTATATCGATTTTTGTGAAGATCTGAATCCGAATCTGCATGCAAGAACGATTTCGATTTTTAAAGTGATTCTTCACCATTGAGATTTGGCCAAAAACGATATAGTACTGTATAGCATGATATTGAAAAATGTATGGGCCTGATATGTTCTCATGGATCAGGCATTAGGGCGGAGGTATGCGCTCTACCGAGTACTTCTAGTTTGTTATTCTTTTCAGGATTAATCGTGCAGCAGTCTGGGATTTATACACTGCCAAATAAAGCGATGAGCAACGTGCGTGGGGGGGGGGGGGGGAGAAGACGCAGGGTGAGAACGAGGGAGGGGCTGGGAATCGAGAGGGAGAAGAGGGTGGCCGGATGCAGGGGGAGAATGGAGAGGTCGGAACGCAGGGGGAGAAGGGAGGGGCCGGGAAGCAGGTGAGAAGGGAGAGCCGGGACGCAGGGGAGAAGGGAGAGCCCGGGACGCAGCGGGGAGAAGGAGTGGCCGGGACGCAGGGGGCAGCACGAGGGAGTCTAAAAAAAATTAGCTGAAAAAGAACGATGGCCAAGGCCGAAGGCAGAGGCGAAAAAAATTTAGGCCGGGTTCGGGGCCCGCCAGGCCCCGAACGCTAAAGGTTCCAGGTGTTCTCACCTGCATTCTACTGCATTTCCTGGTCCCTTTTAAGAGGATTTGTATAGTGTTGTCCTTGTTAACAGGGTAAAAGCACTGAAGACAATCATTGAAGACATGAAATTCATCTTGCAAATTAATTATAATACATATTTGTAATGTAAATTGTCAAAAAATTCATTGTACAAATCATGAATCAATCTGTAGGATAATTCTTCATTGTCTTTATAGAAAATTACACAAAAGTTGAACAATAATTGATACCAATTGCATAATAAGTTGCAATATTGATAACAAGTTGCACTAAAAGTTTGCAAATAAGTTCACAATTGGTAACATGTTGCATCCACTAGTTTTGAGTTCTTGAGTCGATAATGTCGACAGGCGCCAACCACTGAACATTGTCACTTCTTTTCTTTGTTCAGGTTGTGCTTTTTCTTGCTGCACGTTGGTGGAACGTCTTGCCTTCTTGCAGCCTTCTCAGTCAGTTCTTTGGTCCTGCGCTTGGTCAACTTACTGAGAGCAGCTGCACCCACTTCTCGCTTCTTTCTCTTCTTTGTCCCTTCCTGTCTGCCAGTCTGCCTTGTAGGCTCCCCCTCAATGTTCTCGCACAGGTCTACGGTCTATGGACCTGTGCATTTGTCGCTACTGTAGTACCACTGCAGTTTTTTCCTGATGACGAGATTGTACTTGACACCCACACTCTGCGCTGTAGGTCTCCATGTTAGTCGGTGTGATCTGACATCCAAGACATCTCCATGAGATTGAAGGCACTCTCACTTGTGGCCCATGGAAGCAGGACAGCAGAGCCTCACCATTCTTGAGAGAGGGGGTACTTTCACCTTCAACAGACCTTGTCCACCAGTGCGATGCGAGCAGACTCATCTTCTGAGCTGGTGCAGCTAGAGTCGATCTGAACTCCGAACCTCCGTTCAAAGGCATCACATCCTCGGTGCAAGGACATTTGTCACAGACGTGCAACTTCAGGAGCTGCTCCTGCTGACAGTGTGCCCTCTGCTGATGGATCAATTGCTGAGGCACTTCTGAGACAGCATTAAGCAGGGCATTTTCTTCTGGAGGTACTTTCCACATTCACATAGCCTTCTCACACACTCTGCAAGAAGTCATGCACTCTCCATCTCCACTACGGGCAGTGTTGACAATCTCAGACACACCACCCAAGAACATCTTCTTCACTTGTAGCAGGTTGGCTTTCTCATCCAGGTCGAGGTCTGAAGCTCTTGCCTGAGATGGCAGCTTCTCAGTTTGACAAAGCAGGCCATGAACTCTCGGACAAGGTCCACCTGCTGTCTCTGAGCTGTTGGATCAGTGGGCCTTCATCTCAAACAGGAGGACGTACTTCTTCAGCGCGGAACACTGATGTATAGAACATCAATATCAGTCTCACAAATTTCTTCTTGTGGAAACTCGCTGCAGTATAACGCTCCTTTCGTGCCTTGCCATCTTTGGTCATATTCTTCTTCTTCAGAACACATGGATCTGGCGTATTCTCTCCTTGGCTTTTGTGTCTACGTGCCTGCGATGGTAGACCTCCACAACCCGTGACAATAGTGTGTGCGATCAGCTTGAGAGAGGAAGCCAAAGTAAAGACAACAAACATCCACACCGCAGAGTGTCAACACTGACATCATACACAGAGAGCCACTGTGACTGACATCCCGCTCTGGCATGGTATACCTGACACCAATCAGCCCACAGATTTCCTGCAAGAACTGCTTTAAGTCAGTGACCATTTGAAGCCATTGTAGATTCAGAGAGCATGGCCTCTGCGAAGTTGCGAATGGGTCGCTCGCTTCTGGGGACGCATTGTGAGCAGGTGAACAGGAGTCCCCATCTATGTCCAACATGTGTGGGGCATTGTTTTCCCCTATGCGAACTCGTCCTGACTGGACTCCCTGCATGACTGAGCAGGAGTCCATGAGATGGATATGCGCATTCTTCCACGGTAGCTCATACTTTCAACAAGTCAACCATTCTGTGCAACGAGGCACGTCCATTGACAACAGGGACTCTAGATGCTGCCACTATGACCTGCTTATGCAGTGGCTGTAGTAACTGCCAGGACACATAAGACCCTCTGAGGTTTGTGGCTTGTTGACTCATCAATGTTAGAGAGAAGTATTCTCTGCAATGCTGATATCAACTGATGACTGTACGTATGTCTAGTCCAAACCTAAGCTTGTAGGAAGCAGATGTCCTGTCCATTGTGAGCTGACCAAGGCCTTTGCATCCAGGTTGAGTGCTTTGGCCAGCTTATCAGTTCAGGGCAAGGCTGAATGGGTAGAAGGCTGTGCGAGGAAAGGCAAGACCATGGCTTGACATTGGATACCCTGTCACCTATTGGTACGCAGGCACGTGTACAGGGATGGGGCAGTAGAAGCAGCAGTGCAAGAGTAGCAGAAGTGAGGAAACACCTGGAGAAAAAGCAAACCCAAAGCCAATGCAGAGTAAAAAGAAAAGCCAATCACCATTTATAATACGTGCTTCAAAAGTGAATACAGTGACCGGTACATTGATTACACTACCCAACTATTAGTCATGTGCCAGTGCTATTGGTGGTAAAACAAGATTGACCCAATTGAGTTGTGCTTGCTTGCCAATTAACATAATTTAGTTACTGTATGAAAGTGCACCAACCACAACGACACTACATTGACAGCATAGATGTCTGTTACATGTACACTGATAACTGTACAGTATAATCCCAAGGCTATTACCAGGAATAACGTAATTGGATGCCAGGATCTCTGAATATCACGATGCTTCTTGCTCTCCGCATGGGATTCCAATGACTTGAACCACGTCCTCCATAAACAATCTCCTTTGAGCACCATGTGCAACAGCTTTCTGGCTGGCTATCTTTGAATGAAGCCCCCAACACACGTACCGCATGGCATACGCTCCAGCCATTCCCACTTCAGGAATCTTGCAATCTTTCAATTAGTGCAGCCAAACAAGCATCACAATCCGGGACAGCCTGCGGCTACTGAATGCGGCCCATGTTTAGCAAGCGACCTTGGCCTGCACACATCGGACACCGACGCTCTAGCTCGATTAATGCTGCTGTGACAGTTTTCAGGAGTAATGCGGCGAGGTGGTCCGAATGTTATGTTAAATGATCTGCAATGACGTCAGTGCAGAGTGCCGGAAATCTGTATTAGGGACACCGTCGAATACTTTTTTATAAAAGATCGTTGGCGCGTGAAATCACTCCCAACAATTGACTAACCCCCCTATACCCCTATTTTTCTCAACGATTTGCTTAACTCAGAACGTTTCCTGGTGAATAAAATCGCGGAATTCCACGAATTCGCTGGAATTTTCTCATGCGGAGGGAGAAGGGAGTGGCCGGACGCAGGGGAGAAGGGGGGACGGGACGCGGGGGTAGAAGGGAGTGGCGGGACGCAGGGGAGAAGGGACTGTGCCGGGACGCAGGGGAGAAGGGAGTGGCCGGGACGGGCCGGGAAGCAGGGGGAGAAGGGATGGCCGGAAGCAGGGGGAGAAGGATGGCCGGGAAGCAGGGGAAAGTCGGAGGGGAGAAGTAAAGAGGGGAGGGGTGCAGGGAAAGGAGAGGATGTGGGGCATGAAGAAGCAAGGAGGGGAAGAACATGGAGGAAGCAAGGAGGGGAGGGAACGGGTGATGGACACTTAAGTGAGGGACGTAGAGCAAATGTAATGTTTGCCATGGAAGATGACCTCGGGTAAATTATACAGTAAAAAGAGCATAATGTTCGTGAAGTACAACATGTTGTCCTTTAAATAAAACCATCAGCAAAGCGATGGGTACTTTTGCAGTTTTGCTAGTATTAAATAAGGCAATTCTCTGTATGTGTGCAAGTATGGGTGTTGCATGTGTGTATGTACGGGTGTGTGTACGTATAGGTGTATGCGTATCTGAAAATCATGGAAAACAACAGGGCTGGGCCAATCTCCACCAAATTTTGCAAATGTGTTGGTAATACCCAGGGTCAGGTCATCCCCCTTCCCCCATTGTGAGTGGTGTGGGGGGAGACGACTTACAATTTTCACCTGTACACATGCCATAATGCAAGTGCTTTACTGACCCCTTCTGCAGACAGGGGGATTATTAGAGACAGCACAAAACATATTTGCCCCACCTCCACCAATACTCCATCATCTCCCCAAATGAAGGAAGAAGATTGACAGTTATAAAATGTATTGGTGGAGGCAAATGTTAAAACTTACATGGGCAAGAACAACAAACAAATCAGTGGTTGAATAAATTTGAGCATGTACATTAGTAGAGCTGATGATAAAACAGAAACTGTTATACTTTTGGAGACATCATGCGTGCATTAAAACGAATGTCTGGAGAAATCAACCATGCTGGATGTGGTTGAGGGAAGAAGAGGAAGACGTAGACCGTGTATCGGCTGGATGGATGGGGCTACAACCCAGCTGTGTCTGCCAGAGCTTTGGAAAGCAGTGCAGGATATGGATGTTTGGACAAATCCGATCATGAATGGCACCAGAAGTCGGACATGACTTCACAGAACTAGATAGCTCGACAAGAATGTACAGAACACCTTACCTTGTGCAGTCTTGAGAAGAAAAAAAACCCAAAACAAAAAAATAAAAATAAAACATGGGAATTGCGAAGGGTGTTTTCCATTCTTGCTAATCACATTTCCGAGCACGATCTATATGTCCTGCGAGCTGTCATTTTGTCTGAATCGCGATATTCCTCAACGCTGAGACAGCGACACAGCCAATTTGATCAATTTGACATGATGTAAAATGGTGCAACGTTTGTCCAAGTACTGCTGAACTGGAGGTTCGAGTTCCGCTTCGTGTTCTACAATGTTCAAAATATAACTTTGTCGAAATCAATTGTTGCTCCGATCTATCAACACTGATATGTACAGGTGTAGAGACAGAAGAGACAGATAGATAGATAGATATGAGTGCATCACCCCGCTTTTGGCTTTGCGCTCACGGGGCAATGACCTTCCCATGTCCTTTGTCTCAAGACTGCACAGGGTAAGAGTTCTTACAAGCCCGGTGTTGGCTTCACGGTTAAGGTGTGCGCTCAACATCCACAATCCGGTGTTGGCTCACGATAGAGGTGGCTGCTCACAAGATCCACAAGCCGGATGTTGGCTTCACGGTAAGGGGCTGCCTCAAGATCACAAGCCCGGTGTTGGCTTCACGGTTAAGGTGGCTGCCTCAAGATCCACAAGCCCGCAGGTTGGCTTCAAGGTTAAGGTGGCTGCTCAAATCCCACAATCCCTGGTGTGGCTTTCACGGTTAAGGTGGCTGCCTCAAGATCCACAGCCGGTGTTGGCTTCACGGTTAAGGTGGCTGCCTCAAGATCCACAATCCCGGTGTTGGCTTCAACGGTTAAGGGGCGCTGCCTCAAGATCACAAGCCCGGTGTGTGGCTTCAACGGTAAGGTGGGCTGCCTCAAGATCCACAATCCGGTGTTGGCTTCAGCGTTAAAGGTGCTGCTTCAAGATCCAAGCCCCAGTGTTGGCTTCACGGTTAAGGTGGATGGCTTCAAGATCACAGAGCCTGGTGTTGCGCTTCACGGTTAAGGTGGACTGCCTCAAATCACAATCCGGTGTTGGCTTCACGTTAAGGTGGCTGGCCTCAAGATCCACAACCCAGTTGTTGGCTTCACGGTTAAGGTGGCTGCCTCAAGATCCACAAGCCGGTGTTGGCTTCACGGTTAAGGTGGCTGGCTCAAGATCCACAGGCCTGGGTGTTGGTCTTCCAGTAAAGGTGGCTGGCTCAAGGATCCCACAATCCCGTGTTGGCTTCACGGTTAAGGTGTGCTGCTCAAGACCACAAGCCGTGGTGTTGGCTTCACGTTAAGGTGGGCCTTGCCTCAAGATCCACAATCCCGGTGTTGCTTCACGGTTAAGGTGGCTGCCTCAAGATCCACAAGCCCGGTGTTGGCTTCACGGTTAAGGTGGCTGCCTCAAGATCCACAAGCCCGGTGTTGCTTCAGGGTTAAGTGGCGTGCGTCAAGATCCACAACCCGGTGTTGGCTTCAAGGTTAAGGTGGCTGCTCAAGATCCACAGGCCTGGTGTTGGCTTCAGTAGGCTGGCTGCCTCAAGATCCAAATCCCGTGTTGCTTCAACGGTTAAGGTGGCTGCCACAGCAAGATCCACAAGCCCGGTGTTGCTTCACGGTTAAGGTGGCTGCCTCAAGATCCACAATCCGGGTGTTGGCTTCAACGGTTAAGGTGGCTGCCTCAAGATCCACAAGCCCATGGTGGCTTCACGGTTAAGGTGGCTGGCTCAAGATCCACAGGCTCGGTGTTGGGCTTCACGGTTAAGGTTGGCTGCTCAAACTCACAATCCCGGTGTGGGCTTCAACGTGTTAAGGTGGCTGCCTCAAGATCCACAAGCCCGTGTTGGCTTCACGGTTAAGGTGGCTGCCTCAAGATCCACAATGCCCGTGTTGGCTTCACGGTTAAGGTGGCTGCTCAAGATCCACAAGCCCGTGTTTGGCTTCACGGCTTAAGGTTGGCTGGCTCAAGATCCACAATCCCGGTGCTTGGCTTCACGTTAAGGTGGCTGCCTCAAGATCCACAACCCAGTGTTGGCTTCACGGTGTAAGGTGGCTGCCTCACAGATCCACAAGCCCGGTGTTGGCTTCACGGTTAAGGTGCTGCCTCAAGATCCACAACCCGTGTTGGCTTTCACGGTTAAGGTGGCTGGCTCAAGATCCACAAGCCCGGTGTTGGCTTCACGGTTAAGGTGGCTGCCTCAAGATCCACAACCCGGGTTGTTGGCTTCACGGTTAAGGTGGCTGCCTCAAGATCCACAACCCGTGTTGGCTTCACGTTAAGGTGGCTGCCTCAAGATCACAAGCCCGGTGTTGGCTTCACGTTAGGTGCGCTCAAGATCCACACCGGGTTGGCTTCACGGTTAAGGTGGCTGCCTCAAATCCACAAATCCCGGTGTTGCTTCACGGTTAAGGTGGCTGCCTCAAGATCCACAAGCCAGGTGTTGGCTTCACGGTAAGGTGGCTGCACTCAAGATCCACAAGCCCGGGTGTTGGCTTCACGGTTAAGGTGCTGCCTCAGATCCACAATCCCGGTGTGGCTTCACGGTTAAGGTGGCTCTCTCAAGATCCACAACCCGGTGTTGGCTTCACGGTTAAGGTGGCTGGCTCAATATCCACAATCCCGTGGTGTTGGCTTCACGTTAAGGTGGCTGCCTCAAGATCCACAAGCCCGGTGTTGGCTTCACGGTTAAGGTGGCTGCCTCAAGATCCAAACCCGGTGTTGGCTTCACGGTTAAGGTGGCTGCCTCAAGATCCACAAGCCCGGTGTTGGCTTCACGTTAAGGTGGCTGGCTCAAGATCCACAATCCGGTGTTGGCTCACGGTTAGGTGGCTGGCTCAAGATCCACAAGCCGGTGTTTGGCTTCACGGTTAAGTGGCTGCCTCAAGATCCACAAGCCCGGTGTTGGCTTCACGGTTAAGGTGGCTGCCTCAAAGATCCACAATCCGGTTGGCTTCACGGTTAAGGTGGCTGCCTCAAGATCCACAAGCCCGTGTTGGCTTCACGGTTTAGGTGGCTGCCTCAAGATCCACAAGCCACAGTGATGTTGGCTTCACGGCTTAAAGGTGGCTGCTCAAGATCCACAATCCCGTGTTTCGCTTCACGTTAAGTGGCTGCTCAAGCTCACAGCCCGGTGGTTGCTTCCAGTTAAGGGGCTGGCTCAAGATCCACAAGCCCGGTGTTGGCTTCACGGTTAAGGTGGCTGCCTCAAAGATCCACAATCCCGGTGTTGGCTTCACGGTTAAGGTGGCTGCCTCAAGATCCACAAGCCCGGTGTTGGCTTCACGGTTAGGTGGCGGCTCAAGATCCTCAGGTACATACAAGGAAATTATACGCAGGAGGGGCATCGAGTCCATCATGCTTACGCAACACCAACCGACAATAAACCTCAAGGTCTTCAGTTAAGCCCCTATCACCGTTGAATGAACACAGGGCGGGTTGACTCAGCTCTTCATTCTTCTGAGGTCGACAAACTGCTTCCGAGCGACTTGTAAGAGGGGACCGCATCAGCGGCACGGCCACGGCCACGCCCCCAGAAAATTATGCAACCAGCAGTTCTTATGAATCACCTGGTTTATATCATCAGCCGGGGACCAATCTGCTCGCATTCGTTGGTGGACGTCAAAAGATATCATGGGGTCTTTTAACGAACAATAAGCGGAGAATCTTCGACTTCCTGAAGTTAAAAATAAAAAATCCTGCTAAAGCCGCCAAGGGGGCACTGCATCAGGGGTATCCTCACAGCAACCCCCCCCCAATAGATGATACTCTTAGTCCAATGTACGTACACTGTACAGTACGAACGTGCACGAACACTTGTAAACTGTACTTCGTGTTTATAAAGCACGTGTTATTATTATAATAATAATAATAAGGCCACAATGGCACACAACGTGAGGCACCGTCAGTCGGGTGACTTTTATGATTTCTTTAATTACCGTCGATCTCGGGCTCCGTTCGTCTCGACCTTATACTTATCGATCTCAAACAAGGACATTGAACAAAGACATGAGGTACACGTCCGTGTACTTGTGTCCCTCACGCCCCTCACCTTGCCGCCCATCACCAGGCACCACGAGGACAAATGGAACTCAGATCGACGTATTTACACGATCGCCCTTCTCGAACCTTTTTATTTTTTGCGGTGTTTTTAATGGATTTCATCGGTAATCCTAAAACACGAGTCAACAACGTTTCACCCTGGCTTCGTATTTTTACAGAAACAAAACATCGGCGAGGTGAAGGGCGAAAGAGGGAGAAATTACAAGCCGTGCTTAAAGATACACCGAAACGACACTCCGGGTGTGTTCGATCCCCAATCAGCCTGGGGAGGCTCGTTAAGTGGCTTGAAGACTCGAGCTGTGTATTGATATTGGTGAATTATATGCTTACACGTGATTGGTTGTCGTCATTTGGCTTGTATGTGTTTGAGTAGCGCAGTATAACTCGCAGATTGGCCAGCGATGTGCAGTGTGACCCCACTCTTGGCTCTTCACACAAGAAATCTTGGCATTTCGTTACCATGCGTCTTGGTTTCTATTATCAATTTCCAACCTTGTGATTTCTTGGCTTTTTTTCATGGTCTACTTTGGAATTTATGAAACTAGTACGTGCCGTACGTATAAAAAAAAACTTTCAAACCGTGTCCAGAACAACAATCCACAAAGGCCGTTCCTTCACTCTCGGTGCCGTACGTGCAACAAAAAAAAATTCAACAAACAGTGTGATCACTCGGCCGTGCCTATCGTGCGCGATGCGTGCCGTACGTGCAAACCAAAAAAAAAACTTTCAAACAACCACACAGGCCGTCTTCACTCTCGCTGCCGTAGTGCGTGGCCTACGTGCGAACCAAAAAAAAAAAACTTTCATACAACCACACAGGCCGTTCCTTTGCTCTCGTAAATGACGACTGGATTGGGGCATTGTGTTTATCGATAAATTCGCATAATAAATCGAGAAATTATTACAATACAGTGTCATCACTATCCGGAAGTCCGTACGTTGTAACCCGTAATGGGGAACGCGGCTGAGGATCTCTTCCCCAACGGCCACGCTTACGCAGCAACATGTCCTGTCATCTATCTATAATTCCAGCAATCTGTGTGTGTGTGTCTGTGTGTGTGTGTGTGACCGCTGTTTCTCGACAATTGAAACTTGCCAGGTATATTGCTGGGGACCTGAAGATGTGCCTTTTCAAGGTTTGATATTAATCGGA
>CM068967.1:12358796-12372200 GCA_035128595.1 Eptatretus atami | reverse complement strand
TCCCAAGTTATGGCCATTTATTTACCAACCAATGGCAAGACACGTTGATGCGTGGGCGTGGCCGATGGGGAAGGGAAGCACAGCCGCGTTTCCCATTACGGGTTACAACGTATGGGCTTCCGGAGAGTGATGACTTCGTGATATTCCTAATCAATTTCTCGATTTCTTATGCGCATTTATAGATAAACACAATGCCCCAAGTTTATGATCGTTTTCATATTAGACGGTGTATAAATTTCGGTAAGATCAGAGTGCTGTATGCTCCGAACCAGGAAGTAAATTATTTTTTTGCACGTTTTTTTTCGTGTATTCTAATAATTCTCGATTCTTATGCCATTTATAGATAAACACAATGCCCCAAGTTATGATCGTTTTCAATTAGACGGTGTATAAATTTCGGGAACATCAGAGTGCTGGTATGCTCCGAACCAGGAAGTAAAAATTTTCTCTCTCTTCTCTTCTCTTTTGTTTATCTTCTTTCTTTTTTGTTTTTTCCTTGCCACGACCATTGCGAAAAGGTTAAAATACGTTGGCACTAATTGAATAATTGGGTATTAAAACTAAATTGCGAATAATCGTAACTGTGAATAATATCGAACTTCCGGGTCACGCACGTAACGGGCACGTGAGAGCGAAGAAACGGCCTGTGTGGTTTATTTATTTATTATTATTATTATTTTTTATTTTTACGGGCACGTACTAGTTGGTAACTAAATGGCGCATCGGCCACGCCTACGCAGCAACGTGTCCTGTCATTGATAACTAAGGCGCCCTTTCCCCATCGGCCACTGGACGCTACGCAGCAACGTGTCCTGTCATTGATAACTAAGGCGCCCTTCCCCATCGGCCACGCCTACGCAGCAACGTGTCCTGTCATTGGTTTGGTAAATAAATGGACAGAACTTGGGAAGCACTTGTCCGATTAATATCAAACCTTGAAAAGGCACATCCTCAGGTCCCAGCAATATACGAGTTTCGATTAGATCGGACCAGTGGTTGTCGAGAAACAGCGGTCACAGACACACTCACAGACACAGACACACAGACACACATTGCTGGAATTATAGATAGATGAGGAGTGGTCACATTGGTGATGTGAGGCTGTTTGTGTCTATCGTCATGGCATGGTGTTAGAGATTTGGGAATTTCTTCATCGACGATGACGGGATTTAAGCCGTCTGGTTATCTCCGGTTTGATAGGAATGTAGTCGAGAGTTGGTGATGCTGGAGTGAGGGCATTGACCGGTATCTTGAGGCTGCCGGCCTCGAGTCGTCGAGCGACGGCCGAAGGGTCGCCATCTTGCTGAACTGCGCTGGGCCCGATGCTGTGGATGTATGGATATGAAAACCTCCCGTTCGAGTCGGCGGTTGCCTCGAAGGTATTCAAAACCGTCAGAGAGGCATTCGACACGTACTGCAACCGGTCCGTGAGCGAGTCAAGTTCTGGGAATTCCCCGAGTCTGAAGGTCCAGTCATTCGAGCCATATTTGAACAAGCTGCGCATCATGGTGAAGGCATGCGAATTCCGCCAACACTGATAACATGATCAGGGATAAAATCATTTTTCCATGCGCAACCTCACCTTGAAAGAGTGTCTGTTACGTGAGCCGAGACTGACTTTGGAAGAAAGAAAAAAAAAACGATAACTCTGTTTGGCTGCTGAGTCAAGTAGGTCACATGCCAGGGCCATGATGTCGACTCTCATCGGCTGCTTCCACCAGATTCTCCCAAGACATTGAGTCGATTCACTGCCAAGGGCGCCGCAGTCTCAAGTCTTCTAGCAAGGGTCCCTTTGCACCCGAGCCTTTGGCTGATCACATACAAGGACATCCGAAACTGTGAACTGCAGGTGTATTCATCAACCTCGCCAATGTCCTGCCTTTTGGGAAAAACTGCAGGAACTGTAATAAGCAGAATCATTTTGCAGAAGTCTGCCGACCATCCAAGCGTGTTCATGCATTGGCGACGAGCACGGCGCTGACCGAGCTGCCGTCTCTTAGTAACCTGTACATTGATGGTGTGTCCATGTTGCTGGTAGGAAGACGTGCAGGTCATGAATCCGGACGTCTCTTGATTTGCGAACGTCAACATCAATGACCTTAGGGTTAAGGGGACTGTTGACTCCAGAGCACAGGTATCGATACTTCCTCGCAGACTATTAGATTCCATGGAGAATCCAGTTAAGACTATCAAATTGACAATCCTATTGAAGAGTTACAGTGGGGGCACTATCCCTCATCATGGAGTGGCCAAGCTACAATACACCGCTGGGTCGTCGATGGGGCGCTTCGACTTGTATGTGGTCGACACCAATGTGCAGACTATTCTCAGTCTTCGCGTGCTGACATACGTACATCTTATCCAGAAGGGCCCCAACAGTCGCTTGCTGTCTGTCGAGGCTGTGACGTCGGTGGCTTCACCGCAATCTGACCTTGCACTGTACAAGGTCCAGGCTGATCATGCAGATTTGTTCACTAGCTTGGGGAAGTTCGACTCACCACACCACATTGAGACACATCGTCGTGTGACAGCCTACATGAGCACTTGAAGGCCAAATTGCTTGACATGGAGACACAGGGCATAATTTCCAAGATGGGTGGACTGACGGACTGGGTGCATAATCTAGTGGTTGTTGAGAAGAAAGATAAATAGTTGGAATGTGTATCGACCCCAGGAATCTCAACAAGGCCATTAAACGTGAGCACCACCCCCATCCCTACATCAGATGAAGCCATGGGTCTTCAGTATATTTGATCAAAAGGACTTTTTTTCTGGCAGGTTCATTTAGATCAGGAGAGTGCCCTCAGGTGCACTTTTAATTCTCTCCTGGTGTGTCATTGTTTTAACCATCTCCCATTTGGTGTCACATCAGCCAGTGAGGTTCTGCAAAAGAGAAATAACAGCACATTTGGAGACATTGATGGAGTATTCTGCATCACAGACTACATGATTCTTGCTGCAACCACACCTGCTGAGCAAAACGCCATTGCACACAAGGTATTGGACCATGCACGAAAGCAGACCGTCAAATTCAACCCAAACAAGATGCAGTGGAAGGTTGCAGAGTTAAAATACATGGGTCATGTCCTCACCTCTGCTGGTGTTCGCCTGGATGAAGACAAGGTGAAAGCCACATTGGAATCGCCAACTCCTCAGTCACTGCTGAAGCTGCAGCGAGTTCTGGGTGTTGTCGACTACCTCGGTCGGTTCATACCCAACATGACCATCACAACGCCAATTGTGTTCACTATGAAAGAAAGAGGCAGCCTGGGAATGGCATTGAGAGCATGATGCAGCATACCAGATGGTGAAATCCTCAATCGCCAAGCGGCTCGTGTTGAAGTTCTTTGACCCCGCAAAGTTTGCAGTCCTTCAGACTGATGCATGTTCAGCTGGGTTGGCCACATGCCTGCTGCAGGAAGGGCATTCTGTCACATATGCCTCCTGGTCTCTAACACCTGCTGAACAGAATTACGTCCAGATAGAGAAGCATCTTCTTGGAATTGCATTCGGGGCTGAGCGTTTTCATCAGTACATATACAGGTTTGACACGACCGTACACACCGCCCACAAGCCGCTGGTGGCTATGGTCAAGAAGCCACTGCACCTGCTCTTGCCCAGACTTCAACTCATGATCCTTTGCCTTCACCGATGCACTGTGTCAGTGCAGTACATCCCAAAGTACTGTACATCAGTGCAGTACTGGCCAGGCATGTCAAGAGACATAGAATCTTGTGGAGTGTGTGCCAGATTTCGGCCTGCCAATCAGAAAGAGCCACTCAACCCACACAGAGCCCCTGATCGCCCATGGCAGAATCTGGATGCCGATATATTTCACTTCTGTGGAAAAGACTACCTCATTCTGATTGACTGCTACTCAATTTCCTGAGGTGTCACAGTATTATCAGGTCATGCCAGATTAGATCTGTAATTTGCTTACAGGTACCATGTTAACCTGTTTCATGGTCGGGTTGATGGCGACTAAACTGTCTCCCCCACCAGGTTTTCTGGTGAGGACAGGAAAGGGATATGGACACCCAGCAGGATTAAAAACAAAACCTCTCACAGGGCGGATGTGGTTTGAGACGTGTGTTGGTCCCCATGGTTCTGGAGCTGCAGAAGCAGAATAGCACTAAGTTCTTTGACCTTGCAAGAAGTCATGGACTTAGGGTGGCCAGTTCATGGATTCAGCGCCCACAAGTTCATCGCTGGACTTGTTATTCCAACGCTGGTGGTGTGGCCAAGGAGATTGACCATGTCCTCGTTGATGGTCGCTGGAGGATAATCCAGAGCTGCAGGGTCGACCTGAGTGCTCATTTCTTCAATACCGACCTCAGGCTTGTTCTAACAACTCTGAAGTTGCAGCTTAAATCTAAGAGAATGGTACCATCCCAGCCTAGGCTAGGTGTTGGCAAGCTCAATGATGAGAGGGTAGCTGACGAGTTTGCTAACAGCCTCAGTGGGGATTCAGGGGGTCTGGGTGATTTGGGAAATCCTGAAGAGTTGTGGAGTGCCTTTAAGACCACCATCCTTGATGTTGCCGGTGGATGTCTTGGAACTCACTGTCGGGCGAAGAAGAATTTTGTCTCTCGAGACACTGGATACCATTGACCAGAGTCGTAGGTCCAGCCTTAATGGCAGAGCTGAGCTGTTCAAGGGCTTGGTTAAAAAACACACATCAACCATACAACACCACTTGACGAAACCCCCACCAACAGCACTCCTTACACATGCACACGATCTCCCATCAATGCTCAAACTACCTAAAAGTCCTACCAACATCCTGACATCCCTCTATCTCCATAACCTCCAGGTCCCTATCTAATTCCAATTTAAACTTATCAACTCTTTCTGCTGCCACTACCTTTCCAGGGAGGCCATTCCATGCATTAACTATTCTCTGAGTAAAAGTGAATTGTGGTGACCAAAACTGCACACAATATTCTAGATGTGACCCTCACTAAATTCCTGTACAATGTTAACACCACCTCTTAATTTATAAATGAGCCCCCTCCGAATACAACCTAAAACCCTATTTGCTTTACCTATAGCTGCCTGGCACTGTGCTGCCTGCTTGCCTTCCTTATCTATTACCACCCCCAGGTCTTTCTCCTGTGTGACACGCTCCAACATTACCCCTTGCATCCTGTAATCTTTATTTTCATTGTGGTTTTTTTTCCCATCCCCAACACCTTACACTTGCTCAGGTTAAATTGCATCTGCCAATCTTTTGCCCAATCGATGCAAGTATCGATACTTTCCTGACTCTCATCACCACCCTTCCCCTCCCTACCCCCTGATATCCAACTTACATCCAAGCTTTGTGTCATTTGCAAATTTGGAAAGCCAACTCTTCACCCCACTATCCAAATCATTAATGTTAATAATGGTCCGAGTACTGATCCCTGAGGTACCCCACCACTTACACCCTTCCGGCGAGACATCCTCCCGCTCACAGGATGATCCAGAACTGCAGGGTCTTCCGGAGTGCTCAGTTCCTCAATACCGACCACAGTTCTGATCAACCTGCTGCAACCACACGGCACGACCATGTGTCGCATGGTTGCAGCAGGGTGATCAGAACTGCAGTTAGAGCATAGGGTGGTGGGCTCTTGACAGAGGAGTCCGAAATGAAGACCTGCTGGGCCAGTTACTTTGAGCGGCTGTACCAAGCTGACCCACCAGCTGTTGAGTTGGATGTCAGGGGTGTTACTATCCCAATTGCTGACCCTTCAATCAATTGTAATCCACCTTTGTTTGTGGAAACACAGGCTGCAGTGAACTGGTTGAAAATGGGGTAAAGCTTTTGGAAACTGTGGCATCCATGCTGAACTTCTCAAGGTTGGTGGAAATGCTGTACTCGTGTCGTTGCATGCAGTTCTGTCCTCTGCCTGGAACACAGGTATCATCCCAACTGACTGGAAAGGAAAGGGTGATCGCCAGGACTGAAACGACCACCGAGGGGTGATGCTGCTCTTGGTGCCGGGCAAGGTCTTTGCTTGAATAATTCTTGATAGGGTGATACCATCTCTGACTTATTTCCAGTTATTACTGGAGTTGGTCAGGGGTGTGTGCTGGCCCCCACACATGCACTGGATGTCGGAGAGATCAAGCTGTAGTGCATCGTTTGGGAATGTCAAGATCTCTGACTTTGATTTTGCAGATGACGCAGTCATCTTTGCGGAGACTGGGTATCTTTTTGTGGACCCTCGACATGCTGAACAAAGAGTCGGAGCTGCTAGGATTACGGGTTTCCTGGGTCAAAACTAAGATTCAGGCTTTCATTGACATCTTGGATGCTGCTATCCTGTATCCCTTTGTGGTGAGGATGTTGAGGTCACGGAGAGATTCATTACCTTGGCAGTGATGTTCATAACTCCGCTGGCTGTGTTCTTGAGGTCAATAGATGCCTGGGGAGTCATGTAGTCACTGGATAATGGGGTGTGGCGCTGTCGGTACCTATGCAGGTCGACGAAAGTCAAAGTCTTCAGGTCGTAGGTTCTTCCATTCTTGCTCTATGAATGTGAGACTTGGACTTTGACCAGGGATCTGAGATGGAGACTTCATTCCTTTGGTACCAGGTCTCTTTGGAGAATCCTTGGCTATCGCTGGTCAGACTTTCTGTCCAATGAGCGGTTGCTGAGACAGACTCAGATGAGATTTGTTTACCTATTTAGTCCATGAGCATCAGCTGCGGCTAAATGGGCATGTGGCTTGTTTTCCTGACGCTGATCCTGCTCATCAGATTCTCTCTGCGAGGGAGCCTTGTGAGTGGAGGAGGCCAATGGGCTGACCATGTGCCGTGTGGTTGCAGCAGGTTGATCAAATCTCAAGGATATGGGGATGGGTCAGGCATCTGCCTGGGTGATGGCCAGATGGAGGCACCAAGAATACCGGGAGAAAGTGGACACAGTGATGTGCTGCTCCGGCGCATGCTTCCTGATCTGACCTGACCTGACCTGACAGCTGGATGGGCTCATGGCTACCTCGGTCATTTGAGCAATGAAAGCAAACTTTTCTCGCCATGGCAATCCGGAGGAGGTATTAGCTGACAGTGTTCCCTTTGGTAGCACAGAAATTAAGGACTTTGGACATGAATAATAGAGCATAACATTCACAACCTTATCCCCGACATATCCGCAAGCCAACGGTCAAACCGAGTGAGTGATTTAGACAATGAAACGGACATTGCGAAAGGCACATGGAGATGGGACTGGCATTCAACTAGCAATCCTTGCCTACCGCAACTCGCCTATTCGCAGAATGACATTCTCTCCAGCTCAACATTTGATGAATAAGAGGCTAAGGGATAAGTTATCTGTGTACAGTAAAAACATCCAGCCAGATGTCATGTCAGATGCTTGTCAGATGCTTGTCAGAAGCTATACACCAAATTCTATGATAGAGGGGTGAAACCTCTCATTGACCTCCAAGTAGGTGATGCTGCCCACGTCGAGACCAGATAGGGCTGCGTACCTGTAGTCGTATCGAGGAAACTTTCTGCATCAAGTTCGTACCTAGTTACCACGGCCAACAGAAGACCCTACTGCCGCAACAGGCAACACCTGCAGAAATCTCCCTCTTAGCCAGTGGCCATTCTCCCACTTCCGGATGTTGGAGAATTGAACATTCCTCCAGAGGAATCTCAGAGAACTGTGGACATGGCACCAACACCACCTCCAAGTGCTGCGAACTCCCCATCTCCTCAACCTCCTCACCACAGATCACAGGGCCTTGCCTCAAAGGTTCTTTCATAGTTATATAACATAGCATTTGAGCATTCGTTGGCCGGTTATAAAACTTGATTTTGCTATTTTCAGTCTATTGCTCCTCGTACTGACGGGGGATGTAATATTGATAAATTATATGCTTATTTGATTGGTTGTAGTCATCTGGCTTGCAAATGTTGTGCGCATGCGCTAATAAATCCAGCATTTGATCCCAGCAATGTGAATCCATTCGTGTCTGTCGTTATGACACAAGCAAGCACTCCATCGAAACGGTTGATAAGGAACAGCAAGCAATCTGTTGGTGCTTCGTAAGGGACCACACCTCTGGGAACACCTCTACCAGCTTGGTTTGTCTTAATCTGTCCACAGCTTTTTGAGATATCGTGCTTTATATTGTTGTTGCTCCTACCTCTCAATGGTGAAGAATCACTCACAAAATTCTCATATCCGCATCCAGAACTTCACCAACTCTAATCAATTCGTTGTCACACACCCAACCTGTCCGCTAAGTTTTGTCCGAATCTGTCTAACGTTTTGAAATATCGGGCTCACAGACAAAAACAAACGGGTGAAAACATAACGGTCCACATTTGGGGGCGGAGGTATTACACAAGATTTGGTTTATTGAAAATGCCAACAGGATTAGAACAGCACGGCACAATGACAGGTACCCCTACTAGTCTTCTATCTGCAATAATAAATGTGTTGTCCGTGTCCGTCCGTCTCCTCTATAACTCCAAAAACCATGAAACCTAGCATCCCCAAACTTTGCATGCACGCGAAGGGAACTCCAAAGTGGTGCATGAACGAAAACTGGGTGTTTGGGTTAATTGAAACACCCTTTTGAAGATAAGTTAGGGGGTGCTCATCAGGAAAAACCAAAATAATCCTTACCAAGATGGTGGCACGCCAACTTGGTCAGCCCTCAGTCAGCTCACAAGCCTTAAGCCGCCATTTTTTTTTTTTGGTCTTCTCAACAATGCCTTGACTTGGAACAGGCCACAATGGTTTCTTAAAGTTAATTTTTGTATATTCTTTTATTTTTTTTCCCCCCACTTTCCTCACATGTCATTGATTGCTTCATCATTATATTTATGAATTAATGGATACATTGCAATGCTTATAAACGCCAGGAGACGCCAGCGTTCGTGGCTTCATTTCATTTCCGCACATGCCATGACCTCTAGAATCTCTTAATCTCAACCGAATTTCAAAAGTTAAACTTCTTTGTTGACTTAAGCAGTAGTTCCGACTGCTTAAAAAACAAAAAGTGTTCATTTGTCCAATTCGGACATCGCTCGACATTCCGCACATCTCCGGGTGCATGGTGTTTATATAATATAACTGAGCGGCGATCACGAATCGCTTGCCAAGTCTCATGTTCCTTAACCGTTTTGTTGGAGTGCTTGCTTGAGTGCTTAAAGGCCCTGTCACACCTTGACGATTTAGCCAGCGTATGCCTGACGTATGCAAAATTTGGCTAAAAACGCTGGCAACACCGTCGAATACGTTATGGGTAAGTTTGTATACGTTAAGAGTACGCTGGCATACGTCGTAGTACACTGGCTTTTTTTTCGTAGTACGCTGGCATACGTCTTTGTTTGCCGAGGTGTTAGACAAATTTTCCATGCTTGAAATTTCCCAACGTATGCCAGCGTATGACTCACACTTCCGCATAACGCTGGCCATAAGTTGCGGCACGTTACGCGGTCGTGACACACGTCGACACACGTTACTTGTAAGTTACTCATAAGTCGAAACACGTCGAGGTAATGTTTAGCGTACCCGAAACTTATTTCTAACCTATGAGTAACGTGTTGTAGGCACGTTACGCGATCGTTGACACAAGTCGCACACGTTACTTGTACGTTACTCATAAGTCGAAACACGTCAAGGAATGGTTAGCGTCAGTGTTCCAGACTCCCTGGTTTTTATTTATTTTATTTTTTTTCTTCGGTATGATGGTCAGGTTGACACTTCGATTTCTCGTGCGGTTATAATATAATATAATTAATAGGCTTCCGCTCAACGATTTAAATCATAACCGCACAAGAAATCGAAGTGTCAACATCACCGTCATACCGAAGAAAAAAAAAAAACCAGGGAGTCTGGAACACTGACGCTAACCATTACCTCGACGTGTTCGACTTATGAGTAACGTACAAGTAACGTGTGTCGATGTGTGTCAACGATCGCGTAACGTGCCTACAACTTATGCCAGCGTATGCGGAACGTGTGTCATACGTCGAGTACGTCGAGAAATTTTCAACATGCTGAAAATTCTCGACGTATTCGCGTATACAAAACTTACCCATAACGTATCGACGTGTGCCGGCTTGGTTCGGCAAATTTTTCATACGTCGGCATACGCTGGCTAAACGTCAAGGTGTGACAGCGGCTTCACACTTCGATGTCTATGCGGTTATGATTTGAATCGTCGAGCCGCAGCCTATTAATAGCCTACGCCACGTGATCGTCGGCGATACGCTGCCGCGCGCTATGCGTAAGTTAGACTATCGTTGGGCATAGGTTGTGAACGCCGACAACACGCTCAGCATTCGTTCGTATAAGTTATCTATGTGTGATTAAAACGTTCTGTGTACGTTACTAATACGTTATGCATACGTCCAACACGTTATTATACGCCAAAAACTTTAAAAAAAAAACATCATAGTTGAGCGTACGCCAGCGGTTTTACATACATTTTGAGACCTTGCCATACGCTGGCTAAAATGTCAAGGTGTGACAGCCCCTTAAGCCACTTGGCCAGCGCTCTACAATATTCACACTGTGACTGAATATATCGATCCACTTGAACAAAGTGCAGGGCCCACTCACCTGCGTTTGGCCACGCAGTGAGTCTGATAGTGGTTCGCTCGTTGAAAATGTGAAATTTTATTTTACACCACGTTTCGCCTTTTTGTACGATATTCTTTCATTACGAGGGAAGTTTCCCATGCGGAACTATGGGGTTTGAACGGCAAAAAGGGCAGGATCGTGAGGACTGAGGAGTTCGTATGTTACTTTTTGGAAGTTAAAGGGCGAGGGACCGGCGATGGATGGGTAGCTGGAGTTAATTAAGGGTTGAAAGGTGGATTGATAGGGCCGGAGGGATTAAAAGATGGATTGTTCGACTAAAAGACAAAAGTTGGAGACTCGAGACTTGGGGGACCGAGGACATTACTCAGCGAATGAAACAGGCCAAACTCAACGCCATTTCCCTCCTCCAATCCCACTAAACAACGGGCAGGAACTGGAAGTCTATTTTACATGCAGATTGAAGACGCATCTTGTGGGAACGGGAACTAGTTCATAGTTCACACCGTGATACCGATATCGCTTCCATACCGGTATCGCTATTGCGGATCACCGACTCGGCACAGGATTTCTAAAGCACACTCGATTCATATAAAACTAGAAGGGCACTCGGTAGAGCACGTATACCTCCGCCATGTAATGCCTGATCCACAAGAACATATCGGGCCAACGCATTTTTAAAATATCATGCTATACAGTACTATATCGTTTTTGGCCCTATCTCTCAATGGTGAGAATCACTTTGAAAATTAAATAACACTCGTATCCAGATCCGGATTCGGATCTTCACCCAAATCGAAGCAATTTGTCCTTGCGACACACCCAACCTGTCCACCAAGTTTCCTCCGAATCCGTACACAACTTTTTGAGATATTGTGCTAGATATTGTTTTTGACCCTATCTCTCAATGGTAAAGAATCACTTAAAAAATTTTTTTTTATCAGATCCGGATCCTGTGATGTATCAGTGTGGAGACAATGTATATGCCCCAAGCAACAATCAGCCATTCTTGCTAAACATCCTTGCTTTGCTGGGTCAAGGAAAGGTCAAAACCCTGCCAACAATCCGCACTATTGAGAGACAGAACAGCTGCCCTTGTTGAACACTTAGGAAGTAACAAAGGCTGAGTGTATCTTGCTTTGTACTCGCCTTGCTTTAACAGGATAATGACAGGAAACAGGCCTTGCTATTAGTCAAGATAATGACAGGCAGCTGCAGTTCTAAAGGGGAAAGAACTAAATCTGTGCTTTGAATGGAAGTTGAGGAAGGGAGCAGGATGAATCATGTTCATCATACAAGGGTCAGAGTTAAAATTGTATATAAGGCAGAGCTGAACTGAGCTTGCCAGAGATGGGCTACACGAACTACTGTGTGTGTTCCTCCCCTCTCTCCATATGCATATGTTGATGTGAATTAAACTCTTCTCTACCTAAGATCGGTGTGGACAGAACTTGATTTCAATCAGTGCGGACATCACCTGATCTCAACATCAGTAGGTGATGCTAATGGCAATGCATGCATACATGGGTGCACCGGAGCGTGGTTAAGCAGTCACGCGACCCGCCCATGATCCGTTGCTGTGCTGTGTTGTGCCCGTGTCCGTATTAAACCTGTTGTTCTCACTTCAGAGCCTTCGTTCCTGTGTATTGAGTACATTACAGTGATGACAAAGATGTCTTCATGCATCGACATATTGCAAGAATACGCAGTGGGGGATGATTGGGAAACTATCCCGATCGTCTGAAGCAGTACTTCGTGGCAAACAAAATGGACGCCGATGAGGACGCTGAAAGGTGGCGAGCCGTATTACTGACCGCATGCGGCGCCCCGGCGTACAGCCTCATCAAATACCTTCTTGCCCCAGCCAAACCTTCTGAGAAGTTGTATGAAGAGTTCATCAATCTCGTGAAAAGACATTATCACCCTTAACTGGGTAAGATCGTCTCAAGATATAAATTTTATACCCACCATCATCAAAATGGTCAGTCAGCATCCGAGTTTGTGGCTGATTTAGGCCGACTCACCGAACATTGTGAGTTTATAGATAAACTCGAAGAGATGTTACGTGATTTCTTTATAATAGGCATCAATGACGACAATTCTGTGGAAGCTCCTGATTGAATCTGACCACAATTTGGCAAAAGTCATGGAAATAGCCACTGCGTGTATGCAAAATGCCGAGAGCCTGCGTGTGATCTCTAACAAGTCAAAAGTTATCCGGCAGGACCCATCGGTTAACAAGGTAACCTTTGGCTACAAGCAAAAGTGTTTTAGCAAGCCACCAAATTCACCACCTCCTGACATTTCTGAATCTACTCGGAAGGTTGGGGTAACTTGTTAACGTTGTGGTGGTAATCATCAAGTTTTCCAGTGTCGGTACAGGTATTATACCTGTGACAACTGTGGTAAGTGGGGACACTTGAAGTGTCGTTGTTCTCGATCCAAGTCGAAGAACTTGTCTCCTGCTTATCACATTGGGGTGAACCCTGATGCAGCGGACGATAAGTCAGAGCACAGCTTGCAGCCGAGAGTCAAGAGAAGAACTTTGTGAGGTTTTCTCTGTTGGAACAAAGAGCTCCGATGCTCAAATTATAGTTGATGTAACAATCGATAAGATCCCGGTGAGGATGGAAGTCGATACCTTGGCGCTTTCCCAGATCCAATTATGAGCGAGAGCAAGTTCACTTCCATCTACCCTCCGAGAAAGGCTCCTGCACTCCGGTCCGTATCTACTGACTTGAGAACATACACCAAGGAGGTGATTCCTGTAGTTGGCTCAGGTAACGTAACTGCAGGATACGGAAACAGCACTCATGTCCTCCCACTACTGATAGTGCGTGGAGAAGGACCAACCCTC
>CM068967.1:12340590-12355690 GCA_035128595.1 Eptatretus atami | reverse complement strand
CTTTGTCCCTCTTGCTGGGCCCCCGTGTTCTTCTGCCCTCCTTCTCGCTCACCTTGTGCCCTGCTGTTTTCTTTGTGCCGTTGTGTGCTGGTCGCTGCCTGTCCCCCTGTTGACGTCTCCCTCCGGTTCCGGGTCCTGGGCGCCCCCCCTTGCCCCGGCTCCCCGTGCCCTTTGTCACCCTCTTGTCTTCCCCCCACTGCGTTTGCCCCTGCGGTGTTCTCCCTCCTGCCCGCTTTCCTCCCCTCCCTGCCCTCCTCCTCCTGCCCTGTCCCCCCTTCTTCCGCGCCCCCCCGTTGCCCGGCCCCCTCCCCTCGCCTCCCCGGTCCGCTCCTGTCCTTCCGCCTCCTGCCCTTTGCTTTGTCCTTTTTTTTTCCCGTTGGGGGCGGGGGCGCTCGCTGTCCCTGGTTTCTGCTCACTAGCCTGGCTCCCTGGGTGCCCGGGGTGTGGTTCGGCGCGTCCCCTGCCGCCCCTGTTCGCTGCTGTGCTCTGGTGGCTGTGTTGGTGTCCCGGTGTCCGCCTCTCCCCTGTGCGTTTCCCTTCTCTGCGCTTCCGCCGAGTCATCTCGCTCGCTCCGGGTCCCGTCGGTTGCTCGTGGTGGCGTCCCCCCCGGCCTCTGGCGTCGGCTTTTCCGCTTCTTTCCCCCCCCCCCTGCCTTCCCTTCTTCCCATTCTCCGCCCCCACCCGCGTGCTATCCCTTCCCGTTTCCTCTCCGCCTCCGTCCCCCTTTTTGCGCTCTCGTCGCTTCCTCTCTCGTCTTTGCCCCGCCTCTCTCGCCTGGTGCCGCCTGCCCTATTCCCTTTCTCGTCGCTCGGCTCCAGCTCTTGGCCTTTCCCCCCCCCTCTCCTCCCGTTCGTCCTGGTCCCCCCCCTCCCCCTGTCCCCCCCCTTTTCTCCGGCCTCTGTCCACCCCCTTTGCGCTGTTCCTGTCCCCCCGCCCGCACCGCGGTGGCCCCGCCCTCCTTTCCCTTCGGTTGTTGCGGTCCTCCGCCGTGGCCCCCCCCTTTCGGCTCGCTCCCCCGCTCCGCTTCGGGCCTCCCCACCCGCCGGGGCCTCCCCACTGTGTGCCTGCTGGCCGCTCGCCCTGCTCCCTCTTGGTGCGGGCCCCTCCTCCCGCCCCTCGCTTCCGCCTTCCCCCCTCGGCGGTGGCCCTTCCCCGCGCTTCCCCCGTACCCCTGGGGGTTGCCTGCCGCGTCTCCCCCCCTCCGCTCCATCTCTTTCTTTTGCTCTATCTCCCTCTCCCGCGGGGCTTGCAACCGTCGGTCTCCCGCCGGCTTCTCCCCGTCTTCCGTCTTCTCCTCGTGGTGGCGCTTCTTTCATCCCGCCTTCCTTTTCCCCCGTTTCCCTCCGCCGCTCTGCCTGCTCGTCGTTTCCTCCGCCGCTCTGCTGCCTCCGTCGTTTCACTCCGCCGCTGCTGACTGCCTCGTCGTTTTCCCTCCGCCGCTCTGCCCGCCTCGTCGTTTCCCCTCCGCCCGATCTGCCCGACTCGTCGTTTCCCTCCGCCGATCTGCCTGCCTCGGTCGTTACCCTCGCCGCTCTGCCCCGCCTCGTCGTTCCTCCGCCCGCCGCCCGCCTCGCCGTTCCTAACGCCGCGCTGCCCGCCTCGTCGTTTCCTCGCCGCTCTGCATGCCTTAGTAGTTACCCTCCTGCCGCTCTGCCCGCCTCGCCGTTTCCCTCGCCCCGCCCGCCGACCTCGCCGTTTCCCTTCCGCCGCTCTGCCTGCCTCGTCGTTTTCCCTCCGCCGCTCTGCCTGTGCCTCGTCGTTTCCCCTTCCGACGCTCTCCCTCCTCGTCGTTTCCCTCCGTTGCCTCTGCCACGCCTGCGCCGTTTCACTCCGCCGCGCTGCCCCGCCTCGTACGTTTCCCTCCGCCGCTCTGTCCGCCTCGTACGTTTCACTCCGCCGCTCTGTCCGCATCGCGTTTCCCTCAGCCGAGCTGCCCGACTCGTCCGTTTCCCTCCGCCGATCTGCACGCCTCGTCGTTTCCCTCCGCCGCTCTGTCCGCCTCCGTCGTTTTCACTCCGCCGCTTCTGTACCGCCTCGCCGTTTCCCCTCCCCGATCTGCCCGCCTCGTAGTTTCCCTCCGCCGCTCTGCCCGCCTCGTCGTTTCACCCAGCCCGCTCTGCCCGCCTCGTCGTTTCCCTCCGCCGCTCTGCACGACTCGTCGTTTACCTCCGCCGCTCTGCCCGCCTCCTCGATTTCCCTCCCCGCTCTGCCTGCCTCGTCGTTTCCTTCCGCCCGCTCTGCCTGCCTCGTCGTTTCCCTTCCCCGGCCGCTCTCCACTCCTCGTCGTTTCACCTCAGTTTTGGGCTCTGCCCGCATCGACGTTTCCCTCCTCCTGAGCTGCCCGCCTCCGTCGTTTCCCTCCGCCGCTCTGTCCGCCTCGTCGTTTTCACTCCGCCGCTCTGTCCGACCTGCCGTTTCCAATCCGCCGCGCTGCCCGCCTCGTAGTTCCCTCCGGCCGATCTGCCCGCCTCGTCGTTTACCTCCGCCGCTCTGTCCGCATCGTCGTTTCCCCCTCCGCCCTTGTTCCGCCTCGCCGTTTACCTCCGCCGCGCTGACCGCCTCGTCGTTTCCCTCAGCCGCTCTGCCCGCTCGCGTTTCCCTCCGCCCGCTTCCTGACCGCATCGTCGTTTCCCTCCGCCTGCTCTGCCCGCCTCCTGTCGTTTCCCTCCGCCCCGCCGCCGCCTGCCGTTACCTCCGCCGCTCTGCCGCCTCCCCCTTCGTTTCCCTCCGCTGCATCTGCATGCCTCGTAGTTTACATCCCCGATATTCCCAATACTCGTCGTTTAAATCAGTTGATCTGAAAGATCGAAGTTTAAATCAGCCGAGCTGAAAGAATCGTAGTTTAAATCAGCCGATCTGTAAGAATCGATAGTTAAAATCAGCCGAGATGAAAGAATCGTAGTTTAAATCAGCCGATCTGAAGAAATCGAGTTTAAATCAGCCGATCTGTAAGAATCGAAGTTTAAATCAGCCGACTGAAAGAATCGAAGTTTTAAATCAGCCGATCTGAAAGAATCGTAGTTTAAATCAGCCGATCTGAAAGAATCGAAGTTTAAATCAGCCGAGCTGAAAGAATTGTAGTTTAAATCAGCCGATCTGAAAGAATCGAAGTTTAAATCAGCCGATCTGAAAGAATCGAGTTTAAATCAGCCGATCTGAAAGAATCGAAGTTTAAATCAGCCCGATCTGAAAGAATCGAAGTTTAAATCAGCCGAGCTGAAAGAATCGTAGTTTAAATCAGCCGATCTGTAAGAATCGAAGTTTAAATCAGCCGAGCTGAAAGAATCGTAGTTAAATCAGCCGATCTGAAAGAATCGTAGTTTTAAATCAGCCGATCTGTAAGAATCGAAGTTTAAATCAGCCGAGCTGAAAGAATCGTAGTTTAAATCAGCCGTTCTGAAAGAATCATAGTTTAAATCAGCCGAGCTGTAAGAATCATAGTTTAAATCAGCCGATCTGAAAGAATCGTAGTTTAAATCAGCCGAGCTGTAAGAATCATAGTTTAAATCAGCCGATCTGTAAGAATCGTAGTTTAAATCAGCCGAGCTGTAAGAATCATAGTTTAAATCAGCCGATCTGAAAGAATCGTATTTAAATCAGCCGAGCTGTAAGAATCATAGTTTTAAATCAGCCGATCTGAAAGAATCGTAGTTTAAATCAGCCGAGCTGTAAGAATCAAGTTTAATCAGCCGATCTGAAAGAATCATAGTTTAAATCAGCCGAGCTGTAAGAATCGTAGTTTAAATCAGCGAGCTGAAAGAATCGTAGTTTAAATCAGCCGATCTGAAAGAATCGTAGTTTAAATCAGCCGATCTAAAATAATCGTAGTTTAAATCAGTTGATCTGAAAGAATCGAAGTTTAAATCAGCCGATCTGAAAGAATCATAGTTTTATATCAACGATCTGAAAGAATCATAGTTTAAATCAGCCGATCTGAAAGAATCATAGTTTATATCAACGATCTGAAAGAATCATAAGTTTAAATCAGCCGATCTGAAAGAATCATAGTTTAAATCAGCCGATCTGAAAGAATCATAGTTTAAATCAGCCGATCTGAATGAATCGTAGTTAAATCAGCCGATCTGAAGAATCATAGTTTATATCACCGATCTGAAAGAATCATAGTTTAAATCAGCCGATCTGAAAGAATCATAGTTTAAAATCAGCGATCTGAAAGAATTATAGTTTAAATCAGCCGATCTGAAGAATCATAGTTTAAATCAGCCGATCTGAAAGAATCGTAGTTTAAATCAGCCGATCTGAATGAATCGTAGTTTAAATCAGCCGAGCTGAAAGAATCATAGTTTATATCAACCGATCTGAAAGAATCGAAGTTTAAATCAGCCGATCTGAAAGAATCGTAGTTTAAAATCAGCCGATCTGAAAGAATCATAGTTTAAATCAGCCGATCTGAAAGAAATATAGTTTAAATCAGCCGATCTGAAAGAATCATAGTTTAATATCAACGAATCTGAAAAATCATAGTTTAAATCAGCCGATCTGAAAGAATCATAGTTTATATCAACGAATCTGAAGAATCATAGTTTATATCAGCGAATCTGAAAGAATCATAGTTTAAATCAGCCGATCTGAAAGAATCAATAGTTTAAATCAGCCGATCTGAAATGAATCGTAGTTTAAATCAGCCGAGCTGAATGAATCGTAGTTTAAATCAGCGAGCTGAAAGAATCATAGTTTAAATTCAGCCGATCTGAATGAATCGTAGTTTAAATCAGCCGAGCTGAAAGAATCATAGTTTATATCAACCGATCTGAAAGAATCGAAGTTTAATCAGCCGATCTGAAGAATCGTAGTTTAATCAGCCGATCTGAATGAATCATAGTTTAAATCAAGCCGATCTGAAAGAATCCTAGTTTATAAATCAGCCGATCTGAAAGAATCATAGTTTATATCACGAATCTGAAAGAATCATAGTTTAATCACACGAATCTGAAAGAATCATAGTTTAAATCAGCCGATCTGAAAGAATCATAGTTTAAATCAGCCGAGCTGAATGAATCGTAGTTTAAATCAGCCGATCTGAATGAATCATAGTTTAAATCAGCCGAGCTGAAAGAATCATAGTTTATATCACCGATCTGAAAGAATCGAAGTTTAAATCACCGATCTGAATGAATCATAGTTTAAATCAGCCGATCTGAAAGAATCCTAGTTTATATCAACGAATCTGAAAGAATCATAGTTTAAATCAGCCGATCTGAAAGAATCGTAGTTTAAATCAGCCGATCTGAAATGAATCGTAGTTTAAATCAGCCGATCTGAATGAATCGTAGTTTAAAATCAGCCGATCTGAATGAATCATAGTTTAAATCAGCTGATCTGAAAGAATCCTAGTTTAAATCAGCCGATCTGAGTGAATCGTATTTTTATATCAGCCGATCTGAATGAATCGTAGTTTAAATCAGCCGATCTGAATGAATCATAGTTTAAATCAGCTGATCTGAAAGAATCGCAGATTAAATCAGCCGATCTGAATGAATCGTAGTTTAAATCAGCCGATCTGAAGAATCGTAGTTTAAATCAGCCGATCTGAAAGAATCATAGTTTAAATCAGCCGATCTGAATGAATCGTATTTTATATCAGCCGATCTGAATGAATCATAGTTTAAATCAGTGATCTGAATGAATCGTAGTTTAAATCAGCCGAATCTGAAAGAATCGTAGTTTAAATCAGCCGATCTGAAAGAATCATAGTTTTATATCAAACGATCTGAAAGAATCATAGTTTAAATCAGCCGATCTGAAAGAATATAGTTTAAATCAGCCGATCTGAAAGAATCATAGTTTAAATCAGCCGATCTGAAAGAATCGAAGTTTAAATCGCCGATCTGAAGAATCGTAGTTTAAATCAGCCGACTGAAAGAATCATAGTTTAAATCAGCCGATCTGAAGAATCCTAGTTAAATCAAGCCGATCTGAAAGATCATAGTTTATATAACGAATCTGAAAGAATCATAGTTTAAATCAGCCGATCTGAAAGAATCAGTTTAATACAACGATCTGAAAGAATCATGTTTATATCACGAATCTGAAAGAATCATAGTTTAAATCAGCCGATCTGAAAGAATCTAGTTTAAATCAGCGATCTGAATGAATCGTAGTTTAAATCAAGCCGATCTGAAATGAATCGATTTATAATCAGCCGAGCTGAATGAAATCGTAGTTTAAATCAGCCGAGCTGAAAGAATCATAGTTTAAATCAGCCGATCTGAATGAATCGTAGTTTAAATCAGCCGATCTGAAGAATCGTGTTTAAATCAGCCGAGCTGAATGAATCGTAGTTTAAATCAGCCGAGCTGAAAGAATCATAGTTTAAATCAGCCGATCTGAAAGAATCGTAGTTTAAATCAGCCGATCTGAATGAATGTAGTTTAATCATCAGCCGACTGAATGAATCGTAGTTTAAATCAGCCGAGCTGAAAGAATCTAGTTTAAATCAGCCGATCTGAATGAATCGTAGTTTAAATCAGCCGAGCTGAAAGAATCATAGTTTATATCACGATCTGAAAGAATCGAAGTTTAAATCAGCGCCGATCTGAAAGAATCCTAGTTTAAATCAGCCGAGCTGAAAGAATCATAGTTTATATCAACGCGATCTGAAAGAATCGAAGTTTTAAATCAGCCGATCTGAAAGAATCCTAGTTTAAATCAGCCGACTGAAGAATCATAGTTTAAATCAGCGATCTGAAAGAATCGTAGTTTAAATCAGCCGATCTGAATGAATCGTAGTTTAAATCAGCCGGCTGAATGAATCGTAGTTTAAATCAGCCGAGCTGAAAGAATCATAGTTTAAATCAGCCGATCTGAATGAATCGTAGTTTAAATCAGCCGAGCTGAAAGAATCATAGTTTAATATCAACCGATCTGAAAGAATCGTAGTTTAAATCAGCCGATCTGAAAGAATCCTAGTTTAAATCAGCCGATCTGAAAGAATCATAGTTTATATCAACGAATCTCGAAAGAATCATAGTTTATATCAACGAATCTGAAAGAATCATAGTTTAAATCAGCCGATCTGAAAGAATCATAGTTTAAATCAGCCGAGCTGAATGAATCGTAGTTTAAATCAGCCGATCTGAATGAATCGTAGTTTAAATCAACCGATCTGAAAGAATCATAGTTTAATATCAACGAATCTGAAAGAATCGTAGTTTAAATCAGCCGATCTGAAAGAATCATAGTTTATATCAACGATCTGAAAGAATCATAGTTTTATCAACGAATCTGAAGAATCATAGTTTAAATCAGCCGATCTGAAAGAATCATAGTTTAAATCAGCCGAGTTGAATGAATCGTAGTTTAAATCAACCGATCTGAAAGAATCGTAGTTTAAATCAACCGATCTGAAAGAATCATAGTTTATATCAACGAATCTGAAAGAATCATAGTTTAAATCAACCGATCTGAATGAATCGTAGTTTAAATCAACCGATCTGAAAGAATCGTAGTTTAAATCAACCGATCTGAAAGATCGTAGTTTAATCAAGCCGATCTGAAAGAATCATAGTTTAAATCAGCCGATCTGAATGAATCGTAGTTTAAATCACCGATCTGAATGAATCGTAGTTTAAATCAACGCGATCTGAAAAATCATAGTTTAAATCACCGAGTTGAATGAATCGTAGTTTAAATCACGCGATCTGAAGAATCGTAGTTTAAATCAACCGATCTGAAAGAATCATAGTTTATATCAACGAATCTGAAAGAATCATAGTTTAAATCAACCGATCTGAATGAATCGTAGTTTAAATCAACCGATCTGAAAGAATCGTAGTTTAATCAACCGATCTGAAGAATCGTAGTTTAAATCAGCCGATCTGAAAGAATCATAGTTTAAATCGCCGATCTGAATGAATCGTAGTTTAAATCAGCCGATCTGAATGAATCGTAGTTTAAATCAACGGATCTGAAAGAATCATAGTTTAAATCAGCCGATCTGAATGAATCGTAGTTTAAATCAGCCGAGCTGAATGAATCGTAGTTTAAATCAGCCGAGCTGAAGAAATCATAGTTTAAATCAGCCGATCTGAATGAATCGTAGTTTAAATCAGCCGATCTGAATGAATCATAGTTTAAATCAGCCGATCTGAAAGAATCCTAGTTTAAATCAGCCGAGCTGAATGAATCATAGTTTAATCAGCTGATCTGAATGAATCGTAGTTTAAATCAGCCGAGCTGAAAGAATCATAGTTTAATCAACCGATCTGAAAGAATCGTAGTTTAAAATCAGCCGATCTGAAAGAATCCTAGTTTAAATCAGCCGATCTGAAAGAATCATAGTTTATATCAACGAATCTGAAAGAATCATAGTTTATATCAACGAATCTGAAAGAATCATAGTTTAAATCAGCCGATCTGAAAGAATCATAGTTTAAATCAGCCGAGCTGAATGAATCGTAGTTTAAATCAGCCGATCTGAATGAATCGTAGTTTAAAATCAACCGATCTGAAAGAATCATAGTTTATATCAACGATCTGAAAGAATCGTAGTTTAAATCAGCCGATCTGAAAAGTCATAGTTTAATATCAACGAATCTGAAGAATCATAGTTTATATACAACGAATCTGAAAGAATCATAGTTTAAATCAGCCGATCTGAAAGAATCATAGTTTAATCAGCCGATTGAATGAATCGTAGTTTAAATCAACCGATCTGAAAGAATCGTAGTTTAAATCAACCGATCTGAAAGAATCATAGTTTATATCAACGAATCTGAAAGAATCATAGTTTAAATCAACCGATCTGAATGAATCGTAGTTTAAATCAACCGATCTGAAAGAATCGTAGTTTAAATCAACCGATCTGAAAGAATCGTAGTTTAAATCAGCCGATCTGAAAGAATCATAGTTTAAATCAGCCGATCTGAATGAATCGTAGTTTAAATCAACCGATCTGAATGAATCGTAGTTTAAATCAACCGATCTGAAAAGAATCATAGTTTAAATCAGCCGAGTTGAATGAATCGTAGTTTAAATCAACCGATCTGAAAGAATCGTAGTTTAAATCAACCGATCTGAAAGATCATAGTTTATATCAACGAATCTGAAAGAATCATAGTTTAAATCAACCGATCTGAATGAATCGTAGTTTAAATCAACCGATCTGAAAGAATCGTAGTTTAAATCAACCGATCTGAAAGAATCGTAGTTTAAATCAGCCGATCTGAAAGAATCATAGTTTAAATCAGCCGATCTGAATGAATCGTATTTAAATCAGCCGATCTGAATGAATCGTAGTTTAAATCAACCGATCTGAAAGAATCATAGTTTAAATCAGCCGATCTGAATGAATCGTAGTTTAAATCAGCCGAGCTGAAAGAATCATAGTTTAAATCAGCCGATCTGAATGAATCGTAGTTTAAATCAACCGATCTGAAAGAATCGTAGTTTAAATCAGCCGATCTGAAAGAATCATAGTTTAAATCAGCCGATCTGAATGATCGTAGTTTAAATCAGCCGATCTGAATGAATCGTAGTTTAAATCAACCGATCTGAATGAATCGTAGTTTAAATCAGCCGATCTGAATGAATCATAGTTTAAATCAGCCGATCTGAAAGAATCCTAGTTTAAATCAGCCGAGCTGAAGAATCATAGTTTAAATCAACGAACCTGAATGAATCATAAACGTTTCTCGTCGCGAGTGCTGAAAAAGACAGCTCCAAGCTCCGCCCATCGATGTGACGCGTCACGGTCTTGGCTCGGGGGAACATATTAAGAAGAAGAAGAAGAACAGTGAGTAACGGAGGGAGGACACAGCTCGTCGGTTTGGGTTCGGTATTCAGGGAGGGGGGTTTGTGGAAAAGGTTCGAGATTTTTTTTTGTAGGGGAGGGGGGTGAACGGTCTTTGGGGTTGTTTTTGTTGTCCTTCGGCATGTCGGGACAAACGCTCACGGACCGCATCGCCGCGGCACAGTACCACGTCGTGGGGTCATCCATGGCCAAGTCCGTGTGCAAAGCAACGACTCACGAGGTCATGGCGCCCAAGAAAAAACACCTCGACTGTAAGTCCCTCCACGTTATTGTATTTAATGAACAACATTTTGCCGATCGTCCTCGGAAGCGAAACAGTGTTTAACTTGTTCGTGTGTTTCGTGTGTTTCGTGTTCTGCTGATGTGATGTTTGTGTGAATTATGCAATGGAGTGATTTATTTATTTATTTATTTATTTTATTTTATTTTAAAGAATTTTGCACGAATCGGTAAGAGGAGAGATTCCGCATCTTTGGGAGATTTGCGGGGGCGTCTGATTGATCAGACAGGGCGAGGAGACTGCCGGGAGGGGGTTGGGGAAAGGGTGTTTGTTTTGTGGAGAAATGTCAGAATTAAAGGTGTGTGACGGCGATGAGAGAAGTGCATTTTGACCTGGCTGCGTTTAAATGAGCCAAGGTATAATTTTATCTCGAGGTTGGTGTTGGAGGGGATGTGCCGAGTGTCTCCCTTTTGCTGCGTTGAAGTGGTGGTTGTTTTGTACACAACCACCACCCACCATTGTCAGGGCCTCACCCACCACGCACACCACCGGCCCACCTGCCCCTCGTCACGGTCCCCACCACCACCACGCCCGCCTCGTCACGGTCCCCCACCACCACACTCGTCACGGTCCTCCACCACCCGCCACCCACCCTTCATCATTGTACTCCTCCACCACCGCCACCGTGCCCCTCGTCACGGTCCTCCACACCACCACCTGCCCCCTGCGTCACGGTCGCCCCACACCTACCACCCACTCGTCACGGTCCTCCACCACCGCCACCTGCCCCTCGTCACGGTCCCCACCACCACCACTCGTCACGGTCCTCCACCACCGCCACCCGCCCCTCCGTCAGGGTCCCACCACCGGCCACTGCCCCTCGTCAGGTCCCCCACCACCACCACCCGCCCCTCGTCACGGTCTCCATCACCGCCACCCACCCTTCATCATTGTCCTCCTCCACACCACCCGCTGTCTTCTCCTCACCGCCACCGCCTCCTCCTCCTCCCTCCGTTTCTCTCCTCCTCCCCCTCCGTCTTCTCCTCCTCCTCCCTCCGTCTTCTCCTCCTTCCTCCTCCGTCTCTTCTCCTCCTCCTCCTCCTCTTCTCCTCCCTCCCCCTCCGTCTTCCTCCCCCTCCGTCTCTCCTCTCTCCTCCTCCTCTCCTCTCTTCTTTCTCCTCCTCCCCCTCCGTCTTCTCCTCCTCCTCCTCTCCGTCTTCTCCTCCTCCTCCTCCGTCTTCTCCTCCTCCTCCCTCTTCCTCGCCGCTCACCGCGCCTCCGCCCTCCATCTCTTCCCTCGCTGCCACCGTTCTTTCCCTCCATTCCTCCTCGCCGACACCGTCTCTTCCCTCCATCTCCTCCCTCGCCGACACCACCTTTCCTCACCACCGTCACCGTCTCCGCCTCCGCCACCACCATCTCCTCGCTGCCGCCTCTCCTCGCGCCGTCTCCTCCCTCGCCGCCGCCACCGTTTCCGCCCTCCCCGCCATTCCCTCGCGCCGCTGCCGCCTCCTCCTCGCCGCGTCTCCTCCCTCGCCGCCGCCGCCGCGTCTCCTCCCTCCGTCCACGCCGCCTCTCCTCCCTCCGTCACCGCCGCCGCCGTCTCCTCCTCCGTCACCGCCGCCGCCGTCCCTCCTCCGTCACCGCCGCCGCCGTCTCCTCCCTCCGTCACCGCCGCCGCCGTCTCCTCCTCCGTCACCGCCGCGCCGTCTCTCCTCGCCTCCGCCGCCGCCGCCTTCTCCTCGCCTCTGCCGTCGTCTCCTCCCTCGCCACGCCACTCTCTCTCCCTCTCGCCCCTCGCCCCTCCTCTCTCCCCCCGCCGTCGCACCACCCCTCCCTCCGCCACTCCTCCTCCGCCACCTCCTCCTCCACCTCCTCCCTCCGCCACCTCCTCCTCCACCTCCTCCCTCCTCCACCCTCCTACCACCTCACCACCTCCTCCACCATCTCCACCACCTCCTCCCCTCCTACTATACATTATAAACAAATTTGCTCCAAGGTGTGCACCTGTCGCACGTGAACATCCATCGTTGACCTTATGTAGAAATGTCCTATCATGCAGAAAGAAAAGGTATGTCTGCAGGTTATACTGGGTCTTTCTGGAATCTCGATTTTTTTTCCCACTCCCTTATTGTGTATTGTTTGAGCCTGGTGTTAGCTTAGTGGTTAGGGTGGGGGCTTGGGATCCCAGGGTCCTGAGTTCAAGCCCCGTTGGCTGCTGAATTAACACCAGGGGGTTGTTTCAGCCTGTCATCCTTCCGAGGTCGGCGAAATGGGTACCAGTGTACTGGTCCCGGTGTATGCCCCAGTTAGAATAGGTGTACCATATCCCTGTGTGTCGTAAGAGGCGGGACCAGGCTGTGGCCGGTCAAGAAGGGCATCTGGCCATAAAAACATTGCCTCAAGAAAAAAGCCCAACCCCTGCACAGCAGGGAAAAATGGCTGTAAAAACGGTCATTTTATTTCATTGTGTATTGTTTCACGCGTTTCATTCATTCCCACCATTTCACAACAGTCAGTGAGACGCTGCCATTTCTGATCTTTGCAGAAATTAAATAATATTATCTGTATTCGTGATGTGGCCACCCTTGTGAGCTAGAAGCGGTTGAACACAAGCAGTGTAATGCAACGCTCTGACTTGCCAAGGTAATGGAACGTAAAGTTTCAGGTTTGCTTGCAAATGTCCAGGAATGTTGCAGCTTGACATTAGAAAGTCCACACTGTTTGGCTGGATGAAAGCCTGTTGAGGTTTTGCACTGAATGCATTTTAATATCTCCGACACTTTGGGGGAAAACTTGTGTTTTGATAGGTTGTAGTCACGTAACTGTGACGTCCCGCCATTATTTTACCATTTTGATTAGCAGCACACAGACCTGTTCATGTTTGGTTACTTTGCTAAATTTGCAAGTAGCTCAAATGCTATCGGTGGACTCGGTGACACTCCAGAATGGTGTGTGATATATATATATATATATATATATATATATATATATATATATATATATATATATAGTGTGTATGTATACAGCACCTCCGCCAGGCTGAACAGTTTATGTTTTGTATCCCACTGATTTATTTTATTGTCCCATGAAATGCTTTTAATACAAGAGATAATAACAGGACAACACTTGAGCACTTAGCAAAGGAAATGCATGAAATTGAAATTCCTGATTTATTGCCTTCACACCCCTCACCTGATTGGTTGTTACAACCATAACCACAACTCTGGCATAGCACTTCAACATTTAACCACTTCAACAACTGCCTAGCAAATTTGTGAAAGTTAGCCATGTTGTTTGCATGACATTATGTCAAAAACCCCTCATATATTGGCTGGGGGTAATTTGTTTGTTTGTTTATTTATTTATTCTTATGCAGCCTGTGGGGGCACGGCTGTGCCGCTGATGCAATACTCCCTGTTACCAGCATGCTGGCACTCATTTCGCTGACCTCGGAAGGATGGCAGGCTGAATCAACCCGCCTGGTGTTAATTAAATGGTATTTGGCTTGAACTCTTCTCACTAGATTACAGACTAATTGGAGGAGATTTGATCGCTCTCTGCCGGATCCTGCACGGGAAACTCCAAGTTTCAGAAGAACCGCCTTTTTTCAATCGAAGACCGCCTTTGTGGTCACTCCTGAAAACTGACCAAGCCTGCGGCCCGCTGCAGGAGGAGAGCAGTCTTCTATACTCATCGACTGGTTGACGTGTGGAATGGACTCTATGAAGAAGCTGTTCAATCACCCTCGGCTGATACATTTAAAGAGTTTAGACAGGCTGCTGTTTCAACTAGAAGGGCATTCGGTAGAGCGCATACCTCTGCCACGCAATGCCTGATCCACGAGAATATATCGGGCCCAATACATTTTTGAAATGTCATCCTATATATCGTTTTTGGCCCAATCTCTTAATGGTGAAGAATCACTTTAAAAATTAAATAATCATCGTATCCAGATTTGGATTCAGATCTTCACCAGAATCTAATCAATTTGTCCTTGACGCACGCACGCACGCACCAAGTTTTATCCGAATCCGTCCACAACTTTTTGAGATATCGTGTTATATATCGGTTTAGCCCTATCTCTCAATTGGGAAGAATCACTTTGAAAATTCTAGTAGTCGAATCCAGATCTTCACCAAAATCTAATCAGTTTGTCCTTGTCACACACCGAACCTGTCCATAAAATTTCATCTGGATCTGTCCACAACTTTTTGAGATATCCTGCACACAGACAGAAAAAGGTGAAAACATAACCTCCTTCACCTTTGATGGTGGAGGTAACAATGATGGTACCGCATAGGGTGCTGCCCTCCTGTCCTACTTTCCCACCTGACCTGACCTGAATATCCTAAGATATTGAGCCAACACCAGGCTTCGGCTGAGGGTAATGATCTTGAGCCAACACCAGGCTTCGGCTGAGGGTAATGATCTCGTGCCATTTTTAGTTTATCTGGAATTTATATTCCAGATATGGTATTGTCATTGCGCACCGTCTGTCCATCTCCTTTTTCGACTTCTCCGGTCAAACCGCTGGGCCGATCCGGCTGAAATTTTGCAGCAACGATTCTCTCCTGACTGCTAACAGGAATTGCCAAGCTTGTTCTGGTCACATGACCTTGTTGAGGGAATCTGGTGAACAGGATCGGCGTTGGGAAAATGAGCAACATGTCCATACGGACTATGCAGGTACAAATCTCTTTTGAGTCTCTCTCAGCAACCACTCGTTGGACACAGTCCGACCAGCAATCACGAAGGATTCTCCGAAGAGACCTGGTACCAAAGGAATTCAGTCTCAATCTCAGATGCTTGGTCAGAGTCCAAGTCTCACATCCGTAGAGCAAGACTGGAAGCACCAAGGACCTGAAGACTCGGACATTTGTCCTCCTGCACAGGTACCGACAACACCATACCACATGATATAGTAAATCCATGACTTCCCTGGCCCAACCCAGATGTTCATTGAACTCGCTCACAGCCAGCAGAGACATGCATATCACTGCCAAGGTAAGTGAATCTCTCTATGACCTCAACATCCTCACCGCAAACAGGGCCAGACAAGACAGCAGCATCCAAGATGTCATTGAAAGCCTGGATCTTAGTTTTGA
>CM068967.1:12310959-12340361 GCA_035128595.1 Eptatretus atami | reverse complement strand
CCTGACGAACTCCAGTAACAACTGGAAATAAGTCAGAGATGGTACCACCACATCTCACAGCACTCTCAGGTCTAGAGTATAGTTCAGACATCAGATTGATCAGTTTTGGTGCCACCCCATGAAGACCAAGGATACTCCAGAGGACATCCTGTTTCACTGAATCGAACACTTTACAGAGATCAACATAGGCTGCAAGCAGCCCCTGCCGAAACTCTCATCTGCGTGAGACCCGAAGGGCAGGATATGGTCAATCGTTGATCTCTGGTGCAAAGCTGACTGCTGTGGCGCTGGTGCTCAAGCAGATACGAACCCTCTCAAGAATTATCCGAGCAAAGACCTCGCCTGGCACGGAGAGCAGTGTCACCCCTCAGTTGTTGTTGCAGTCCTGGTGATCACCCTTCCCTTTCCATAGAGGGACAACAAGACCCCTCTTCCAGTCAGTTGGGATGATGCCTGTGTTCCAGGCAGAGCACAGAACTGCATGCAATGACATGAGTACAGCATTTCCACCAGCCTTGAGAAGTTCAGCATGGATGCCACAGATCCCAGGAGCTTTACCCCATTTCAACCGGTTCACCACACCCTGTGTTTCCACATACGAATGTGTACCACAGTTGATTGGAGGATCAGCAATAGGGACAGTAACACCATGGACATCCAACTCAACAGCTGGTGGATCAGCCTGGTACAGCCGCTCAGTCACCCACAGGGCCTTCACTTCGGACTCCCCTGTCGAGAGCCCACCACCCTCTGCTCTTACTGCGGTACACCGGGGACATGCTTGGAGGAACGCAATGTGCAAATTTTCCTGTAAGCGGGATGAGAATCACCACCACAGGTGATTCTCTACCCCCTCACAGATCCTTCGCACATCGGCCTCCTTGTCCAGCCTCAGCGCACATACAGTTTTACACCTTGGGTCCCTGAATAGCTCAGCTCTGCCATTAAGGCTGGCCCTGTGACTGGTCAATGGTATCCAGTGTCCCCTGAGAGACAAAATATTTCTTCGCCCTACGCTGAGTTCCAAGACTTTCACCGGCAATATCAAGGACGGTGGTCTTGAAGGCATTCCACAACTCTTCAGGATTCTCCCAAAGCACCCAGACCCCCCCCCCTCCCCAAATGCCCACTCAGTCTGTTTGAAAACTCCTAAGCTACCCTCTCATCCTTGAGCTTGCCAACATCCAGCCTATGCTGGGATGGTACCATTCTCCCCGATTTAAGCTGCAACTCCAGAGTTGCTACAACAAGACTGTGGTTGTTATTGAAGAACTAAGCACTCTGGGAGACCCTGCAGTTCTGGATCATCCTCCAGCGACCATCAACGAGCACATAGTCAATCTCCTTTGCCACACCACCAGCGTTGGAATACCAAGTCCAGCGATGAGCCTGTGGGTGCTGAAACCATGAACCAGCCACCAACACTCAATGACTTCTTACAAAGTCAAAGAACTTTGTGTTATTCTGGTTCATAGTTCCAAACCTATGGGGACCAACACATGTCTCATAACCATCCTTATCAGTTCCAGTCGATGCATTGAAATTCCCCCATGATGATCTTGGCTGGGGCACTGATCAACCACAGACTCGAGTGCGGCATAGAATACGTCCTTCACAGTGAGATCACTCGCCTCAGTTGGAGCATCGAGAGCCGAGGGAAATAACACCCAAGGAGTGACAAATCCTTGGTCTCATGTGCTCGTTGACCGGTGTTACCTTTGGCATGGTAACCATCAGAATGACCAGACCAATAGTCGGTGTAACCACCCGCCATTATCTCGCCGCAATCTGTTCTCCAAACCTCAGAGTGCTGCAATACCGATGTCCAAATGCTTGAGCTCAGATGATAAAAGACAGGTGACCATCCTCTCTTATGGATAGGACATTCCAGGCACCCACCCGAAGGGACCGCCTCAGGTTAATCCAAGGAGACCGCCATCTGCTGGCTGACACCTCAGCACCACCCCGACACACACTACCGCAATCTGACCCGGGATAGTTACCCAGTGGTTTCCCTCTTGTCATCAAAGTGTGGAGGTCCCGAAGGCTTTGCCCCAATCCTGTCATCCAGTGAGCTGCCCTGCGTCGGGCAGCTGCACAGGAGGTACTCCCAAGGAGTGAGTTTTCAGTTCTCTTCACAGTTTTCTTGTGTTTTGCAGAGTGAAGGGTTTTACAGTGGCCGGAGTGCAAATCCTGCCACCAACCTCCTAAAAATTAAAAAGAGTAACCCAACTGCTGGAGGATGTCTGCAGACACAGTTGGGCACTAGATATGGATGGCCGTTGGCTCACAAGGAGCCCCTCTGCCCTTTGACAGGTTTTGTTTTTAATCCTGCTGGGTGTCCATATCATACACCCTCCTCATCAGGAAACCTTGTGGGGGAGACTGTTTAGTCACTGATAACCCAACCATGAAACAGGTTTGTACATGTTTCCATGATACCTGTAGCAAGTCACAGATCTGATCTGATCTGGCCTCACCTGACAACCAGTCAGAATGCTACCAAATTTGGGTGACAACATTAGGCCAGGGCCCAGATAAGCTGCAGGTCCAGTGGTCCTATTTTTGGTATTGGGAGTTTTGATTGCCACCCCAAAGTGGATCCAACCACAGATATTAAGCCATCAGGTGGATGAAGTGGGATGCATCTTCTTTAGTAATGCAGCACAAAGTTGCAGGTAGAATCATTTCTTGGAAGTGCAGATATGCCACTGAGGCAGTGCCACTTGTAGGTTAGAGCAGAAATTTGTTTAAAAAAAAATATATTTTTCAAGGTGCCAGTGATAACTCACATACTCTTTGTGAAGATCACCGTGGGATCTTTTCCGTCCACAAACCGATGCTGGCAGACGGGACTCTCGTTTAACATCCATCCAAGGGATGGCACACAGATTGAACCACCCTACCTGTTTCGTTTGCAGTCTGTGGCTGCTGTTTGCATCATTTTCTGGAAGCGCAGTAAGCTGGTACTCATTTTGCCGATCTCGGAAGGATGGATGACCCACCAGGTGTTATTTCAATGGCACAACAGGGGCTCAAACTCAAGACCCTAAGATCTTAAGCCAGCTCCACCTTGCCTGTGAAACCCAAGGATGATTTATCACGGAAAGTAAACTATGTGCTCAGATTTATTTATTTATAATTTATTTTATCTTTATTTATTTATCCACACCACACAAAGGTTGAATTGTGGGTAATGTGAATGCCCCATCATTTGTGATGCCAGTGCAAGCGCCACAATGAAATGGATCGTATGGAATTTCTGCTTCTAGTCTGTGATTGTATCGACACGGCAATCAAATTTATCGGACGTCGTCTTGATTTCGGTTCTGCCCTACATTTGTGCTCCAACTGGGAATGGAATGAATGTGTTCCTTGAGGTGTTGCTGTGCTATGTTGGTATGACGGTTAACGTGTTTATTTATATCTTGAACACACTGATCATTTGGTAATTGATCCTGAGGTGAGGAAAGGAAGGGTGTTGTGTGAAGTTCCATTTGATAGGTTTTGTTGTGCAGTTGGTGTGAAAATTGCAGTCCATTGGTGCCATTTTTAAAAATTGCAAACGAGTAATATGCAACACGATTCTCTCTCTGTCGGTTTCACAGAACTTCGCAGCATCTCAGGTCAGTTTGCCAAATTTTCTAATCGTGAAGAAAGATATTTTTAGATGTGTAAACATTGCCACCATGTGTTGGAGTTTGATATTCCACCAGCTTGTGGCCTTGCATTTCATCTTGACTGCATGCAACAAAGGAGCTCTTGTGGGAACCTGGGAGCGATGCATCTGTGTCCATAAGCAGCTTGAAGAGTGCCAAAGGTGCTCATGAAAGTGGTACCACAAATTTTGATGAAAGTTTTTAAAGAATTAATTCGTTGGGGCCTGCAGAACATCCTCGCAATGTAAAACGCGACTGAGTCCTCAACTGTCCCCCCTCCCCCCCCCAATGGCAACAAACTCCAAGTTGTCAACCCCACTCCAACCGGAAGGCTTCAATCGCCTCCCCACTACGACTCCTCAACCTCCGCCCCCCCCCCTTCCCACAATGATGACACTTCCCCCATCCCCTCCCCACAAACTCCTCAATCTCTCCTCAACCTCTACCCAACCAAAGTGTCAACCTACCCTCACAACTCTGTCCCATCTTTGCTGTCCTCCCCTCTCCCACTTGTAGAAGCAAAAGAGCGTTCATTCTTCCATCGATCTTTATGTATTAAGAAACATCATGGCCTGTTCCCCAAGTCGGGAAATTGTTGAGCAGGCCCAAAAAATGGCAAATTAAGACACCAGTGAGGTGATGAGAGATGAGCCTTCATAAAGGATAATTAAATAAGGCCATTAATTATCTTCAAAATGGTTTTTATTAACCCATACATCCAATTTTTCACTCGTGCACTACCTTGGAGTTCCCTTGATATGCATTCAAAGTTTGGCGCCACGAGGTTTCATGGTTTGGAGTATGGAGCGGACTGACGGGACAACACACACACACACACACACACACACAATTTATAATAGCCGAAAATTACATTTATACTAGTGGGGTATGCTTGCATATTGTAAGCAAAAACAAACCCTGCTTCATGCATAGGTAAATAATTCATTGAAGATTCCTGATTATGCTACATATCGATTGCTTTGATTGTGCTAGCATAACGACCTCCTGCGAGACATCAATTGAGGTTTGTATTTTACAGTTTGCAGTTATAGAAATGTATAAATTAATATTTTGTTTCAAGTTTATGTGTTGTAACACTTACCACTGTGCTGTCTGCACACAATGTCTCGGGTCACTCACCTGCAGGGAGCACAACAAGGCTGCACTTATTCTCAGATAGTTTCATTTATGGATGCTTTCCAATGGTTCTGTGAGTTTGTTTTGTTTTTTTAATGTTTATTATTATTATTATTATTATTATTATTTCCTAGTGTATCTGCTTCAACGTCCGTTGGCATGCCAAATTTCAGCTCTGTACATCACCCGGAAGGTGCTGAACATTAATATCAGCGAGTGGTTAGAATGAGCTATATATATATATCTACAGTTGGATTTCTTTCATATTGTATTGCCAATGATTCCTCCAGCCCTTATCTTTTTAATTGTGACACATCATACACTTCCATCCTGTTACGTCCTGATCCATTCAGTGTACTCGCTCTTCCTTTAACCTCGATTTATTCAACAACAACAAAAAAATATATAAGCTCATCTGTGGAACTTCTCAGTTCGAATGTCCTCTTGATTTGGTTTGGTAACCCTAACTGATCTTGCATCTTTGCTGCACCATTTCAGACTTGATCACAAAGCGAATGGTGTACGCAAGTTTTAAAACATTTACACTGTAACAAAATCGTCTTGCGTCCATTGTGGTTCATGAAAAATTAACGTCTAGACTCGATCGACCGCTCTGAATTACACCGTCTTCAATTTGTTGTGTGGAACATGATTTTCTTGCATTTCAAAGGGAATGAATATATATATAATTGTGTTCGTGCAAGCCAAGGGTTGTATTCCAACTACTGCTCTGGAGCTTAGCATCATGTTTTCTTTCATGTCCACAGACTTGATTCAATGTACCAACGAAAGTAATGTGAACGTCCCACAACTTGCCGACACATTGTTTGAACGCGCTGCCAACAGCAGTTGGGTCGTCGCCTTCAAGGCTCTCGTTTCAACTCATCATCTTATGTGCCAAGGAAATGAGGTGTGCCACTCGTGTAACAATCGCTTGCGATCATTTGTTTATGTCGAAATATGTATGTGCAGTTCTCCAAATGTATCCCTTTCCCTCTCCACCCCCACCTCACCCCCTTGTTTGACGTAGAAGAAAAGTAAAACTGTTTGGGGGGGGCAGCACCTCTGTACAGCATATGTCAGTCAGTCAATCGGGTTGGTTGGGGTGCACAGGCAGTGGGTGTTTTGCTTCCACCTTTGGACCTGCTCATAGCCAGTGTTCTGATTGGTTAATGGCCAGGCACAAAATTGGTGTTTGTGTGGTACACATGTATGCTTTATTTTATTATTTTCTTCTCGTGTTTTGTTTATTATCTTTGCCACCGAAGGTGAAGGAAGTGATGTTTTCACCCCTTTCTGTCTGTCTTTCTCTGTTTGTATGTGCACAGGATATTTCAAAAGGTTTTGGACGGATCCGGATGAAATTTTGAGGACAGGTTCGGTGTGTGACAAGGACGAACTGATTAGATTTTGGTGAACATCCGGATCCGGACTACTAGAATTTTTAAAGTGATTCTTCACCATTGAGAGACGGTGCTAAACTTGTATATAGCATGATATCTCAAAAAGTTGTGGACGGATTCGGATGAAACTTGGTGGACAGGTTGGGTGTGTGACAAGGAAGAACTGATTCGACGTTTGTGAAGATCTGGATCCGGATCTGGACACGATAATTATTTAATTTTTTTTTAAAGTGATTCTTCACCATTGAGAGATAGGGCTCAAAAACTATATAGTACTCTCTTGCATATTTCAAAAATCTATTGGGCCCGATATGTTCTCGTGGATCAGTCGTTGATTACGTGGCGGAGGTATGCGCTCTACCGAGTGTCCTCGTTATTCTCTGGTTTCACCGGAGGGGACTATAGGTGTTGCAGAACAAGTTCGAGTTTCAGGGTGTTTCGTCAATTTTTCAGATTTGTGTAGTTTTTTGGACTTGGAAAGTATCACACCGGTGGAGGGGACATGTATTGCAAAGCAATTCACTCTTGTTGTTTTTCTCCAGAGGTATGCCTACTTGGTTGATTTTTATGAACAGGGTCTCTGAATAAAAACCACAAACTTCCATTATGGTACAACATCATCGAGCCACGACAAATCTTTCACCTGAGTGATGTAACCTGAAGTTTTTCCATTTCAGTTTTTGCTTCTGTTGTCATTGTGAATGTATTTGTATTTGGTCCACTCGTGCAGTCTTCAGGTCTTTTGATTTGATCTTCATGTCAAAGTGTCACAATGTTGTGCACAAGCCTCCATTAGTTGTACATTTCAAATTTGCTGTTTTTGCTTTCTATTCATATCATCAATGCCTTGCTGTCTGACAAAGCGTGACATTTTTATTAATCGCATTGCACTCTTCCTCTGCTGGCAGCGTTTCATTCAGTACCTTGCATCTCGGAACACGCTTTTCAACCTCAGCAACTTCCTGGACAAGAGTGGCGTTCAAGGTGTGCATTTGAACTTGCTTGTGCTATTTTTTTATTTTATTTTATTTCCCTGAGTGATGTCGGTGCATGAAGGTGTTCCTTGCCTGGAAAGCACAGCTGGTACTCGGTGGGGTTCATGTTGACGTGCATTGTTGCCCTGCAATGCCGTTGAGATTGTAAGGGGGCATTGGGGCCATTTATTTTACCTATGTAGTGGAGAAGAATCGGAGGGCTAACTTGTCAAAAGAAAAATGAGGTAGGATGATTAATGAGAGGAGGGTAGGGTTGTGTGGCAGGGGGGGAGGGGGATGGAGAAGGAAAATGTTTTAGAGGATATGAGTAAAGGTGTGTGCGTGTGTGCTCGTTCGTTTGTTCGTTACGTGTAATTTGTGTACTTTAAAAAGTATATACATCTATATTTTCCTCTTGTTTTTGTTGTTGGTGGTGGTGTTGTTGGGCTAAATGTTCACAGAGTATTTCAACTGTGAGCTTGCTTGCTTCTGAGTTGTCAAGTACAGATTTTAATCCTCGTGGAAAATTGGATTCCATGAGGATTCAGTTCAACAAAACCGTTCTCGTGTTTTGTACGTGTGTCATAAACTGGGGATGCTGAACTGGCTACTTATTCTCTCTGTATTCCTGACTTCATCTCTATCTTTCTTTCTTCACTTTATGCTCACTTATGGATGTTTAAAAACATTATCGGATCCGGATCCAGAATGTTTTCAAAGTGATTCTTTACCATTGAGAGATTGCGCCAAAAATGATGTGTAGCATGATATTTCAAAATGTTGTGGACGAGATTGATGAGTTGGTTAGGTGACAAGAACAAGCCAATTTGATGTTTGTGCAGATCTGGCCTATCAGTGGGATACAAAACGTAAACTGTTCAGCCTGATCTTTCTGTTCTAGTTCAGAGTACTGTTCTAGTTTCTCTGCTATCAGGACACGGTGAGTGATGCATATTGTGACCGGCTGCCATTTTTTGAATGCCCCGACATAATGGCTGTGCCAAAGGGAGACTACAAATGCCATTTTTGTGTCCTTTTTCTGCCTTAAATGGTCAAAACCAATGATGCAATGGCTGTCACAAATCGGCGGTCTCTAGGGTGTTGTAAGAAGTGAACAGTTCACACTCTTCCTCCAGATTAAGTATTTGCCAGCACTTGATCCTCTTCTTTAGAAGGATACTCGATGGAGGTGTGGAATAATTTCCCTGAATGTTGCAAATTGTCGATCTGCTTTCTTTGGTGTTGCTTGTTCAGTCGATCTTTCTTTGATCCTCACTTGTAATGCAAAATGACAGGCTGCGGTTTCCATTTTCCTGTATTACTGGAGGCAATATTAGAGTTCAAGAAGTTCTCTGGTTATTATTTTGTTCCTGATACTTTTTTTAAAAATTTGTAAATTTTTATTTTTTGCCCATTTATATACTTGCAGGTCTGTTTTTGTGACATACCATTAGTATAACTAATCTGACACTCGTTTCACCGTACAATTCGGAGGTTTGCTGTTGCACCATATAGTTATGAGTGTTAAGTTGAGCTTATAATTTCTTCCCAAAATTTAGTTACACCCTTCCTCCCTCCATTCCCCATTCTCTGTACATCTTGGACCTGGTACTCGGTGACTATTATCAGCTAAGACATTTGAATTCCCCATTTTTTGCAGCGAACCGAGAGAAGCAACAGACGGGGTTGAAGGGCAATTGGAAGCTTGTATTTTACAGGCTTACGGTTTGAAAAGCAAACTGAGGAAGTTATTTTGAAATTGAGGGACATGATATACCCCCATGCTTTAAAACAAACAAACTAGTAGTGGTACATTCAAAGTACACCACCCCATGCCAAATAAACAAATAACCAATCCTCCAGCATGCGACATTGTCAGGGCACCTTGGGCACCCGGCGATGCCGCCGTGCAGCACATGGAGATGGAATTGTGAGGGAGCGGTGTACAATAATTGATTGATTAATTGTGTAATTAAAATAAATTAATTTCTTAATCGATTAATTGATTAATCAATAAATCATAAAGGCAAATCACAAGCCTTTATAGCCAAATCACTTGTTCATCGTCATGTCCAAATATCAACTTCCGAACTCAAAAGGTACCTGAGACATTTCCCAGGTGAGAAAGAAAATAAGTGATGAATAAATCGATAGTCAATTAATTGATAAATCAAAACACCATTTTTGCCAAAGCACTTGTTCACTACTGTGCTCAAATTTCAGCTTCCTAGCTCGAAGGATGGCTGAGATATCGCCCGGACAAATAAACTGAGTGAAAACTGAGTACGCCGTTTCGGCGCATCTCATTGCAGGTACTTTTGGCACCCGGCGATGACATGCAGCGCCTGGAGATAGAATAGGGAGGTAGACTTGGACAAGATAGAGGGTAGACTTGGTTTACGTGTGAAGTGTGGGGATTTGCGATGATGCGCCGTCGACTTCACTTTGGTTTTGTCTTCGACAACCGCTCTCATGTCTTCGACTATTGCGACTATGTCGTTCCCAAAGCTGTTTGTTTTGAACACACCTTCCATTTTCTCATTTGACCATGGTACTTTTTGGGGAATATCATGGGGTATTTAAAATCCATGTCATTCCAAATAGCCAGGCTGGTTGTCATCATGTCCTTTTCGGAATATGGTATGTAATTGCATGATGGCACATGTTGCCTCTGAAATGAAGATGCTTTTAGAACTTGGATATGATGAGAACTGTTGGATGGAAGAGAAGCAGAAGATGGCATCAAAATGAGGAGGTGATGGGATTGGGTTGTCGGATCGTAATGCCAGACTAGGATTTCCAGGGACGGGCCTCTGGTACCATGGCATCGGTTCAGCAGTGATGAACAACTGTGCCAGGTAGATTTGAGCAGCCAGATTGTGTACTTCCTGGGCATGGTAACGCGACGTAGTAATTGATGAGGTACGTCGATGCGGTCAGGTTTGCTGACTTGAAATTTCTTCACTTTCCAACATGTTACCTGTCAAATTTAGTGATCATCAAACACACCTGGATGTGCATTCACCATACTGTTTTTACATGATCCATAACTTTGATTTCTTGGGTACAGGACAATACATTTGCCGTGTTTTTTGTTTTTTTTTTATTTGAATTTGAAATGTGTTAGAAATTGAATTTGATTGCTATAATGTATGCAATTGTTGGTACAAGAGAATAAAAACTTAACAAAATGGCTGTAGTTGTCTACCGTGAAGGTTTCCGAGGTGCTGACGTTTCTGCTTTCCGTAAAAGAGCGAGGTTGAAGGTCATTTGCTCAGATTAAGGGTTATGGCCAAAATGTTGGCACCCTGTAATCCTTCACAGTGGATAACTAACCATTTTATTCTTCATACCTTTTTTATTTTATTATTTTTTTTTCTTCTTGTAATGTATGATTGAATAACCGTCATCATTACATGGAACTACGTGCATCTTTTCAAGTTGCCCTGTGCTGTGCTTTAACCGTTGAATGTGCGTCTGCCTTTTGGGTGCAGGTTATGATATGTCTACTTTCGTTCGGCGCTACAGCAAGTATTTGAACGAGAAGGCCTATGCATATCGACAGATGGCTTTTGACTTCATCCGAGTCAAGAGGGGGTTAGTTATTCTGAGGATTCTTTTTATTTAATTATTTATTTATTTATTTTCTTATTTTTTGACTTGTTCACTTGTTTATACTGGCTGTGTTACAAATATGGTTTATTAAAATGTGAATTACCACCCTTTATTTTCTACTTTCAAACGAGCTTGTTTTCAGTATTCTTTCGGCCATGTAAGGGGCAAGCTACTGTGTGGATGTAGTGAAGGCTTCGAACAAGCTGTCTCCACAGCTTCAGGAAGCAGTACAGGATGGATTTGGGATGTTTGGAGAAATCTGATCATTAATGTCAGAAGTCTGACGCAACTTGATGGAACTAAATGACTAACCTCGTCGCTGTGCAGAAATGGTGGTATACCTCTACCCTCCCTCACCCCACCTCCCCACCCACCCTTAAAAAAATATATTTTCACAAGTACCCTTTCTCCTTCACTTTGCTTACATTTTCTCCCAACGTTAGCATTGCCCTGCTTCTTATTTTATTTATTTATTTAATATTTAATTTTCCAACTACTTTCCCCTTTGAATCCATAATGTGGAGAGAGCTCCTAATATCTGTTTATACAGATTGGATTGTGTTTGCAGGGCTTGACATTTTAATATATAAATAATCTGTGATTGTAATAGTTTTTTTTTCCAGATTGCTGCTCATTGATTTCTAATTGCATGGATTTTGAGACTTCCTGTAGCTTTGTTTGTTCATTTGAGTGATTTTTTTTTTGATGTGTTGGAAAGTGATGTGCTTCTCATAGTCTGCCCTCATGATGTCTGGTTATATATGCTGAATGTTCAGCTTGCTTCGTCTGTTTGCATTTCAGCAATGATGGGCTGATGCGTTCGATGAGTGTGGAGAAGGTTTTGAAAGCCCTGTCTGTCCTGCAAGCTCAGGTCGATGCTCTTCTCGACTTTGAGGTAAGTTGCGTAATGTTGAGAATTTGTGTGTTGTGCTTGAATTTTGCTCATCGATCATGTTGCCGTTCATTTGTTAGTTGTTCCAGGTATTGGTAGATGTGGAATTGCAGTGCTTTCAGAAGGTATTCACACACCTTGACCTTTGTCACATTTTGTTGTTGGACTGAATTTAAAATGGATGAAGTTTACATTTTTTGTCACTGATATTACACAATATCCCATAATTACAAAGTGAAAACATATTTTAAATAATTATAAATTAATTAAAAATGAAAAGTTGAATTGTCTTGTGTCGATAAGTATTCAACCCCTTTGCTATGACACTCCACATTGGGCTCAGGTACTTTGATCATCCTGCACCTGAGTTCAGGTGCATTTCCTTTGATCATCCTTGAGAGGTCTCCACAACTTGATTGGAGTCCACCTGTGGCTAGTCTCGTTAATTGAACATGATTTAGAAGGAAACATCTTTCTATAAAAGTTGACTACCATGGAGTCCAAGGAACTGTCCGTAGAACGTAGAGGATATAATTGAATTGTGAGGAGGCATAGATCTGGGGAGGGTATAAAACAATTTATAGAGTGTTGAAAGTTCCCAAGAGCAAAGTGAGCAGCAGCAGCATTGGGAAATGGAAAAAATATTAAACTACCCAGACTCTTCGTAGAGCTGGCCGTCCAACCATGCAAGGAGGACCTTGGTCAGGGAGGTGACCAATAACCCAATGACCACTCTGACAGAACTACAGAATTCTTTGGCAGAGATGGGAGAATCTGCCGGAAGGATAACGGTCTCTTCAGTGCTTCACAAATATGGGTTTCAGGGGACAGTGGCCAGATGGAAGCCACTCCAAAGGAAAAGGCACATCACAGCACGCCTGGAGTTTGCAAAAAAGCACGTGAAATACTCTGAGAGCATGAGATGAAGATTGAACTCTTTGGCCTGAATGCAAAGCGCTACGTCTGGTGGAAACCGAGCACAGCTCATCACCCATCTAACACCATTCCTACCATGAAGCAAGGTGGTGGCAGCATCATGCTATGCGGATGCTTTTCAGCAGCAGGGACTGGGAGACTTGTAAGGATAGAGGGAACAATGAATGTAACCAAATACAGGCAAATCCTTGATGAGAACCTGCTTCAGAGCGCAAAAGACCTGAGACTGCAGTGAAGATTTACGTTCCAACAGGACAATGACCCCAATCATACAGCCAAAGCAACATTGGAAAGGCTTCAGAACAAGAACGTGAAAGTCCTTGAGTGGACCCATCCGAAGCCCAGACTTGAATCCCATTGAGAATCTGTGGAAAGACTTTAAGATCACAGTTCACCGACACTCCTCATCTAACTTGACAGAGCTTGAGCAAATCTGTAAGGAAGAATGTGAGAAAATCCCCGAATCCAGATGTACAAAGCTGATGGACACACCCAAGAAGTATTGATTCGGGGAGGGGGTGGGGGGTTGAATACTTATCGATTCAAGACATTTCAGCTTTGCATTTTTAATTAATTAGTAAAAATTTCTAAAACCATGTTTTCACTTCCTCATTATATGGGGTATTTTGTGTCGAGCAGTGACAAAAAAAAATAAAATTTAATCTATTTCAAACTGAGGCTGTAACACAACAAAATGTGACAAAAGTTGAGGGGTGTGAATACTTTCTGAAGGCACAGTGTGTGATTGACATTATGTGATTATTACCTTCCCAGAGGAGAGGGTATTGCATTTGGGTCTGTTGTTTGTTTGTTTCTTTGTTCGTACAGAACTTTCATGTTTTTCTCTGCAACCGTTTGACGGATTGAGACAAAATTTTCACCATTGGTGCGAATACTCATGTAGAATGTTTCAATGATAATTTTGACATAGGTCACATGGTGTGTAAGCCATATTAGAAAAACTTTGGACCTCTATCTCTGAAAGCGCACGAAGGAAAAAAATTGAAACGCGGCATATAGCAAGCACTCCCCATGGGGATTTTTTTTTAATGACGTCATAGGTGCCCTCGTTATGACGTCATTACATATATAGAACGCCACATCCGATCAGTATGAAAATTTTTGAGGGTCATCTAGGGATAAAATGGTTCACAGAAAAAAATAATAATAATGACGTCATTGGTCACGTGATTCGGCAGTCGTATTGTTTAAAATATATATATTTTAAAAACCTTCAAAAATCTTCTCTAAAGTGGCTGAACAAATCGAGCCGAAACTTTACACGTATGGTCGCCTGTCCATGAACAAAAGGTTCACACATGATATCATTGGTCACATGGTTTGGCAGCCATCTTTGAATTACCCTAAAACCGATAAAAACACACCACTCAAAAGAAGCCCTGGCGATGATCTGCGATCTCCGATTGCTCTTTTTCTTGTTTTTTTTCTTGTACTCATTTCTGATTTTGTATCCAAGTTGGTTGAATCTCATGGAATGGCCTACTTCATAATGGAATAACTGCTTCCTTTGATACAAGACCATATCAAACCTCTCATTACAATTTGATTTTATCAATCTATTTATGGCAGTAAAGTTCTCAAGACTATGAACAGATAGGCCTTGCACTCGCTTTACTGAGTTTAACTTTTATTATTGTTTATTTACTTTTAAATTTAGCTTTACCGCAACTATTTATAGCTTCCAAAATATAAAGTAATTAATGATGGGACCCTCTTTGTGCTTGCTGATTTAGGCTCACCAAAAGGATTTGAGTAATGGTGTGATGAGCGCCGCCTTCTCGCTGCTCTTCAAGGACATGATTCGCCTGTTTGCTTGTTACAATGATGGTATCATCAACCTGTTGGGTACGTCAAGGGCAACACCTGTTCTGTCCATCATGTAACTTCTATTTTTTTTTTCCTTTTATCATACCTCTTTCAACTCTTCCTCCTTTTTATTTATTTATTCATTTTACTCAACCTTACCTTTTGTTCTTACATTGGTCATTGATGTTCTGCAGAGAAATTCTTTGATTTGAAAAAGGTGCAAAGCAAGGAGGGGCTGGAAATCTACAAGAAGTTCCTCACTTGCATGATACGTGTTTCTGAGTTCTTCAAGATCGCTGAGGTTTGTGCAATTCTTTGTGAGGACGTTTTGACTGCCGTACTGTCTTTCTCGGTCGTTTGATTTGCCTGGTGTGAAAGTGGGTTTTTATTTATTTGTGATGTTTTGTTGCAGCAAGTGGGGATTGATAAAGGAGATATACCAGACATTGCTCAGGTATTGACGGTACAATTTTATTGACCATTTCTATTTTTATTTTTTTTCCTCAGTTTACTCAGAACAAAGTACCTTGTAGTATTATTTTTGTTATGGTGGTGAAAGATTTATATATTTTAAATGTAATTGAAATTATTATTATTCATTTTTAATCCAATTATTTATTTTTAATCCAATGCTTCAGGATATTGTTCTGGATTATTTTTGTAAGAACCATGATTACATTGTGAATGTATCTGTATCTATTTTCCTGTAATTGTTCACGTGTTTGGTTTTTTTTTTTGTCTTGGTTGTCGTACAATGTCTTTACCAGTGACCAGCTTGCTCGCAGGGTAAATGCCCCTTAATTATCACCAACCCTTCCCCAAATTGCTTCCTTATGTCCTCCAACCTCTCATGCCTAGGCTCCAGGGAGCTTATTGGAATCGATGGAGCAGCATGTTGCTTTGCAAGAGTCAAAGAAGAGTAAAGAAGGCAGGTAAGATCACCATGCACTACTGATGTTGGCTGTCTTGATGGTCGGCCTGGATATGTCTTGCAATAGGCTTGGTTTGCTTACTTTACATTAGGGACCCAAAAAGTTCTTACATTGGCATACTCTATGGTGTGTTTGGCTTTATTTTCAGCCTGATTTAACTTTTTTATTTCATTTTGATCTTCCCACGGTTAATATTGTTGCGGGCCGGGGACCGGTGGCGAGAACGACCGCTAGGTGGGGGGAGTTGCGTCGTTTCCCCAGACCTCCGGAATTGTAGGCCGTCGCTCACTGATAACTCCGTGAGGCGGCGGGTCGCTTAACCGACCGTGGACGCCATACCTCCACCACGTAGCGTAGGGTCTTTTTGTCTAGAACCAATTTACCTAATTAACCACACGGTGTCGTCTACCGGGGAACCACGCCCTCGGCACGTGTTGCTTGAACTGGGTACTCTACAATTGCGGTAGAGTTCCAACACCGACTACCAACTCCTGTTCGGTGCAGTCGAGCGGACCTGCCAAAGCCGTGCTGGCTAGGATGAGCAGATTAACGGAACAAAGACCTGGCTAAAACTCAGATCCGAATCATGCTGGACCAATGAAAGAAAGGACGGAAACGAACTGGGAACATTTCTACAATTGTTTATTTTACAGCAAGAAGGACACAGAGCAAGCTTATCGCGGATATACAGGAGATTTACAATGACAAAAACACTTATGCAGTTGTACTTGGCAGACGGCACCACACACCAGACGAAATAAAACCCAGGTGAATTCAAGGAACCTCGCAGCCAGGGAGAGAGCGTGCTCAGCTGGGTACCTGCACGTTGGAGGAGGGGTGCTCCGTGGTGTGGCACCTGCCAATGGTCGTGCAGCTCGGCCCGCAGTCACGCGTGGGGCTCGTGTCCGCGGAGGAACCCGAGCGGGCAGAGCGGGGATCAGGGTCGGGACAGGGACGCGAGAGACCCGGTCGAGGTCGGGTGTCCTCGGTCATTATCAGAATCGACCAGACGGATCGCTCCACCAACGAACAGCCATGCACCACCACCCACAGACTCGTGAAAAAGCTCTGTCTGTCAATCCTCCTCATACACCGAACTCAAGACTCCTGCGAAACTCCAACGAACGCCCCAGCGAATGCAGAACTGAACTGAGCCTTTTGACTGAACTCCAACGAACGTGTGTCTCAGAGGGTCCCTTCGTAGTCCATCGACCTCCCTCAGCGGGGCGGGATCTTGGTCAAAACTGACGTCACTGTCCACCCTGATTGGACAGGGCCTCCATGGGTCCGCCCCTTCTGGGCGGAGTTTCGGCCATGCCAGGAGCCCGCCCCCTCCACGTGTGACTGCACTCGCCAACAAGGTACCTCACAAAGATTTCGCCTCGGAAAGCGAGAAAAAGGTACTGCGGTTCAAATAAGAGGGGAACCAAATGGTGACATCAGTCCGGCCTTGATGTTTGCATTGTGAGCGGGGCAGAATGCACAGTCTGACGTGAGTCCAGTGAAGCGGTCGCAATGATCGCCACATGATTTGCAGAATTACGTCAGATGGTTAACCAATTGTTACTTCTGATGGTTCAGCATAGTTGCCCCAGTTGAATTGGCCAATTTTATTGCAAATATTTTGACCAAAATAGCCTCACAGGTGTTTGAAACCAAGATTTTTCCTCTATCTAAATCAGTTACTCTGATTTAATGTTGGAGTTTATTTTATTTATTTATTTTTTATTTTTATTATTTCACTTTTGTTCGTTTCTTGCTTGATGCCTTTTTTTTTCAGTGTCTGCCTGCATTGAATTGCTGATTTTATTTATGCTTTGCCATTTCAATTATTGAGAAAGCTTTGCATCTAGAATGTATAGGATGTTTCATGGACTCGGACCACAGCTTTGCTATGGCCCTCCATGTGACGAGTTTGAAGACCCTTATGGTGACCAACTTTCTTGCTCAGCATGTGGACGATGATGAGCACCATTTAAAACTTGCTTTGACTGTTCCTTCGACCAGGTATCTCGAGACTGGCCTTGTATGAAAACATGCCACTTGCGGCCAATTAAAACGCGCCAAACCCCTTGCAAGGGGCTGAGCCAGCAGGAAACAGAGGCTGTTTGAGGACGATGTAAACATGCCTTTAGATGCTATAAAATGAGGATGAGCACTTCCAAACGATGGATTAATTGTAATTGGAGCTCAATTGGCTACGCCAGCTTAGCCAACCTCATGTCGGCCTGTTTCTGTATTGCTGGATGTTTATGGTTCGGATTTTGAAAGGTTGATGACGGACGGATCCTGTTAAGATTTTGAAATTCCAACTGGACAGTCCACATAGGTCTGACCAAGTTTGAAAGACTTGTGCTTGGTCGTTTGTTTACGTTGAGGAAAATATTTCCTTGCACTAGAAAGTCAAACAGACCTTGGTGCAATTCCCCAATACAAAGGGTTGTCCGAGTATTAATAATAAATAAATTGAGGATGTTTAGACAATTTTATTGGGAAAATGTGAACTTTCTTGAAGTTTGCATCATTCTTGACTGGTTGGATAATAATGCAAAGTCAATCATTACAAACTGCGGATAATAATGCGGAGAGTCGTTAAAACTCAAATCATTGTTCACGTGGTGTGAAGATCATTCTTGCTGTTCTTCTGCTGCCCCTGTGCTGGTTGTACATCTGTGTTCTTGATGTAATTGCTTTTTTGCTTTTTATTATTTTATTTTTGGCTTGATGCTTCCTGCTGAATGCCATTGGACCCACAGCGAGGGGTAAGTGCTTTGCTTTATTGAGTATTTACCTGCTGCTTGTCATCACGCAGTTACTAACTTTGCATAATTCGGCCACTCGTTCATTCGTTCGTTTCAATGCTACAAAATTGTTTTTGATTTTTCTTGGTGGGTTGAACAACAGTAATTTCACAATATCTAGTCATTCAAAACAGGTAAGTTGTTTACCAGTGACAAGTTCAGCTGTCACTACCTGCCTGAGTTTTTTGTTTGTTTGGCAGGGAAAATATGAGTAATATATTAAAAAAAAAATTTTTTTTACATCATCAACATTATTTATTTCCCATCATTTGTTTCACTTTTATTAGCATGGTTAACAGACCTTTTGATACACGAGAGCTTTTGCTTTTATTCTTTGTCCACAGTGTGTTTGTACATCTCAAATGAGTCGTGAATCGTGATTTGTAAAAAATTTTTTCGTTATGTTCCTATGGTTGTGCTGTCTTTACGAGAGTTAAAAAATATAAAAAAGTGTCAGATGGGAAGGTTGACGTATTACTCATATTTTTCTTGCCAAACATATTTATATTTTATTAAATTTTTTTAAAAATATTTAAATATATTACTCATATTTTCCCTGCCAAACAAACAAAAAAAACTCTCAAGCAGGTAGTGACAGCTGAACTTGTCACTGGTAAACCCCTCACCTGGTGGGGATTTATGATTATGAATAGGATACTCGTGTTTGTTTTGAGGTTTGAATTTAAGTATGATTTTATAAGCTTGCCTTTGGAAGTTTTTGTTTTAAAGTTATCTTATGTTACTGTTGAGTTCTCTTGGTAACCACCTTTTTTTGCTTCGTCTTCGTCTTCAAAGGCAAAGTGGAGGCTCGACTTCAGGAAAGGTAATTTTGCATTCTCTCAACTGGTTCCATTGTTCACTGAGTAATATATTTAAATGTATTATTTCTTCGGTATTTCGTGGATTTGTGGTTCTTGCATGAGCATGGCTACATGTTCTGCCCGACCCCAGGATTCCCCGGACGCGGCTGCCACATCATCACCGGTGCAACCTGTGGATGGTGCTGCATCTGTCGAAGCGTTTCCACCCCCACCGAGCGCACAGCCACAGTCCACCAGGTATCATCGCAGACAAATTGTTTGCTCTGTTTTGGACCAACGATGATTGATTATAATTATTTATTTAATAAAAGTTAAAAAATTTTTATTTATTGTAAAAACAAGTGTTGTACATTTGTGAAAGAGTGAGTTTGTTTTATCTACTTGTAGCCTCCTTGGTAGTGTAATGGTTGACAGCCATTCTGAGTCAGGGAGGTTGGTGGTTCAAACCCCATATGAGCTGCTTCCTTGCTTGACTGTCAGCATATATAAAGGATAGAGCCTGTGGACTCGCCTTGGCTAGTGGTACAGTGGATTGATTTAGCGGTTCGGGCTGCATTCGGTTCTTGTGTCTTTGGACTCTGCTCGGTTGTTCCTTTGTGGGTTGGCCCTGCATGGCAAGGAACTGGACCGAGAGTGTGTGGCTTAGTAGTTTTCTAGAGCATGGAAGTCGAGGAGGTCTGAGCGTGGGAGCTGAGCAGCGTATTTTCGTGAGCTCGATGAGAGCCAACTTGAGTAGCTTTTTAACTGTGATATTTGTGAAAGAACTGATTTTTAAAGAAAATATTTAATTATTTATTGTGAAAAGCATTTACTTGTAAGCTGAATAAACATGATTTTATGTATTGGGGAGAGTGGTACATAGGGAAGTGGGTGGTGGAGGGAGTGTGGGGTGGAGGTAGGGATGAGTACCTCAAGGGTGGGGGAGAGAAGTCCATTGTGTGGGGGAGGGTGGAGAAAGATTGGTGGATGCACGCACACAAGATTATGATAACAGGTTAGGGTAGTAGATACAGCAGGTCAGCCCGAGCAGCACAGCCGATTGATGATCAGAGCATCCCAAACTGATCAAGATGGTACTTGGCTCTGCCAGGTGGGTAGCGATTCAAAAGTGAGGTCTGGCTAGGTAGTTTGAACATGGGATCAATGGAGGGGAGGGGAGAGGAATCGAGTTGTTCAAGATGATGCAGAGGAGGTGGTTAGAAGTGTTGTGTGTGCAGGAGACCAGATGGAAAGGAGACAGGGTGAGGAGGTTGGTAGGATCAAACTGTTGCACGGGGGTGGGGATTTAAGGAGTCATGGTATGGAAATAATAGTTTTGGATGAGATCAGCAAGCAGGTGGTCATAGTGGAGAGATGGGAGGGACGGATAGTTGTGGCATGGGTGGTGGAGGCAAATGATGTGTTTTATGTCGGTATTTGGGCCACAAATGGGAAGGACTGGGGTGGAGAAGCAGGAATTCAGGAACCCACTGGAGAGTATGATGGGAATGGTTGAGCTGGACGTGATGCTGTGCATTGTGGGGGGGGGGGCTTTCATGTGCACATGGGAGTAGCGGAGCCGGGTGAAGAGGAATGTGTTAGTAAATTTGGTTTGGGAACGAGGAATAGAGAGGGTCTAGAACTTGTGGAGCGGGTGGCGTGGAATGGGATGGCCACAGCTGGTTCATTCTTTCAAAAGCGAAAAAGCCACAAGATTACCGATAGGAGTGGACAGCATAGCATATAGCACAGAACTAGATTTGGTGGGAAGAGAGTGACAGTTGTGGAGGGTTAAGGATCATAGGGCAGTGGTGGGAGAGCATGTTACCACCCAGCACAAGCCTGTTTGTGGTATGGAGGGCAAAAAGGAGGGAGGTTAAGAGCAGGGGTTGGATGGAAGATTATTAGGTGGCGGCAGTATAGGGGAAACGCCATCGTAGAGTACAAAGAGACGATGAGGGCCAGGTATGAGCAACTTGGTGAAGAAGCAGAAGGTTTTGATGAAGAGTGGAAGAAGTAAGGAGAGAGTTTTCTGGGAATTGCAGAAGTTTTGTGTGGAAGTACGTCGGGAAAGGGTACATAGTCAAGGAATAGAAACCGGGTATGGTGGACGGAGGAGGTAGCGAAGGCAGTTGATGAAAGAGATTTAGAATAGGATTGAGGGAGGCAACTAAATGTGGGGTTGCTGCACTTGTATGGGCAAAAGAAGAAATATATCTATGAGAGGGTTAAATTCCTGAGGAGTGGAGGACAGGGTTAATTGTGCCGATATAGAAGGGGAAGGGGGATGTTTAAGATTCGGGGAAGTACCCGGATTTTGCGCTCCTTCTGTCATGAAGGTGTTGGAGAAGATTCTGGAAGGGAGGATAAGGAAGAGTGTCGGGATGGAGATCGGAGAAGAGCAGCAGGGGTTTAGAAAGGGTAGGGGGATGATGGGTGGGATGGGATGTTCACGCTGAGATGGCTGGTGAAGAGGTTGAAGGTGCAAGGTGAATTTGCATTGAGATTTGTGTACCTGAAGAAGGTCCTGAGGGGTGGTGATGGCAACACTGAGCTGGATGGGAGTGCTGGAAGCAGAAGTCGGGTTGAGGAAGGGTTGTACAAGAGAACGAAGGGAAGAAGGTTGGTTGGGGAAGGAATGTCCAAGTTCAGTGGGAACATCGGTTTGAGGCAGGGAAGTGCTCAGCCCACTTGTGTTTATCATGGTGATGGAGCTGGTAGTTGGGAAGGTAAACTTGAGGGGTAGTATGGGGAGGATGTTGTATGTGGACAATCTAGCTGTTGTGGGCGGAAGATGCAGGCAGTCCCTGGGGGGGAGTGGAAGAAGGTATTTGGGAATCATGGGCTGAAGATGAGTATGGAGAAGACAGGTGGTGTGGGTTGGGCAGCAGAGAAAATAAATTAATATCACGTTGGAGGGGAGAGAAATCAGACAGGGAAATAGGTTTGAGTATCTGAGGTGGGCGGGGGTTGGGGGAACAGTGTCCGGGGATGGTAAATCCGAGGCAGAGGTGCGGAGAAGGATTCAGATGGGTGCGAATGCATGGCGGAGGGATTAATGTCAGACAAAGATTTCGAGGAAATTGAAAGGGAAGGTTCTCCTGCCATGTGTAACACTAGCCTACCTTTGTGGTCTGGAAACATTTGCATGGTCAGAGAGGCTGCAAATTTGCAAGAGCTCAGGTCTGGAGGATTGCAGGAGTGAAGAGGATGGATGAACTGACTGAAGAGATTGTTGTGCAGATGAGTTTGACGGGGAGATTGGTGAAATGCCGGCTGAGATGGGCTGGACACTTGGTGCAGATGGGGGGAAGAGCGAATGGCAGAGAGAGTGAATAGGCTGAGGGAGCAAGGTAGGAGGAAAAGAGGTAAACCACTGTTGAGATTGGAGGAGTGTGTGAGATGGGATATCATTGAGGTAAGGGTGGATGAAGAGTGGAGAGGGTTGGCTGAGGACAGAGGGAGGTGGAGGAGTATCGTGGGCATGGCAGAGGCTTGGTGCCATTGGACATCACCCCTTATAAAGGGAAGCTGAGGAGAAGGAGAAGAGCATGGACACAACTATACGTCGGAAATAATGGTGTGGGCTTTGATGGGCTTAATGGCTTCTTCTGCATTAAAGTTCCTTGTGAGGGAGATTATTGTTGTTATTACTACTATTACTACTACTACTACCACCACCACCACCACCACCACCACCACCACTACTACCACCAGAGTACCCATCCTACAGGCGATCTTGTTCGAAGCATGCGACAAGTTCTTCTGACACATCTCTTTATTTGGACAGTGTATAGGCAACAAATCACTGCCTCAATCACTAGCAAAAAAAAAAATCTGGGTTACATGTATGAAACAAAATCATGCCAACTGCTCACCTGCGTAATAATAATGATATAGCTCGGCCAATTACAATTGGACCCTCTCCCCCACCCCCCCCAAAGATGAAAACTTAAATATTGGCAAAAAATATATATATATATATAAATTCTAAATTTGATGGAATCAAACAACTTTCACATTGCACAACTTCAGGGTGCCCTTATCCCTGAAAGTTTCAGCTTTCCATGTCAAACCCCCAGAAGTAGATCATACATGCATGCATACATACATACACCATAGCTCCATTGTAGTAAAGATTATCATTATTATTAGTCTTGTCTCGAAGGGCATGCGAGACTATTGCAACACCCCTATCTTGTCTGTGTGTCCACGTCGATATATTTTCGCTTTAAAAATGTTTTTCTCTGCAACCGCTTATCCGTTCGATGCAAAACTTTAAACATAGGAGGGACTCTCCATGGAGAATATTGTATTGCCTACTCTGATGTCATAGGTCATATGGTATGGCAGCCATATTGGATTAAAGGCAAAAATTTGGACATTTTCTCCAAAACCACTGAATTAAAAAGTTTGAAACTTCTCATGTGTTATCAACTCCCCACGGGGTATGGAGGGTGATAACGATGAAGTCATCGGTGAAGTGGTATTCCAGCCATAATTGGTTGAATTGAAATCTTTGTCCAAAAAAAATAAATCTGAAACTTCTTGTATCTGATCTATGACCCGTGATGTGAAGAATTAAATTTATGACGTTGATAACCCATGCCAAGAAACGATGTGACAGCAGAGTGCATGGATGATACGGGTGTCATGAGCCGTAATAGTAGCATGTTCAATGAACGCGTGAGGCGAGACGATATGCTCTCCGAGTGCACTTCTAGTTATTATTGTAGTTGAGTGGATAATTTGTGTAGTAGTTGGTACCCATTGAGTTATTAGATTTGTGCATTTTTATTTATCACCTTCTGTTTTTTCGCCTCTATATGGAACAATAACATTACATGATCCCTTTGTAAAATAGCCTAAGAATCTGCCTCGAGCAGAACGTGTCAACGTCATTTTAAATTGCTGGAATGAGGTTTGATGTTGCTGCGATCATAAACCCTCGCCTGTCTCTCTCCTCCTCCTGAACCAAATTTTGTTAAACCCTCCATTGTTGAGAAACACTGAAATGGTTCAAGACCTTTACATTGATCTTGGTTTTCCTCCGTCCTGCCAATGTAATCTCATTGATGATTAAATGTTTGTTTGGTGGGTTAGAGGAGTTGGGTCTCGGAATTTTTTTTCCCCCCCACACCTGAGAAGTGGAACTAACTTTCTTTCCATTCTCGGTTAGTGCATCGACTGACCTTCTAGGTTTGCAAACAAACTTCCTGACATCTGCTGCACCACCCCAGCCAAGTGCATCTCCCACTCCACCAACGAGCTGGTCAGGTATTGACCTTGTTTCCACAGTTTTTTTTTTCTTCACATTTTATGTAGGCCTGCCAGTGACTCATGCCATCATTGTGTTTTTTTAAGGGTGTGTGTGTGTTTTAACTCATCTGATCACAAGATGTTTATCAGGGTTGCTGGGTCTTTAAGGGCTTGGTGCAATTCTTGACAGATCCATCAGATCTGATGGTTAGTTTTGGCCGAGAAGGGCATCCTGTGTCCAAAATGTCTGTGCATCTTAAGTCTTTAAACCTCCTCCAAGCCAATTTGGGCTTCCCAGACAGAACGCGTCAACAATGTGACCCATTCAATTTGAAGGCTGTAGCTGTTCTGAGGTGTTGCGAGGCATGAGTAGAGCCGATTGTTTCTACTTCCTTGCAGACTGAGGATGACGTGATTGCGTCCGTTTGAGTTGGGGTTCAAATATCTCGTATAGTGGCCGAGGCATTACAGACCTGTTTCCAAAGAATGTCAACTTTCATCGCTCTAGCTTGCAGTTCGTGCCACCCCAGTTTTGAACTACGACTGAACAGCTTTTCAATTTGAGCTGCCTCTTCTCTTCTGTCCACAGTACCATCAAAAACAGGGGGGGTGGAGGGGCGTGGTGGGCTTTGCTACATCTGCAATTTTGTGTTTGAAGGGGCTGGGAACATTATGACATTGAGTCATTCCGTGCCAACTCACCTAAGGGTCCCCAGGTCACCTCCTCAGATTTTGCTGGAAAAATTATTAATGTTAGATCTATATGGCTCTCCCACCATGCAAAAGATTAGCTTTCAATTCCTCATAGTTTAAAAAATATCTATCTCTAGAGACCTTTGAAATTTGCCCTAAAATGCAAATGTGAAAACGCATTTTTATTTTTCCAACTTCAGTGGCTTATAATTTTATAATGGACTCCTCTAGAAAGCTAATATTGCAAATATCTACTAATTGGCATCCAAATTTTTCAATTATGGCATCAGATAGCTTCTGGGATGCATGTTTCTCACTCTATAGGAAGCTAAAAATGGCTTTTTGGCCAAAACGAGCTAAAATAAGGTGAAACTATAGGGGCCCTCCTGAAAATATAGAACAACTTAGAATTTTTTCCTCATAACACAGTGATTATATGGTCATTATCTATCCATAGATACATTTTTGCTGGGATAATAGTTAGGTGATGAATTATAAAAGTTTTACCATAAGCCCTTGCCTCCGAGGGCTCTAAAATGGACCATTTTGTCCCCTGTTTGACCATTGTGGCTAGGGGTTTAGGATCTTCATTTTTTTCTAAAGATTGCCTCTATAAGATGTGTCTACTGACGAATAATTTTATCTAACGCCATGGCTTCATAGTAAAATAAATTTTTATTTACATGCACGTTTTTTTATAATTATTCACTTTTTTTCATATTCAGAAGTTTATAAATCTTAAATGGAACTATCCAGGAAAGAGTTATGCAGAATTTTATAAACTGGTATACAAAATTTCAGAATGTCTCTAGAAAGCACATACTCCTAGTTTTAGGAAGCCAAATATGGCAATTTGGCCCTTGGTACAAACAAGGTGAACTTCAGGGGTGCGCATGAGGATAAATTATGCTTCTTATTTAGACATTAGTGATAAGATGTTATTTATTCATAAATACATGCTAATGATTACTTTCTAAGTGATTGCAAATTATAATTAGAACAAATTTGATTAGTTGAGTAGCAGCTTTTTTATTACAGATATACAGAGACAATGATATTAAGGGGCTGTCACACCTTGAACGATTTAGCGAACGTATGCCGTTTTTTAACAAATTTGCCGAATACGCTGGCCACGTCGAATACGTGATTGTAAGTTTGTATCGTTAGAATACCCTGAAAAACACTGCCATAAGTCGTTTGTACGCTGGCTTTAATCGTTGACTTTTGTGCTTGTTCTCTTCTTTCGAAATGCTTAAAATTTACGACGTACTCGGCGTTTGCGCTCACACGTTCCGCTACGCCGGCCATAAGGTTTAGGCACGTTATGCGATCGTTGACACACGTTAATTGTATGTTATCATTAAGTCGAAACACGTAGAGGTAACATTCGCGGTACCGAAACTTATTTCTAACCTATGAGTAACGTTTTGTAAGCACGCTAACGAACGTTGTTCACACTTCGCAACGCTACTTGAAAGTTCCTCATACCTCGAAACACATCAAAGTAATGTTTAGGGTACCCGTGACTTATTTATAACCTATGAATACGTGCTTGGGAATTATTACGCTATGCATACGCTGCACTATTGTTGGGCATAGGTTGTGGACGCCTAAAACACGATAAACAATCGTTGGTATACTTATGTATTAAGTTATCGAAGCTTCTGTGTTCATTACTAGTACATTATGCATTTGTCAAAGTCGTTTTAATACTTTAAAAAGTAAAACAAAGAAATATTTCATCGTGGGAATGAGGAAAAAAATTAGCGAAAAGAACATGAACAATTGGTGCAAAGTAGTCTCCTATTCGTGGCGATAAGAGATCCATCATCACCACACCATCCCATCACCGCTCACCTACTACTACTGACATGGACTACTACTACTACCAATACTACTACTACAACTACTACTACTACTACTGACATAGACATACCTACTACTACTACTACTACTACTACTACTGACCATAGACATACTACACTACTACTGACATAGACATACCACTACTACTACTGATGTAGACATTTACTACTACCAATGCTACTACTATATTACTACTGTCACGCACACCAACTACTGCTAATAGTATTACTACTACTGATACTACTGGCATTGACATCTACTCAACATGGAGTCTGGAACATGATGGTTTCCTCTTGTGAAGCCATTTGTATGTACCAATTCCCCTAAACGCTGCCAATACGTCAGTACACGGAGATGTAAGTTAGAAACACTTTCAGTAAGTTCTGTGGTTGTCCGAAGACGTCAATTTAATTTGTCTACATACGACAATGTGCTTATACATACGTTACAAATATGTTCATAGCATGTTATTCAATGGTTAGATGCACGTTTTACTTTAGGTTCAAAACATGCTACTCATAGGTTAAACGCCACGTTCTCTTACGTTTCATAGCACGGTAGCCATTGTTCAGGCCAGTTATACATAGTTTCAATGCACGTTACTCATACTTTCAAGCACGTTAAACATAGGCTAAGCTGACGTTACTCATTTGTTCAAGCACGTTACTCAACGGTATATAAATTGGGTTTCAAGTATGGTTGCCAATACTGACGTGCTTCGAACTTATGACTAACCTACACAGTAACGTGTGTTCGCCGTGTTTAAACGATCGCGGAAGTGACAGAACAGATGCCAACGCATGCGAACGTGTGAGCCTTACGTCGAGTACGTCTTAAAATTTTCAGCATGCTTGAATTTCACGACGTATCGAACGGACTAGGTAATATGCCAGCGTACTTCAATGATTTCGAGCATTAATCTTAACGTATACTCAACTTTCTATAACGTATTTGACGTGTGCCTAGCGTTGTAAACCCATTTTTCAAGAATGGCATTAACGCTGGCAAAATCGTCAAGGTTGTGACTGCAATGTTGACAATTCAAAAATCTCGGGCAGTTTTTGATTTCAATCGCGTCTGGCAAGTTCTCAACAGGCTACGCCACGAGTTCGGCGGCGATACGTATAGCGCGCAAAGGGTAGTTAGAACTATCGCTTGTCTTGGTTTTGAACGCGATCACAAGGTAAGCATTCGTGTGTAAAAGTTATGTATAACACACGAAACGTTCTGTGCCCGTTTATAATATGTTATGCAAACGACCAACACGTTTTGAATACCCAAAACTCAAAAAACCAAATCAAAATTTCAGCGTTACGTCAACGTTTTAGATCAATTTTTATACGTTGCCATTGCTGGCTTAAACGTCAAGGTGTGACAGGGCCCTTAGTAATTTTTTATACCTGAACAACTCTTAATGACCTTTCATCTTTTTGACATTCATTATCATGTTATCTAGCACTCGGAGGCACAGAATTTTACATCTTAGAAAACAGTCTTGAACATGCTTAAAGTCATGCTGTGACAGTTAGTACTGACTTCCACCAGATTTTTATTCAGGGGCCTCAACACACAAAGAATGTCGAGTAAGGCACCCAGCATTGATCTTTCTTTTCTTGCAGGCCATGAGAATGTGTTACCCCTTCCTTGCTTCATGAAGTTCACAAACACATCATTTTCATCATCATTTTCTTGTGACAATGTTTCCCAATGTACCATTTCTGTCATAAACACAAGCAATATATTTCCAGCCTGGTATACATCAGTTCAGTTAGGGTTGGGACTAATATGGGACAGATGAGCTGTGTGGTTTCCGGTCCTGGTGCTACTGTTGATGATCAGCATCAGAGAAACCATTCTCATCTCCAGACATGTTGAGGAGATTTGCAGGAAACCATTGTGTGACCGTGTTACCAGCAATGGTTGTTTGCTGCTCTGAAGCACTTCTCAAGTCATACTCCATTGCATTTTTGGTGGATTTCTTGTGGATGTCACAAAGAAGAATTTGATCCCTCCTTATTCTTCTCTGCCACTGGAACATCTCTTCAGCTGTCAGAATCTGATTCTGTAGAGTGGCCTGCAAACTTGCCCTTGAACAAGGTGCTTCACAGTTCCTCATCCCATTCACATTACTCCATCTAGGGTGTATGTCATAACTAATGACTTCAAATAGAACTGTAGGACATGTTTTTTTAATTAAAACCCAAGCATATGTTTGGATTTATCTTACAAGAATTTATTTTGAATAAAAAATGTACTTATAATTATTAATTATGAGAAGAATAATCTAAGTTGTTGCATAACCTCAGTTAATGCCCCCTGCATATTCACCATTTTTGGTCAAAGTGGCATTTTCAACTTTCCTACAGATAGGACATATGCTATTATCGAACATTCTGATAACAGACCTTAAATTTATATCCCAGTTTATAAAATTGCAGTATCACTTGCAAGTGCGTTTCAGATTTATAAGCTCATGAATATGAAAAAAGTGAATAATTATAAAAAATGTGCATGTAAATAAAAATTTATTTTAATATGAAGCCATGGGCATTGGATAAAATTATTCGGTCAGTAGACACATCTTACATGAGGCAATCTTAAAAAAAAA
>CM068967.1:12289878-12310934 GCA_035128595.1 Eptatretus atami | reverse complement strand
CCATTTTGCTGGAAAAATTCTTAAATGTAGATCTATATGGCTCTACCCACCATGCAAAAGATTAGCTTTCAATTCCTCATAGTTAAAAAAATATCTATCTCTAGAGACCTTTGAAATTTTGCCCTAAAAATGCCAAATGTGAAAAACGCTTTTTTTTCAACTTCAAGGGGCTTATAATTATAATGGACTCCTCTAGAAAGTTAATATTGCAAATATTTACCAATTGGCATCCAAATTTTTCAATTATGGCATCAGATAGCCTCTGGGATGCATATTTCTCACTCTATAGAAGCTAAAATGCTTTTGGGCCAAAACGAGCTAAAATAAGGTGAAACTATAGTAGCCCTCCTGAAAATATGGAACAACTTAGAATTTTTTTCCTCATAACAGTGATTATAGGGTCATTATCTATCCATAGATACATTTTTGTTGGGATAAATACAGTTAGGTGATAAATTATAAAAGTTTACCATAAGCCCTTGCCTCCGAGGGCTCTAAAATGGACCAATTTTGTCCCATGGTTTGACCATGTGGCTAGGGTTTAGGATCTTAATTTTTTTTTTTAAGATTGCCTCATGTAAGATGTGTCTACTGACCGAATAATTTTATCCAATGCCCATGGCTTCATATTAAAATAAATTTTTATTTACATGCACATTTTTTATAATTATTCACTTTTTTCATATTCATGAGCTTATAAATCTGAAACTGAACACTCTAGCAAAGTGATACTGCAGATATTTATAAACTGGCATATGAAATTTAAGGATCTGTTATCAGAATGTCTGATAAATGCATATGTTCTATCTGTAGGAAGTTGAAAATGCCACTTTGACCAAAATGGTGAATATGCAGGGGGCATTAACTGAGGTTATGTAACAACTTAGATTATTCTTCTCATAAATTAATATATATAAGTACATTTTTATTCAAAATAAATTCTTGTAATGATAATCCAAACATATGCTTGGGTTTTAATTTAAAAAAACATGTCCTACAGTTCTCTATTTGAAGTCATTAGTTATGACATACACCACTAGATGGAGTAATGTGATGGGATTGGAGGAACTGTGAAGCACCTTGTTGCAAGGGCAAGTTTGCAGGCCACTACAGAATCAGATTCTGACAGCTGAAGAGATGTTCCAGTGGGCAGAGAAGAATATAGGAGGGATCAAATTCTTCTTTGTGACATCAACAAGAAATCCAACAAAATGCAATGGAGTATGACCTTGAGAAGCGCTTCAGAGCAGCAACAACCATTGCTGGTACACGGTCACACCATGGTTCCTGCCAATCTCCTCAACATGTCTGGAGATGAGAAGGGTTTCTTCTGATGCTGTATCATCAACAATATGCACAGGACCGGAAACCCACACAAGCTCATCTGTCCCAGTTATTAGTCCCAACCCTAACTGAACTGGATGTATACCAGGCTGGGAAATATATTGCTTGTGTTTATGACAGAAAATGGTACATTGGAACATTGTCACAAGAATGAGATGAAAATGATGTGTTTGTGAACTTCATGAAGCAAGGAAGGGGTAACACATTCTCATGCCTCCAGAAAAAAAGAAAGATCAATGCTGGGTGCCATTACTCGACATTCTTTGTGTGGTTGAGGCCCTGACATAAATATCGGTGGAAGTCAGTACCAACTGTCACAGCATGACTTTAAGCATGTTAAGACCTGTTTTTCTAAGATGTAAAATTCTGTGCCTCAGAGTGCTAGATAATCATGATAATGAATGTATAAAAGATGAAAGGTCATTAAAGAGTTTCTAAGGATAAAAAATTACTAATATTCATTGTCTCTGTATATCTGTAATAAAAAAGCGCTACTCAACTAATCAAATTTGTTCTAATTTAAATTTGCAATCACTACGAAAGTAATCATTAGCATGTATTTATGAATAAATAACATCCTTATCACTAATGTCTAATAGAAGCATAATTTATCCTCATGCGCACCCCTGCAGTTCACCTGTTTTGTACCAAGTGGGCCAAATTGCCATATTTGGCTTCCTAAAACTAGGAGTATGTGCTTTCTAGAGACATTCTGAATTTTGTATACCAGTTATAAAATTCGCAGTAACTCTTCCTGATAGTTCCATTTAAGATTTATAAACTTCTGAATATGAAAAAAGTGAAATTATTAAAAAAAACGTGCATGTAAATAAAAATTTTTTTACTATGAAGCCATGGGCGTTAGTAAAAATTATTCGGTCAGTAGACACATCTTATATGAGGCAATCTTTAGAAAAAAATGAAGATCCTAAACCCCTAGCCACATGGCAAACCAGGGGACAAAATTGGTCCATTTTAGAGCCCTCGAGGCAAGGGCTTATGGTAAAACTTTTATATATTCATCACCTAACTATTATCCAGCAAAAATGTATCTATGGATAGATAATGACCATATAATCACTGTGTTATGGAAGGAAAAAATTCTACAGTTGTTCTATATTTTCAGGAGGGCCCCCTATAGTTTCACCTTATTTTTAGCTCGTTTTGGCCAAAAAGCCATTTTTTAGCTTCCTATAGAGTGAGAAACATGCATCCCAAAGCTATCTGATGCCATATATTGAAAAATTTGGGATGCCATTAGGTAGATAATTTGCAATATTAGCTTTCTAGGGGAGTCATTATTAAAATTAAAAGCCACTGAAGTTGGAAAAAAAATGCGTTTTTCACATTTGGCATTTTAGGGCCAAATTTCAAAGGTCTCTAAGAGATAAGATTTATTTTTTAAAACCTAATGAGGAATTGAAAGCTATCTTTTGCATGGTGGGTAGAGCCATATAGATCTACAATTAATAATTTTTCCAGCAAAATCTATGAGGAGGTGACCTGGGGACCCTTTAGGTGAGTTGGCACGGATATGACTCATGTCATAATGTTCCCCAAGCCCCTTCAAACACAAAAGGCGCAACATCAAAATTGCAGATGTAGCAAAGGCCCACCAACGTCCCCTCCACCCCCCCCCCCCTGTTTTTGATGGTACTGTGGAACAGAAGAGAAGACGGCAGCTCAATTGAAAAGCTGTTCAGTCGTAGTTTTCAAAACTGGGGTGGCCACGAACTGCAAGCTAGAGCGTAATGAAAGTTGACATTCTTTGGAAAACAGGTCTGTAATGCCTGCGGCCACTATACACGAGATATTTGAACCCCACTCAAACTGGACGCCAAGTCACGTCATTCTCAGTCTGCAAGGAAGTAGAAACACATCGGCTCTACTCATGCATCGCAACACACTCAGAACAGCTTACAGCCTTCAAATTGAATGGGTCACAATTGTTGACCGCGTATCTGTCTGGGAAAGCCCCAAATTGGCTTGTGAGGAGGTTTATAAGATTTAAGACTGCAACAGACATTTTTGGACAAGGATGCCCTTCTCGGCCAAAACTAAACCATGCAGATTCTGATGGATCTGTCAGAAATTGCACCAAGCCCTTAAAGACCCAGCAACCCTGATAAACATCTGTGAATCAGAATGAGTTAAAACACACACACACCACCCCTTAAAAAAAAAAAACATGATGGCATGAGTCACTGGCAGGAGCCTACATAAATGTGAAGAAAAAAAAAACTGGTGGAAACAACGGTCAATACTTGACTCGCTCGTTGGTGGAGTGGGGAGATTGCACTTGGCTGGGGTGGTGCAGGCAGATGTCAAGGGAAAGTTGTTTGCAAAACCTAGAAGGTCAGGTCGATTGCACTAACCCGGAAATGGAAAGAAAGTTAGTTCCACTTCTCAGGTGTGGGGGCGGAAAAAAAAAAATTCCGAGAACGCATACTCCTCTAACCCACCAAACAACACATTTAATCAATACATGAGATTACATTGGCAGGACGGAAAAACCAAAAGATCAATGTAAAGGTCTTGAACCATTCTTCGTCAGTGTTTCCAACCAAATGGGAGGGTTTTAACAAAATTTAGGTTCAGGAGGAGGAGAGAGACAGGCGAGGGGTTTATGATCGCAGCAACATCAAACCTCATTCCAGCAATTTAAAAAGACGTTGACACGTCTGCTCGGACGGCAGATTCTATGGCTATTTTTACAAGGGATCATGTAATGTTATTGTTCAAATTAGAGGTGAAAAATACAGAAGGTGATTAAATAAAAATGCAACAAATCTAATAACTCAATGGGTACACGAAAACTAACTACACAAATTAATCCACTCACTACAATAATAACTAGAAAAAGTGCACTCGGAGAGCATATCGGTCTCGCCTCTCACGCGTTTCATTGAAACATGCCTACTATTACGGCTCATACACCCGTATCCATCCATGCACTCCTGCCTGTCCACATCGTTTCTTGGCATGGGTTTTCAAACGTCAATATAAATTTAATTCTTCAACACACGGCGTCATAGATCAAGATACAAGAAGTTCAGATTTTATTTTTTGGACAAAGATTTCAATTCAACCAAATTATGGCTGGAAATACCCCACTTCACCGATGACTTCAATCGTTATCACCCTCCATATGCCCCGTGGGGAGTTGATAACACATGAGAATTCAAAACTTTTAAAATTCAGTGGTTTTTTGGAAGAACATGTCCAAATTTTGTTGCTTAAATCCAAATATGGCTGCCATACCAATAATGACCTATGAACATCAGAGTAGGCAAATACAATATTCTCCATGGGAGTCCCTCCCTATGTTTATAAAGTTTGCATCGAAACCGGATAAGCGGTTGCAGAGAAAAACATTTTAAAGCGAAAATATAATAGAACGTGGACACAAACAGACAAGATAAGGGGTGTGCAATAAGTCTCGCATGCCCTCGAGACAAGACTAATATAATGATAATCTTTACTATCAATGAGCTATGGTGTATGTATGTATGTATGCATGTATGATCTACTTCTGGGGGGTTTGACATGGAAAGCTGAAACTTTCAGGGATATAGGGATGTGAAACCCTGAATTGCACAACCTGAAGTTGTGCTATGGTGAAAGTTTGTTTGAAATTCCCACTCAAATTTAGAATTTATATATATATATATATATTTTTTTTTGCCACATATTTAAGTTTTTCAATCCTTTGGGGTGGGGTGGGGAGAGGGTCCAATTGTAATGGCCGGAGCTATATCATTAATTAGTTACGCAGGTGAGCAGTTGGCATGAATTTTGTTTCATACATGTACCCATGATTTTTTTTTTGCTTAAGTGATAGGCAAGTGATTTGTTGCCTATACTACTGTCCAAATAAGAGATGTGTCCAGAAAAGAACTTGTCGCATGCTTCGAACAAATCGCCTGTAGGATGGGTACCCTGGTGGGTAAGTAGTGGTGGTGGTGGTGTGGTGGTGGTGGTGGTAGTAAGTAGTGTATTAGTAGTAAATAACGAACAATAAATCCTCCCTCACAAGGAACTTTAAATGAAAGAAGATAGCCATTAGCCCAGCAAGCCCCCACACCACATTATTTCCGACGTATATAGTTTGTGTCCATGCTCTTTCTCTCCTCCTCAGCTTCCCTTTAAGGGGTGTTGTCAATGGCACCAAGCCTGCTGCTCATGCCACGATACTCCTCCCACCTCCCTCTGTCCCTCACGCCAACCCTCTCCACTCGTCATCCACCCTACTCAATGATATCCCATCTCACACACTCCCCCAATCTAACAGTGGTTTACTCTTTTCTCCTAATCCTTGCTCCCCAGCCTAATTCACGTCTCGTCTGCCATTCGCTCTCCCCCATCGCAACCAAGGTGTCCAGACCCATCCAAGCCGGCATTTCACCCAATCTGCCCCGTCAAAACCTCATTCTGCCAAACAATCCTCTTCAAGTCAGTTCAATCATCCTCTTCACTCTGCAATCCTCCAGACCTGAAGCTCTTTGCAAATTTGCAGCCTCTCTGAACCATGCAACTGTTTCCAGACCAACAAGGAGGCTAGTGTTAACACCCATGGCAAGGCAAGAAACGCTTCCCTTTCAATTTCCTCGAAATCTTTGTCTGACATTAATCGCCTCCGCCATGCATTTCGCACCCATCTGGAAATCTTCTCCGCAACCTCTGCTCGGATTAAAACCAATCCCCTGGACACGTTCCCCAACCCCGCCCGCCTCAGATTAACTCAAACCTATTTCCCTGTCTGATTTCTCTCCCTCCAATATGAATTATTAATTTATTTTCTCTGCTGCCCCAAACCACACCAACCTGTTCTTCTCCATACTCATCTTCAGCCCATGATTGCCCAAATAACCTTCTTCCACTCCCCCCCAGGAACGGCCTGCATCTTCCGCCCACAACAGCTAGATTGTCACATACAGACATCCTAGGAGGTGACCTGGGGAGGTTTTTGAAATTTAGGTGAGTTGGCACGGAATGACCCCATTCCGAGACAAACTGTTTTATCCGCTCGAGGGATATGGGGTTGGCCTGCAAGGACACTTGCCTTGTTGAGGATGGGTTTTCCTTGTGGAATGCTGGACTTGGCAGGAGAAGGCAGAGCTTCAGCTGTTCCAACATATGAACGTGTGAACGAGGCGTACATTACCAATAGCTAACGAGCCATAACTTAGTCGTACCGTGTGGAGAGCAATTGGTTGCCCGGCACATTATTTGCTCCAAGCATAGTGTGTGAGATGCTTATTCCTGCTGTAAACACTAAACAGGAATGGACCGTTTTCTCTTGATCATTGTTGACGTTCTGGTGCACGGCGCTGATGCAAAGTCTGTATTGTATGCTGTGTGCACAGCTGTGTGTGTGTTCTCAAGTTTGAGACATAATTCTTGCTTTTTATCTTTCTTTCCTTTCCTGTCCTTTTATTTTTATTTTTAAAACCTCGCCCTCGCTGGGTAAGCTGATCTTCTTGGTGGAGGTAAGGTTCCTTTGGTTTAATTTCAGGGTGGGTTTTCTGGCCATTGACGGTGGATGACTTGACGCTAAACATTATGAGGAGGAAGCGCATTGTTCTGTCGGCTCTCTGATTGCATCGCCTTTACAGAGCTTGTATAACTAGTTTATTTTTAAAATTTATTTATTTCATTCACATGACCAAATGGTGATGGTCCATTTCCAAGTCCACCATATTGTTTCAGTTGCACATCGAGCTTTGTCTTGACAACTGATGTGCGTGTGTTTTCTAAAGATTAGGCGTCCAAAAATATGTTTCAGGTCCACATGATATTATGTAGGTTTGCTCGTTTGCCTGAATGTGTGTACATTTTAATTTTCATAAGCTGATCATTTAGCATGTTTTATCACATGTGGCAACAGAGATGACAAGAGTTAAAAACCATTCGGCGAAACCAACATTTGTTTTTGATGTGAATATTGATGTGTGAGGAGGGAGCGAGGTTGAAGATTATCCGTTATAGTTATACAACTTTGCTTTTACGGAAAATTAATTTATTTAAAACATCCCACTAGTAAGGCACGGCGTGCATCCATTTTCATTCTTACCCATGGTGTTTTGAGATGAGCAATGGACGAAAAATTACGACAATTAAACATCTTAAAATGCAAAGCCCATCTGTGTCCGCTTTGTACTGAATTCAACTTGAGGAAAAGCACAACTAATATACAGGGGGCTGCAAAAGTAGGTATACAGTAAGGATTATACCAGTTATTTACCCAGGTATTATATAGTGGTGCTAGGATTCATTTAATACTAGAATTCATTTAATTCATTAAAATCAAAAACATTTGAGGGATTAATATGTTTATTTATTGATATGCTTGTATAATCAATAAAATACGTCTTGTGTGCACGTTTTGTTTTTCATTACTGTATACCTACTTTTGCAGCCCCTGTGTATATACTATATATATATATATATATCTTCTTTCTTTCGGCTGCTCCGTTAGGGGTCGCCACAGCAGATCATCCGTTATGATCCGCATAATGATTTGGCACAGGTTTTACGCCGGATGCCCTTCCTGACGCAACCCTGGTCGCCTCTTACGACACAGGGATATGGTACACCTATTTAACCGGGGCATACACCGGGCCCAGTACACTGGTACTCACTTCGCCGACCTCGGAAGGATGACAGGCTGAGTCAACCTCCTGGTGTGTATTAATTCAAGCGGCCAACGGGCTTGAACTCAGGACCTTTTGGATCCCAAGCCGCTACCCTAACCACTACGCCAACACCAGGCTACATATAAATATATATATTTTTTTCTTGTTAGTTTAATTAATTAGTGTTCTCCATATTCTAATAAAGGTATGTTGGAAACTTGATGACAAAAGCTCAAACGGTCGATAAACAAACCCGGCCGTGTCACGTGGCTCTGCAAATGGTCTAATAAGGCCTACTTCTACTCACTGTGAGTTTCCCTTTGTCAAATTTTCAACAAACCCTTATTTATGAGACTATGACAAGTAATTAATAATTGGGCTAAAGTGGCAAAGGCCGAAATGGGGGGGGAACAAACAACAAAAGAAGAAATTGTGGCGGGACTCACTCACTCACACTCTCGTGCATTCTGGCAGACGCTCAAAGCCCGTGTCCCTCTGCGTAGCGGACAGGCTAATTGTTTGAAGCAATGTACTTTATTACTATCTAGTATATACATTTTAACAAACGATCGGAGCAGACGATAGAGTATTTTGTATTTTGTCGCAGGCTTATCCTAGTTTATTTTAGCTTGCTGTCCTACGTCCCGTGATGATTTTGTGACTACTCGTTTTTTGCTTTCGATGATTTATTGCCCTTAACGAAGGAGAGGAGATTGCATTTGGGTCCGTTTGTTTGTCTTTGTCTGTCTGTCCGTTTGTCTGTTTTGTCCGCACAGAACTTTTCGTGTTTTTCTGCGCAACCGCTTGGTCGGATGGACAAGAAATTTTGACCATTGGTGCGGCGACTCATGTGGAATGTTTTAATGATAATTATGATGTCCTAGGTCACGTGGTGTGGCAGCCATATTGGAAAAACGGAAAAACTTTGGACCTCCTGTATCTCAAACTGCACCAAGGAAAAAATTGAAACTTAGTACATTGCAAGTACTCCTCATGGGGAATGAGGGTGATTTATTTTATTCTATTATTATTATATTTTTTTATGACAACATAGGTGCCAGGTGCCCTCGTTGTGACGTCATAATTGCACATGTAGAACGCTACATCCGATCAGTATGAAAATTTGAGTGTCATCTAGGATTACAACGGTTGACAGAAAAAAAATTGTTGTCATTGGTCACGTGATTCAGCAGCCATATTTTTTATTTTTGAAAAAAACAAGCAAAAAAAAAAAACCTTCAAAAATCTTCTCTGAAGTGGCTGAACAGATCAAAGCGAAACTTTACACGTATGACCGCCTGTCAATGAGGAATAAAAGGTTCACACATGTCATTGGTCACATGGTTTGGCAGCCACGTTGTATTTACCCTAAAACCTATAAAAATCTTTTCCAGAAACGGCTGGACAAATCGAGGGGAAACTTCACACAAGTGTTCCTCAAGCCATGGGTGTACAAGTTTGTTGAGGAATAATTGATGGGTCACATGGTTTGGCAGCCATATTGGGTTGAAGAAAAAATAATAAATAATGTTTTCTCTGGAACTGCTTAATCAATCTATGTGAAATTTCATATTTATGATCCAGCCGTGATGGGCAATACAGGTTCTAAATTGCAACTTGATTGGCACATGGTCTGGCAGCCAGAATTAATTATATTTTTGATATGGGTTCTTTTTGGGTTTTATTTGTTTTTTTTGGTTTATTATTATTTTATTTTTTCCAATAAGGCTCACTTAGCTGTGCCTGGATGGGTTTGAGGGTAGAGAAGTAGCAACTGAAATGCGAATCCTATCCAGGTTCCTCCTTATGACTTCATCTTTGCTTTTTGTTTGTTCGGGTTCCTTCTGATTACTCCAATGCAGGATTGTACCTATTTGGTCTTCCATTTGATTAAAATTAAATTTATTTTAATCCCATTTTAAATTCAATTGAATAATGAATAATACTTTTTAAAAACGTCATGGGTCATGGGTCAGGGTCAGGTGTCTAATGAAAGCGGGACGTCTTGGTACCCGGTAATCACTGCCAGCAGTTATAAAGTGACAGTTCTAATTATGTCTCCTATTAATTATGTAACACACCAGTACACAAACGCCACACAAAATGTACCACACAAAAGCAGTCCTGGTGAGGGTCTGCAATCTCCGATTGCTCTTTTTCTTGTTATGAAGGATGTTTTGATGATTAATCACCTGCAATTATGAATTGCTGCCAGGACAGTTATTTATCTGTTTGTTGGACCTGTTCAATCCAATTGCTAAACGATGAAACGGAAGACCAATAAGGAACCCAAATAAGTAAAGAGCAAAGATGGAGTCGTCAGGTGGAACCTGAATAGGATTCGGGTTTCAGCCGCTACTCCACTTCCCTCAAACCCATCCAGACGCAGACAAGTGAGTCTTACAGAAAATCTTCTGTAAGAATTCACTTCTCCTGAGACAGAAACATAAAGAAAGGGAGAAATAGAAAGTAAAAGATGAAAGAAGAAAAATCAAGAATTAGAATGAATAAAGAGAATTGTGGGGAAAAAAACGAAAACACGAGAAGCGCTACGCTTTATAGCTGCGAGCAGTTAGGGTCGGGTACAATAGAGTCCCTACATAGAAAGAGTTACGACAACCCGGAATTTGACGCCATTTTGTTTCCATTGTTTGTGCTACGCACAAGCGCACTGCCCACTACAGCATGTACATTGTGCTATGTTGTGCAATTCATGACCTGCCCCGTGTCCCACGCTTTTAATACGATTTCATCCAAGATTTAGACTCTGATGATTTTGTTAATTATTGCAATATCATTGTTTAAACATGTTTTATCAAGGAGAAGTGAGAAGAAAAAGAGGAAAGAAGGGTTCAAGAGGATGGAAATGTAGGGTGGAGTGCAGGTATATCAGAAAAAATAAATAAAGGGAAAATGATATCGACTAAACTGGAAAAATACTTGTATTTTTCTTTAAATCATGATCATTCAACACCATGCAAGTATGTCATTTTTACATGAATCCTGTTTCTCCACATTCTCTTGGTCAAATAATTCATTGCAATTACCGTTTTTTTCTACCGTTTTCTGTAATATCAGACATGTCAGTCTGACTATATTCCAGCTTTATGGTCGTCATATATCTGACCCCGTGCTGCCATTGCACCAGGTTCAGATTGCAATCGGACTTGGACTCATCATTTTCATCATGTTCATGCCTACCACTCCCAGTGGCAGTGGCCAGTGCCACTCACTCACTACTCGGCCTCCGGTCAATTTGAATTAGATTCTAGACTAATTAAAGTTGTGTTTTCTTCAATAAATAGACCCCTAGATCAATTATATTCCTGAAAAAATTAACACTACACATACACATAGCAATAATATTGTAATTACTTGGTACCGTATTATGAATTTTTATTCAATTTGACTTCGTAGACAAAATTAAAACCGGAGAAGCAATCGACAGTAAAAAAAAAAAAAAGGCCACATCAAAGTATGTGTACAGGACTACTATACTATGACTAACATGACACAGAAATGACGAGGAGGTCGGTTCCCATCCTACTCTCCGGACTCTATTCACCCACAGTTTCCTTCTTTCAGGATTTCTCGGGAATTGTACATGTGAAATCCTTCTCCGACCGATTACTGCACCCAAAGGCACAGCAACCCGTCATCTTTCAAGAAATTAGCAAATGTAGACAACACAAAAATAGTGATCTTCGATGTAAAAACAAAGAAAGTGCAAAATGTGCCGAGAAAGTCGGAAACAACATGGCGTCCACAGACACGTGACCACTTTTTTCCGGACTTGTCATGTAACTCTTCTATGTAGGGACTCTAGGGTACAATGCCCCCTCCCCCCCCCAGCTTTGAGTGGACACCTGACCCACGCTTTGAAAAGGAGTGGCGATGAAAGAGATCCCTGCAGACATCGCTCACATATGGGTCACCACGCACACTTTTGCAATGTGGGACTTTCCATAACCATCTCTGCACCCGTCCCACCGATTTCACACCACTTGTGCACACTGCCGACTCGCGCTGTCCTGCTGTGTTTCGCACACCACTCATTCACACGATCTACTCCTCAGTTTTCTTTCTCCCTCGCTCTCATGCCATGCAATTTTCCCATGCACACAAGCCGTCTGACTGCTGTCCCGCAGCCGCTTCCGGAGTCCCACTCGCACCACTCGCATCTCACAGCACGTCAGACCTTTGTCATCGGCTCCCGTGAGAAAAAATTTCGAACTAATTTTATTTTTAATCCCTCTACTTCTTCCCCTTCTAGCTGTCCGCATGCAGGTAATTTATCTGGCGTGGAAAGTTTACTATTGATCGGATGAGGTTTTTTTATTTTATTTTATTTTTTTTGTCCAACGTGGTTGCGAGACCATGTGACTGATGTTGAAATTTTCAACCAATATTCCCCATGCCTAGTCTACCATATTAAAAAAATATATTTCGAGAAACCACTTAACTTGCATTGCAACATTATGAAAATAATCCACTACCCTTGGAGGATATATTTTGATAATGATCCATCCATCCATCCATTGGGACCAGACTCTATGCAGAGCATTGGTGCTGCCTAAGCAGTCTCCTTGGCTATTGGGCACAATCCTGGATGGGTTGCCACTCCGACACAGAATACCAGCAAGCTGGCACTCATTTTGCCGTCCTCAGGATGACGGGCAGTCAACCCCACCTGGTGTTAATTCAACAGCAAAGTGGCATTTGAACTCAGGATCCTAGGATCCCTAGCCTGCCACCCTAATCATTAAGCCAACACCTGGCATATAATGATTATGTTATCAGTCAGGTGGAGTGGCAGCCACATTGGTTTTTAGGGAAATATTAAAAAATTATGTCTCAAACTGCTGAAGCGATTGATACGAAACTTTGCAGTTATGATCCTCTACCCTTTCTCCAGTTTCACATCAATATGTTTCGCCGTTTCGGAGAAAAGGGTTTTCTAAATTTTCAAACTAACATGGCTGCCAAACCACGTGACCTATGGCAATGAAAATTTATACTCTGCCCATAATTGGGTAGAGGATCACACTGAAGTTTCGTCTTGATCGGATAAGATTTGTTTTTTCTATCCAATATGGCTGCCACACCACGTGACCTATGATGTCATCATTTTTACCCTGCATGCAGCAATGGTAGTACATATTTGGTAAATTTCGCTTCAATCGGATAAGCAGTTCCAGAGGAAACATTATTTAATATTTCCCTTCAATCCTGTATGGCTGCTGAATCATGTGGCCGATCACATTTAAATTTAAAATATACGTTCACCTTGTCTTCTAGATCATAATTCTAAAGTTTCACTTTGAAGCGGTTCCAGAGGAAGCATTATTTAATATTTTCTTTAAATCCAATATGGCTGCCAAACCATGTGACCTATGACATCATAAATTTAGATTCTGCCTCGAATTGGGTAGTGGATCACTCTTGTGAAGTTTCATCTTAATTGGATAAGGTGCGTTTTTCTATCCAAGATTGCCACCAAACCACGTGACGTATGACGTCATTTTTATCATGTATGCAGCAATAGCACGAGATGATACTTCTGAAGTTGTGCTTCAATCAGATACGTGGTTCCAGAGAAAACATTTAATATTTTTCTTCAATCCAATATGGTCACCGAATCATGTGATCTATCAATAATTATTTATCGCCCTCGTGTCCCCAACTCATGAGGCGCATGTCTTCGAAGTTTCCCCTCAATCTGTCCAGCTGTTCTGGGAAAGAAGTTTTTTTTTGAAGGTTTTAGGGTAAATCAAAGATGGCTGCCAGACCATGTGACCTATGATGTCAGTCATCAAACTTGATTCAGCATGACGAGTCTGATTTGGGTGCAGTTTCACTTCGATCTGTAAAGCAGTTCTGGAGAAGATTTTGTTTTTTGTTTTCTTCCCCTTTAAAAAAACAAAACAATATGGCTGCGAAACCATGTGATGGATGATGTCATAAGTTTAATACCTCCATTTACATTCGGTCATAGATTGTGTATGAAGTTTCAGATTTTTAGGACAAGGATATCAAGTAAATTTTTGGCTGCTGTACCACTTCACCTATGACATAATCATGACGATGTCCTTATTCTCCATTGGCAGTTCTCTCTCTATCGAGTGCAGCCTGTGGCTGCTGGTTGCATCATTGTTTGGGACGCGGCTATGCCGCTGATGCAGTGTCCCCCTTACCAGTACACTGGTGCTCATTTTGCCGACCTCGGAAGGATGACAGGCTGAGTCAACCTCCTGGAGTATTTTAATTCAGCGGCCAACGGAGCTTGAACTCAGGACCCTAGGATCCCAAGCCGCCACCCTAACCACTAAGCCAACACCAGGCTTTTCCATTGGCAGTTGAATGTGATGTACTAAGCTTCAAATGTTTCTGATCATCTGTGAAGTGGTTTCAGTGATGTATAATTTAAATTTTTTTTTGTTTGTTTATTCCAAGATGGCTGCCATACCACGTCACCTATGACGTCATAATTATAATTAAGATATTCTCCATGGGGGGTTTACTCCTACCCTCAAAATATTGTTTCAATTGGACAAGCAGTTGCTGGGGAAAATAATGTTGAAGAAATAATCGAGCAAAAAAAAAAAAACAGGACAAAAAGGGACGAAGACTAACAATAAAAAGAAACAACAAAAACTAGAACGACACTCTGTGGAGCGCACACCTCCGCCACGTAATTCCTCATCCACGAGAACAGGTCGGGCCCAATACATGTTTGAAATATCATGACAATACAGTACTATATCGTTTTTGGCCCTATCTCTCAATGGTGAAGAATCACTTAAATAAAAAATAATTGTCGTATCCAGATTTGGATCTTCACCAAAATCGAATCAATTCGTCCTCGTCACACACCCGACCTGTCCACCAAGTTTCGTCCGAATCAGTCCTCAACTTTTTGAGATATCCTGCACACAAACAGCCAGACAAACAAAGGGGTGAAAACATAACCTCCTTCAACTTCGGTGGCGGAGGTAACAATAGGGTACCACAGTTTGTAAGGCTAATGGCACCCTCATAACAATAACAATAATAATAATAGTATATAAAGAAATGTGAAGGGAGCAAAGAACAAAGATGTTGGGAAGAACTGGGACAGATAGATTTCAGCATTTACTCCTCGGGCTCAAAGGCAGCATCATGTACAAGCTTCCATTGGTCCGTCAGCGGGGAAGCACAGTCCACACAGCATCAGGATATGGTACAAACATAATTAAGTGAGGCATAGTTATGGGTTGAAAAAGTTAGCTTTCCTTTTGGAAATCGTTAATCACCGACTGAGAAATAAACTTTACTTTGCGTTTCACACACAAGATGGTGGATGTGCTTGGGATGGTCAGATCTGATGTTCTGTCACTTTTCAAAACTACCTGCACATGCTTTTTAATAACATGGCCTTGTAACTTCTGCAACATTTCTGCTCTTTCTTACTGTCATTATATTCCTTCCTGTCATTCAACCACTGGTGGAATGACTTGCTCACTCTGACTTTGGCAGATGTGCTTGCCCCAGTGGCCGTAAGCGCGGTGCCATTACCCACTCCGCTCGCATCTGGAGGGGCAGCCCAGTATGGGGGTGGTGATGGCCCCGACCCTTTTTCAGGATTAGGAGTCTCGTTGGGCCCGGCCGACACCGACGCTGCCTCTGTGCCCGGCCCCGCTCCCCTGACCACCACTACCTGTATGATTCCCACCCCCGCACCACCCACGGCAAATGCTGATCCTTTCGCAGGTCTGATCGTTTTTTTATGGATGAAAACTGGTGTTTGCACCTTTTTATCCTCCACCTCCCCTTCCCCAAATTTGAGATGGATGCATCATTTATTTATTTTCATTGTCACTACCTGTTCTTGTTCCACAGCTTCTTACTGCATTCTTTCTTTCTCTGACCTTTTATCCTAATTAACACCGCACTCTGCGATGCTCCTTCATCCCTTGCGTACCACCAACTACAGATGCATTTGCTTCTGAAAATGGAAAGGCAGATGCACCCGAAGCTGCTGCTGTTGACGTCTTCACTGGAGATGGTCTGTTTGTTATTTGTCCTTTGGCTGTTCTTTTCTGGTTGTGTTCGTAGAAACTTTTTTTTATTTTTTTTTGATTTGTGATTCAATGATCTTTTGGCTGAGCTTGTGATTTCTCATCCGTGATGCTGGCAAGAGACTTGCATGTCGACATCTCGTTCGTTTTATCTTTGTATCTGTCGTGAAGTTGCATCGTGGGGATGTTTTGTAATGCTACTATCGATTTGCAATTGATCTCTGCCTTTGACACCAATGCAAATTTTTATAACAGTCCCGAGGAATCAAAAAGCTACAGATATCGAACAAACAGTTTCAAATGGAGCACCTCACCACCATTAGAGCATTAAAATTGCATCAGACATGGCAATAAATGTGAATTGTTGCTCCCAGCTTGCCAGCTTGATGACAGAAGATGCCATTTGCATTTTTGCCACCTTTCTCCCTTCCCTGTATAGAATCTCGTGCAGGTATGGGCAACCTGCTCGTTTTAATAAAATGTATTTACAAATTGGTTTGTCCATTTAATTTGTTTCTTGTACAGTGTATGTACGTATGTGTGTATATATATATATATATAATGCAACTTGAAGTTTGCATTTATTTATTTATTTTGACATAAAACCTTAATGCTTGTTTTTACCATCTTGCTTCTCACCTCCCTCGATTTACCTTTCCGCTTAGATCCTTTTGCACCAAGTGAAGGTAGTGCCACGGCCCCGATGGCTCTTGACCTGTTTGCTATGAAACCGTCGGATTCCGAGAGCCCGGCCGTGACGACCTCGACCCCTTCTCGAGCCCCTACTCCGGCTCCTCCTCTCACCGTGTCGTCCCCTCCCGGCCCTTCTTCTGCTCTGACACCGACCCAGATGGTGACTCCAACCACAACTGCTGCAGATATTTTTGCAGGTGTTTTTATTTTTATTCCTTCAGTAATTGGTGTGTGTGTGTGTGTGTGTGTGTGTGTGTGTGTGTGTGTGTTTGTTCGATTGTAGGTTTGAATATGTAGATTTACAGTTGCTAACTTATGTCCACGTTTTTAAAATTATTATTTATCTACGATTTTTAATTTATTATTTATGTTATTGTTATTATTACTATTAGTATGTGCCGTACGTGCATGGCCGTACGTGCAAAAAAAAAAAAAAAACTCAAACCGTGTGCCAGAAACAACCACACAGGCCGTTCCTTGCTCTCGCGTGCCCGTACGTGCGTGGCCGTATGTGCGTGGCCGTAAGTGCAACCCCCCCCCCAAAAAAAACTTTCAAACAACCACACAGGCCGTTCCTTCGCTCTCGTAAATGACGACTGGATTGGGGCATTGTGTTTATCTATAAATGCGATCAGAAATCGAGAAAATTATTCGAATACAGTAAGTCATCACTATCCGGAAGTGGTGCGTGCCCGTACGGAATGTTCACATGCATTCCACGAATTATGCTTGCATTGAAGTAACAACTGCTGTGATACTTCCACACACACAGTTAATTAAAATCAAGTTTACCTCCCTGTCTTTGCTAGCCATGACATTCGCTGCCTTGACCATTGCCACTCCTACGCCACGGTAACTAAATGGTGCCCTTTCCCCATCGGCCACGCCTACGCAGCAACGTGTCTTGTCATTGGTTTGGTAAATAAATGGCCATAACTTGGGAAGCACTTGTCCGATTAATATCAAAACTTGAAAAGGCACATACTCAGGTCCCCAGCAATATACCTGGCAAGTTTCAATTAATCGGACCAGTGGTTGTCGAGAAACAGCGGTCACACACACACACACACACACACACACACACACACACATTGCTGGAATTATAGATAGATTAGGAGCAGTAGAGGGAAGGAAAAAAAAAAAAAGACAGTGTGGTACATAGACATGAGGAGGTCTGTGGAGGGAGAGGATGGGGTGGTGAACACTGAGTATACAAGATGGACATTACAGGGACTTTCAGGAAGGAAAGCAGAGAATTTGAAGGAGGTGGGTTTGGGGTGGATTAACGGGGGTAGAAAAGATCATGGTTTTGGATGGGGGAAGATAAGAGATGATGGTGAACAGCTGTTTTGAAGACCTGGAGGGAAGAATGGGATTGAAGAGGGTGTGGGAGTTTGTTCCAAAGGCAGGAAGTTTGTTGTACCTGTGTCCCTTTATTTTATTTTAATAATTTTGTCAATATTCCCCCCCCCCTTCCCTTTTTTCCAGATGCGTTTGGTTCTTTACCTGAACAGGCTCGCCCTGTTTCTCCCAGGCCAGAAACAGTTACCGACGTCCACTTTTTAGCTTCAGGTAATAGCTTTCAGGTATTTGTTGTTTCTAAATGTTAACTCAAAAATTACACATTCTCAATGTTCCATTTAATTATTTAATATCCATGATTTGCATTGAGCAAAGGCAGTGACCTTCTTGTTCTGCGAGAGGCTTGTTTGCCAGTGGAACAGTATTTCAATTTGACGATTTGCAAGGTGACTCACCATGACTCGGCTTTTGCCTTGTATTGCTTTACTCAGAAATACAAACTGGAGGGGGTAGATACAATTATTTTGTTTTGATACTTTCATTTTCTTTAAACCAAGGATGCGTACTGGAGAACATTTGTACAGCACGCGGTCGGCTTGATGCCGTCTTCTGTATCCAAATTCTTTGTGTATCTTTGGGTACAGAATGGCCGTTTCTCAGTGATGTTGTGTGTCCCATCACCCCCATTTTCTATTTGTCAATTCCTTTCAGAGGTGTTTTCCCCTCCATCAAGAGGAACTTCTCCACTTCCTGATGCAGCAATTTCAGCGTCACTGCTGCCTGGTGAGGCCACTTGGCTCCGGCACAATGCTAACTTGCCTCCGCACATGCTGTCACATGCTTGCTATCACCTGCAATCTGCTAAATCATGGGGGGTGGGCTCGGGGTTCAACCACTGCCTGGAATAATACAGTGGATTATCAAACTTTTAATATATTTTTTGATAGAGATCAAGTTAAAGAAAACAACAACCAAAAAAAAGTTTGATAATCTCAATTGCACTGGTGACTTCATGGGATGCTATGATGCTACAGATCATTCTGGAAGGTGCACTGGTTATCGGGTCCTTAAACTTCACCCATCTTCCTTACCCCTTCACTCACATTAACAGCAGAGCCTTTGAGCACCCCCACACCTGCCTCCCCAGCCAAGTCCGAAGTGTGTATAGATCTTCTTGGAGGTGGGTGTCTGTTGTTTTTGTCGAAGCTGTTTTGTGCCGTTCCAGAATTCGAAAAAGATTCATTTGATCAGTTAATGACCGATAGTCATTCCGTTTGACGAATATTTATTTTGAATGATGCTACTTAATCCCAAACTTGGTAAAAGGAGACATTGTTGTGATTTATTTTAATATTACTGCATTTTACGTCATCACGACCAATCAAATTTGTCGCTCGTACACCCTGCACATGTCCTTGTTTCTCAAGACAGCGCAGGGTAAGGTGTTCCATGAACTCTTACATAGTGGGACGGTATTTCCATGTGATGCGTCGGAGTCTTTGCCTTGGGTATGATTATAGAATGCGTTCTAAAACCGTTAAAAAAAAAATACGATTTATACTTCTGTGATCGTTTAATGTTTCTTATCAATTAAAAAAAAAAAATTAAAAAAGGATGAGTGAACCTCATAACTTGTACAGTAAATGCTTTCTTCTTTTTATTCTTCTGCCCCATGCACAAATTCACAGAATTTATTTGAAAATGTAAATTTTAAATCTTCCTTTCAGAATCCTTTACAGCTGCCGCAGAATCGCCCGCTATTACTCCGGCTACTTCGCTTCCTGCTTCCAGTGCTGATCCTTTTTCAGGTGAGCCTCAGATTCTCCTGCACCTTGACATTTGTGGAAATTGGTAAGGGTACGGACATTCCCAATCACCTAATTGCGAGCTCGTATGCCATTGAAAGGTAGCCAAGGAAACCAACTAACGGACATTTCTTCCATTCAAAGTAACCCTTCGATCGTGGTGTTTGCAGCGATCGGATCTTCACCTCCGGCTACCATGGCGCTCAGCCCTCAGCCGGCTTCGGTGGAACCTCAAACGTCCCTGGTTCCTCAGGCAGTCGACCTGGATCTGTTCGGTCGGACATCGCCCGCTCCAGTGGATCAGAGTTCTGGTATGGCGGTGTTGGTTCTGATTACACAAATATTTTTCATTTGGAATTTTTAGTTTCTCCAAAAAGTAAAAATGAATGTGCAGTTAAGGTGGAGATTCCTTGAAGCAGGAATAACTTCCATTTGGATTAGAGAAGAGAAACTCTGTTCACAACTCTCAGGCATGATCCGACCTAATCACACTTCCAGTTCCTCAATTCAGCGACTTGTATGTTGTTGTTTTTTGTGACATTTTGGCTCCGACGTGGTTTGTACAGACAAGTGCTGGTTCAATGAGGGATAGAAATCCAGCTTGCTTGCTGTTCAGGTGAGGAATGTTTTGTGTTGATAGCAATTGAAAAGGTTCAATGAGTCATCTTATCCGGAGATTGATTGAATGTGAGCACCATTACCTTTGCACTTCCTCTAACTGACCAATGAAATGAATCATTCCGCTGCGGAATGTTCTCATCGTTTGTTACACAATTCCACAAATTTTTCTCATGGGGGATCGTTGCACAAGTAATGATCTTCATCTCGATGAATCCTGACACGTTCCTCCTGTTCATTTGTTCGACCACTATCTTACTAGAATACGCAATTTGGTTTGTCTCGGTGGCCGATGCATTCGGTCGTTACTTATCCAAACTCGACCAAACTCGTGAGCAGGACTAAGAGTCGTAAGACTATGGTTGTAGCTGCTTGGTTTTCCACCACCCCTCCTGGAGGTGTTCCGAAGGTGGGGCTAAAGCCAATGTGTACCGTGTTGTATTGTTCCTGGTTGTGGTGGGACAGGTTATTACGAGTGACGCTTGAGAGGCCTTAATTGTATCATGAGTAAGAGGACTTCACCTTGTTTTCGTACTCGCTTATCTTATGTTACTTGAAACTCGACTGCAAAAACTCCAGAGGAATTCCCGTGTTTTTATGCC
>CM068967.1:12243781-12257550 GCA_035128595.1 Eptatretus atami | reverse complement strand
TCGTTTCCAGATCCAGATTCGGATCTTCACCAAAATCAAATCAATTCATCCTCGTCGCACACCAAACCTCTCCACCAATTTTTGTTTTGTTTTTTGAGGTATCCTGTTCACAGAGAGCCATGTACAGACAGACACGGGTGAAAACATAAATTCCGTCCACCTTTAGTGGCAGAGGTAATCACCCGTATACATTGTGACCACAAAAACCAGTACCGACCTTACCTCTAATAACTTCCTCCATACTAATGATATCCTCTTACCTTTTGCAGGTGCACAAAGTGGAGTTTGTGTATAGTCAGCAGATTTTGATCCAGTCAAAACAGCCCCAGAGAAATGCACTGCCTGGGTCACAATCGGTAAACGTGAGAGCAAAGGCCCCTTCTGGTTTGAGTACGACGACGGTAAAGCATTGCCTGTTAATACGGAGCGTTACATCGAGGTCCTGGAGAGGTTTTGGAGGGTCCCAAGTAAACACAGAGGGTTTAGAAGAGGAGAACACTGGTTCCAAGAGGACAGAGCCAAGCCCCACATCTCAAATGTATCGCTGAACTGTCACTTTTCATGATGATGTCATCAGTCGAGGACGATGCTGATTGAGCACCTCATTCACCAGATTTCTATCTTTGGGGCCATCTTAAAGACATCCATCTAAAGCTTTCCATCATGATCATGCATCATGTGAAACAAATGTATACCAAAGAACATGTCATCTCCACTATGAAAGTGAATTTGTACACATATATATATATATATATATATGTATATATATGTGTGTGTGTGTGTTTGTTTATACGGTATCTGCTTCAAAAACTAAAAAAAACAATACTAAACCAAATTTAGCATGTTGCATGTTGCATGTTGAAACCAAGTATGGTTTCTGTCGGGGTAGCATAGCTGACGGAGGGGGGGAAATCCCAATTCTCTCGATGTAAATGTGTATCGTAGAGCGCCACCCGGTGGTATCTGGAATCACAAATCATCTTCTTGTACAAATAAAGTTCAATCAACTTAATAAGATGCATTACGGTGATGTTGAAATCTGAGAATAATTCAAAATTTTCAAAAAGTTTCATTTCATTCATTTTAAGCAGAGGTTCAAACCAAAGCAAACAACACAAAGCTTTGCAACGAAGCGAAGGTGATTGTTTTCTCGTGGCATATATAAGCAGCAAGGTTGGTTGATCTCCAAGCTGTCTAGCCTCGGTTTGAATCGTGACCCAGCTGTAAACTGTCAGTTTGGGCTTTCACAGGCAGGGAGTGCACAATCATTAAACTGGGCATCACATCTGCTGACATGAGTTAAAGATCCCACAGTGTCTTTCGTGATGTGTCGGTGAGCTATCACCGGCACCCTGGCCAAATTACTAATTTACCCCCGGCCAACACCACAAGGAACGTGGGAATAATTGGGAAGAAGAAGAAAGAAGGCTGACAAAGGTGATGTTAGCTTGCAGCAGATGGAAAATTGACCTCAGGCAAATGATCGGGTGAATAGTGTAGGATGTTTGTGAAGTACGGGTAAAAATGCGGAGTTTTTAAATAAAAATAAAAGGTTTATTAAATCGTAATGGATACCGGGTTGTTAAAATAAAATAATAATAAAAAAACTTTATACAAAGTCTTTACAATTCCCACATTGCTAGCAATCTCAGTCTCATCCACCATGATATCTCATCCTGGAAGCTTAAAAGAAAAGGGGAGATACCTCATGAGGCAAGGTCGCTCACCGTGCTCAACCCTTGGAGAACACCGGGTTCAGGTTTGGTGAAGATACACCGATCAAAGTTTTTAACTTTAAAAGTTTGCTCCAAGTTTAAATGAAGTGATGTTCCTTAGCTTGTGGCTTCCTTCACTGGGTTTCAGCAGATTTTCATTGCATATAAACAAAGTTGGATTTCTTCGATTTTGTGATTTATTGAGAATAATTTAAAAAAATGAAAACAAGGAAGTGTGGAATATAGCGGAGGAGTAGATCATTTTTGCATCTCAGCGAAATGAATGGTCTTAACACTGCAAAGAACACAAAATTGAAAACTAATCTTTCTGAAGATAAAAAATATAAATAAATAAATAAAAACTCTATGGAGCTTGTGGCTGCTTGTTGCATCACTGCTGTGAGTGTGGCTGTGCTGCTGATGCAGTGCCCGTTACCAGTAAGCTGGTACTCATTTTGCTGACCTCGGGAGGATGACAGGCTGAGTCAACCCACCTGATGTTATGTGACGGCATGACAGGGGCCCAAACTCACTACCCTGAGATCTTAAGCCAGCCACCTTAACCGTTAAGCCAACACCGGGCTTTTTCTAAAGATTAGGGTTTGTCTGCATCGGCGTGGAAATAACGAAACGTTGACAAGTATTCAAAGCAAGTCGAGTTCTCTCTTGCTTTGAAGGCCTCACACCCGAAATGTGGCTTCACGTTCTTAGCCACGGCAGTTAGCATACCTCACAACATTTGGTTGAGAAAATTTTTTTTAAACGAAAACACAAAGGTTGACACATGTCCTGTCAAGCGAACAGATGACATTCTCCCCCCCCCCCCCCCCCTTTTCTAACAAACACCTTGATGAGTTACAACATGCTACATACAGTCTGCAAGCAACATTTCATGGCATGATAGATCTCATAAAGAATGCAAAGAAAAAATAAATAGCCACAGGACCTCAGCATCACGCCAAACCCAGCTCTGCAATGCCCAGGAAGATCCTTTCACTCCTCAAAACAAAACCCCAGAAGCTCAAGCCGTTAACCTTATTTCACCCATAAAACCGCAAGAACAGTCTCCCCAAAGCCGTCAAAATTGCACCCCAAGCGAAGCCCCTTCTTCCATAAATCTTGCCCATTATGAACTTGAGGCACACCATGGTGATTCCCCAAACAAAGGAACAAACAGTTCAAGCACATGATGGAACAGTCACCATTATCAAACCGTGTGGTCTTACCTTCACGATCAACCCTTTGGAATCGACCATCCAAATGCGCTTCATGGCGTCCACACGTGATGTTCCTTCCTTCTCCATGGCCTTCGTTATGAGATGAGCAATGCCCATGGCAGCCTAGAAAAAAGATGTACACCAGGAAACCAACCAGGCCGAGTTTCCAATCAGCATTGTTTTGGTTCACCTTCATATTCCCTTGTTACAATCAAAACCTTCTTTAAGTCTAAAAGTTCAACAAGTATAAATCACCGTTACGATTCTAAATCTCTCACGCTTTCGAGAAATGATCCATTCAACCCGGTTTATAAAATTCCTCCCTCGTACTCACAAAGCTTTGTATCTCTCTGTGTATATAATGTCTGGCACGGCATGTATAGTCTGTGAGATAGGACCTTTAATAACACAAAACATGATGCTTTAAAATCCAGAGAGAGAAGAGGAGGAGAGGAGAAGAGGAGAAGAGGAGAAAGAGAGACAGAGAGACAGAGAAGACTCAGACATCACCAATGGGTGAACTTGGCTACTTTATTATTTCTTATATACAAACTGCAGGTCAAAGAGAGGACTGGGATAGGAGGATAGAATAAATCACAAGTGGGTAGTGGGAACAAAATGCAGTGACAATAGACAATCACCTTGAAGGACCAGAGGAAAAGAACACTTCGGAAGTTGATTCCACAACAGAGAAGAATGGGATGGGGAAAGTGGGAAGGGATAGAGGGGAGAGTGGTGAAGGAGTAGAGGTGAGTAGAGTTTTGAGTGGGTTCATAAACATACATGTTCTACCTGATAACACTTGGGAGAGACAAAGGATTGCAGGGTAAGAGGAACGAGATCTGCCTGTAAAGTTGCCAATCTGTCTGCACTCAGGAAGAAGTACCCCATGATCTTGGACCTACTTTTGGGAAAAGTCAATAATCTTTTGGGCCTTCAATTCAACGTTGCACAGAAGTAGTGGTTTGGTGAAGCCGCAGTCCACAGTGGAGAAACACGACGTGTTGGTGTGGAGTAAAACCTTCCAAGCCAAGAAGTGGCGAGGAGGGCTTTGAAGAATTTAAAGGGCACAGAGCTTGGAGTTGTATACATTGATCGGCCAGAAACTGTTCATCAAGATTATAATCACGCTTTCTGTAAGATGATGCACAGCAAGCATCTATTTGGTGTTCTACTTCTCCAATAAAATTTATGTTATCTACTTGTCCAGTGAAAATAGTACATCCCGGGTATTTTGCGATACGATGTTTCCGATCGTTTTAAAGCTTGGCCTGCTGCATTCCCTTCAACCCTGTAGAATCTCACAATTCATGTTTGTCCGATGAATCCTTCCCGTACAGACATAAAATTTGGAGCAAGGTCGGAACATTTATCAGATTTATGTCTCAATATATGAAGTTGATTTTCAAAATGCAACATGCACCTTTTTCCTCTTTTTCAAGTCGCCGCTTGGAATACACAAGCAATGAGAACGACACTCGGTCGAGTGCATGCCTCCGCCAGGATGAACAGTTCACGTGTTTTATATCCCAATGATAGGCCGGATCTGGATCCTGACCTGAACCAAAATCTAATCCACCAATTTTTATCATCACTCATCCACAACTTTTTGGAATATCGTGCTATATATATCGTTTTGGGACCCATCTCTCAATGGTGAAGGATCAGTTAAAAATGAAAAAAAAATTTCTCATATCCGTATCCAGATTTTCATCAAAATCAAATCAATTCGTCCTCGTCCAACACACAACCTGTCCACCAAGTTTTGTCCAAATCTATCCGTAACATTTAAAGATGTCCTTCTCACAGACAGACAGACAGGGGTGAAAACATAAACTCCGTCCACCTTCGGTGGCAGAGATAATTAGTTCAGACAGTGGACATTTTCTCTCAAATAGCTGAGATGAAATAAATACAGCATTTAACATTTTTACAAAGCACTATTCGAAGAACAATTGGAATTTCCAAATTGTTGTCTTAATGCACAAAACCCAAGCGATCACCCCCCAAATGCCAGCAACATGACGCCTGCAATATTTCCATTCGCAATGAGGATGTCAGGAAACGATATCGAATTGAAGCGCTCACCTCACCAGCTCCCTGGAAAACGATCTTGTGGTCAGAGAGCAGATTATTGGTGAGGCGTAAAGATGCCAGAAGGCCCGCCACAGCCACGGCCGCGGTGCCTGAAAAAACAGCAAGCCAGGACAAGCGAGATATCAAGTAATGACAAATTGGATGGTGACACGTAAATAAATCCAAGGTAACGTAAAAGCCAAACCAATTGCATCGTCTGCTCGTTGTGCTGCAAGATTTGATGTCGCGTACACACTACAAGCAATTAAAATTCCATCACATCAACCTCTTACACAACTGGTGACGAGTTGATAAAACCATTCACAACCAGTGACGGATGATGCCTCTCATAAAAAGGCATTCATGAGTGTTTGTGCGCAGTGAGCGGTTAGAGGTGAACAAACAAGGTTGAAAACCCACACTCAGCCAGCCTAACAGTCGACAACAGCCACACAGGAAAACTCCACTTGGCAAAGCAACAGAGGACCATTTTGTCCTTGGATACCCCGCACAACAATGACCGAGTGTTGAGATTTACAGCTTCGGCCCAACCACACCCAGTACAACACCCACCAGAAAGTGAGCAAACGGCGGCAAAATGAAATCGGCTTATTCAACTCGTGCAGAGCGTTATCTCGTCCACAGTGCGAAAATTAATTTTTACAAATTGAAATTTCCATATTACAGACCTGACAAAGATAAATACATTTTAAAAAATTTACAACAGCACCCGGCGGAGCGCACACCTCCGCCAGGCTGTACAGTTTACGTGCTGTATATCCCAATGATAGGCTGGATCCGGATCCGGACCTGAACCAAAACCTAATGGTCTTGTTCTCGTCACCTAACCAACTCATCCAAGTTTTGTCATCATGTTATATTTCGTTCTTGGCCCCATCTCTTAATGAAGAGGAATCACTTGAAGAATTAAAAAAATTATCGTATCCAGATGTACACGTACAAACGCTTATTACCATGCTGGATGGGACTATCCTCACAATGTACGTGTAGTGAGTGAGTGAGTGAACGAGTGATGTACAACAGGTTAACTAACACCGATTGAACATAACTCCACAACTGTCAGGGAGAACAGTACTGTACATAGACAGACATATGTTGATGCTGATAACAAACAGGAATACGTGTAAACGATGTACATTTATGTAATCTTGAACCAACTTGTGAAACTTTTTGAAGATGATGCGTACAATTTGTAGTTTACGTTTACGTTCTGTATCGCACAGATTGCTTTAATTTAAATTACATTATTGCTATTCCAACCCAAACAATTGATCTCATTTGAAAATTAAAGAAATTGAACATGTTGTTACGGCTGTGGAAATTCGCAGAGCACCATGTAGGTCCTTAGATCAGTTATGCCGATAAGTCCGTGTTCAGATAGATTTCCCCACCGTTGTCTAAAGGGAATTATTCGTGTCACCCGGGCTGTGATCTTTGAGTTAGCCGTTTTTCTTTTGCTATCGTTATTTTGGACCAACCACAATGCCAACCACCAACCACCTTCACCACAACGCCAACCACCAACCACCTTCTCCACCACGCCAACCACCAACCACCTTCACCACAACGCCAACCACCAACCACCTTCTCCACCACGCCAACCACCAACCACCTTCCCCACTACGCCAACCACCAACCACCCTCTCCACAACCGCCTTCACAACAACGACATCTCCTCACCATCCCCTAATCCACATCTCCCCCAATAGACCAACCCGAACAACATCGCCTCACCTTCATCCCCGAAGCGACGCCATCTTTGCGCCTGCCGCGGCGAGTCCGCATCGAACGGCATCGCTGCAGGCACACGCGGGGGTTTGCTCGCCGCGCAAGTCGGTGATCTCAAGCACGTCCGCTCGCCGCGCAAGTCGGTGATCTCGAGCACGTCCGCTCGCCGCGCAAGTTGGTGATCTCGAGCACGTCCGCTCGCCGCGCAAGTCGGTGATCTCGAGCACGTCCGCTCTGTGCAAGCTTCGTCCGAGATTCGGATCAAGAGAGCGAGAGGGGCGGAGCCAGCGTGGGGGTCAGAGATCAGAGGTGAGAGTGCGAAGGTCAAACCTCGTCACTTGGGCCCTATATAAGGGCGAGCGGAACGCCAAGCGCGGAGAGTCGGTGGAGTGTCTGCCAGGGGTTCAGAGCGCCTGGAGCCTGGGGCCTGCGGTCGGTGGAGAAGCTGAGGAGAGCGGAGAGGACGCGAGCACGACCAAGCCTGCTGTGCCGCGCAGAGCTGTGTGTTCGTGTGCGAGCCGGAGAGAGCCCGCCAACCAGCTCCGAACGGTCTGAGGTGATCGGGCTTCGGAACAGTCCGAGCATCGCTGAGGGACGAAACGGGTTCTTAAAGAGAGCATCAACTCAAAAAGAGCGAAGACCCGTTCGTTCCTCTCAGGTGTTGCGGCTGGGGCCTGAATCACCAGGCCGCGGCCGAGCCGCGGTTACGCTAGCTGCCATGGGGAAGGAACGTCGCGGTCGCCCCAGCGAGGAAGGTAACCAGCGCGGCCTCACGGAGCCTCTGCGGTCTACACGGCTCCGTGCAATAAAGACCCAAAGAGGTCCAGTCTACCCCTCGTCTGTCCTGGGGTTTTCCTAGCTTTTCTTTGTATGAAAGTTGTGGCACCGAGTCCGTCAAGTAAAACTGTATAAGTGACTGTACATAATAGATAGACGGTGTTAGCTCTTTCCTTTGCATTGTGTTTGGCTGTATAATTGCATGCGTGCTTCCCCCATTCATTGCATGACTGCTTACGTGCTTATGTGTTGTTTGGAAATAAATGTGCTTCTTTAAATGTTGACCTGTTCGTAATGTCATTTTCTCCAGTTGAACTGCCGTATTGCATTTCGGAATAATAGCGGGCTTTTTAATAGCCGATAATAGAATCGAGTCCAGCGAGGCCTCGCGATAATACCCCGCTCGGTTATCCCAAAATGGAGCGAGCTGCTTAAAGTGGCTCGTGTCCAAGCAGGCCTCGCTGAGGTACAATCTCTCGGTAATCTAACCGCGCGAATAATTAGGTAAATCGATTATTTGGCGATCGGACCCTGTAGCGCGGGTAGAGTGCGGACAAGGTTGTGGTGTGCTTGGAGGCACACCCGTGACTAGTTTTCGGCGTTGTTCCGGAAAGTCGCGACTGAATTGTCCGTCCGGTGGGCGTACAGCCGCGATTTGGCTAAAAGCGGCTGTCCGCACGCCGGCGGGCGCGAATTCGTAACAATATTTAAAGTATTTACATCACTCTGAGTGACTAGTCCGATGACGTCAGTAGGGTGGATATACTGATTCTGGCTCACTTTTCCCCATGTAAATGAATGGGGGATTTTAAAAAGAGAGAGATTGATACTTTAATTGATGTTCTACCAGGTATACTAAAAGCCCTTCCACTGAAGTAATTGAAGAACTCATATCATTCGCCATAATTGTTTTATCCAATAGTTGTTATATTTATCTTTGTTCAATTTTACATCCTTGACATATTTCTCAGTATCTTAACAAATGAAGAGATTGATTGAAACTTGTCTTTTGTGTCTTGAAACATTGTATTTATTAAGTGAAAAAAGTTGGAGGATAAAATGGTTTTAAGCACAGATTCACCTGTAAAATAAACGAAATTTTCATCAAGAAAATTTTAGTTTAAGCACAGATTCACCTGTAAATATAACGAAATTTTCATCAAGAAAATTTTAGTTTAGCAGAGATTCACCTGTAAAATCAACGAAATTTTCATCAAGAAAATTTTAGTTTAAGCACAGATTCACCTGTAATAAACGAAATTTTCATCAAGAAAATTTTAGTTTAAGCAGAGATTCACCTGTAAAATCAACGAAATTTTCATCAAGGAATTTTAGTTTAAGCACAGATTCACCTGTAAAATAAACGAAATTTTCATCAAGAAAATTTTAGTTTAAGCAGAGATTCACCTGTAAATCAACGAAATTTTCATCAAGAAAATTTTAGTTTAAGCAGAGATTCACCTGTAAAATCAACGAAATTTTCATCAAGAAAATTTTAGTTTAAGCACAGATTCACCTGTAAAATAAACGAAATTTTCATCAAGAAAATTTTAGTTTAAGCAGAGATTCACCTGTAAATCAACGAAATTTTCATCAATTTTAGTTAAGCAGAGATTCACCTGTAAATCAACGAAATTTTCATCAAGAAATTTTAGTTTCAGCAAAGTTTTATTATATAATATGGTGAATACAACGTACTGCGATGTTTGTAATCACGAATATAAACATTATAGAAAACACCTCCGAACCAACAAACACACATTTAATCTATTTCATAAAATATCTCCTCTTGAGTTGGAAAGAAAACATTGTGATATCTGCTCAGGATGTTTGAAGAGTAGTTATAATAGACATCTTCAATCACAAAAACACAAGAAAAATGAGTTTAAAGTAAAGGAGACTATCATATTGAAAACACTGATGGGCATTTAAAGGGCATATAAAAATAAGGATTTTTCAATTGTGAGAACCCGGTCCATCATCAATAGCTGATCAATTGAAATAGTGAAACCTGATGTTGAAAAAGTTATTAAAAAGACATTAAAAGAATGAAAACTTTAAAGTTTTATATGGGAGTGAAAATGAATATGAAAAGACAAGATGAAGAACAAACTCCTTATATGAGACAGATCTTCATTTTATAACATCATTTCAAGATTTTTTGAATAGTGGGTTTATGAAGAACTATCAAGACAAGAGGAGGATGTTGATAATACATTGGTAGGAAGTGTTTCAATATTAAAAAAATATCTTTTTAGATATACACATTCTAAAATCAAACCCTCTTAAAGCTTCTTCTTATATTGAATTACCAAAGAAATAAAACTAAAGAGGCAGTTGTTAATATTAAGTACAATGATAATAAATGTTTCTCTGGTCTGTTCTTGCTCACTTACATCCACCAAAATGTAATTCAGAAAGAGTAAAACAATATATGAAATATGAGAAGACCTTGGACATTAAAGATTTTAAATTCCCAATGCCATAACAGATATTCCTAAATTTGAGAAAAAGAATAATCTTTCTATTAATGTATATGGATTAACGGATACAAACAAAGTTCAAATATTAAAAATTTCAAACAACTATAAAATGAAGAAACACACATTGATCTTTTATATTTTAGTGTTGGAAAGAATTCACATTACACATACATCAATAATTATCAAGATTAATCTCTTCTCAGGTATTCAGAACAGCAAACAAAATATATCCTTGTAAGCGATGTCTTAATTCATTTCATACAAAAGAACGATTAGAACAACATTCAAAATATTGTAGTAATCATAAATCAGCTGTAATTACAATGCCTAAACCTGGTGAAAAGATTTCTTTTGAAGATTATAATAAATCTATGATGCACCATTTGTGATATACGCTGATTTTGAGTGTATCCTTAAAAAGATAATACTGCTTCTCTAATCCAAAAAATCATATACAAATAAATATCAAAAACATATTCCTTGTGGCTTCTGTTATTATATCAAATCATCTGTTGGAGAAAACTATAATAACTTGAACATTATCGTGGAAAAAATGATTCACAAGAGTTTGTAAAACGATTAGAAAGGATTGTATAAGACTAACTAAATTAATGAAAGAAACAAATGAACCGATGAAATTAACCAAAGAAAAAAATTAGAATTTAGAAAGAACAATATCTGTCATATTTGTGAGGAGGAAATTGAGGAGTCTAAAGTTAGGATCATTGTCATCTTACTGGTAAATATAGAGGTCCGCTCATTCCTGTTGTAATCTTAATTATAATTACCTTCTTTTATTCCAGTCTTTCTTCACAACAGCGCCAACTATGATACACATCTATTATAAATGAACTTTCAAAAACACCAGGGAATATTTCTGCCATAACAACACAAATCAAAAGTATATTTCATTTGCAAAAATGATATTCACAAAACCTATAACTCGTATTAGGTTTCTAGATTCTTACAAGTTTATGGAACACCACTAGCCAACCTAGCATCAAATCTAAGCTCCACAGCTCTTTTCCAAATCTTAATTCATTCTTTCCAAAAGAGGAAATTCTAATAAAGAGGAAATTCAGATAAAAGAGAGAATTCAAAGTAAAGAGGAAATTCTAATTAATGAGGAAATTAATGAAGAATTCTTACTGAAGATGAAATTCTAATTGTAAAGAAATTCAACAACAATGAATGAAATTCTAACTAAAGAGGAAATTCTGATTAAAGATGAAATTCTGATTAAAGAGGAAATTCTAACTCGAGAGGAAATTCAAACAAGGAATGAAATTCAAAGTAAAGAGAAAATTCTTACAAGGAAGGGAATTTATCCTTATGATTATATGAATTCATTTATGAGATTTAAAGAAACACAACTTCCTTCAAAAGAAAGTTTCTATAATAACCTTTATGAAGAAGAGATAAGTGATAAGGAATATAAACACGCAAAAGAAATTTGGAAAATATTTAAGATAAAGAACCTTGGAGAATATCATGATTTGTATCTAAAAACAGATGTTTTATTGTTAGCTGATGTGTTTGAAGCATTTAGATCACTCTGTCATAATAAAAATTGTTATGGATTAGATCCTGCCACTATTTCACAGCTCCTGGTTTAGCTTGGAGTGCAATGTTGAAAATGACAAAACAAGATATTGATTTAATCAGTGATGTAGATATGCTTTGATGATTGAGAAGTCTAAGAGAGGTGGAATATCACAAGTATGTTCAAAAAGATATGCTAAAGCAAATAATAAATATCTTCCAAATTATAAGAGTGAAAAAGATAGTAATTATTTGATGTATTTTGATGCTAATAATTTGTATGGATGGGCAATGTCTCAATCTCTACCTTATGGTAAATTAGAGTGGGTGGAAGAAAAGGATTATGAAAAGGCTTTGATGAATATCGTTATTTCTTCTCAAGAGGAATTGAATGAGGAGGAAGAGGGTTATTATTTTGAAGTTGATTTGAAGTACCCAAGTAATCTTCATAATAGGCATAAAGATCTTCCTTTTGCATGTGAGAAAGAAACCCCAAAGAAAGAATGGTTAAGTGATTATCATAAAAGTTTTAATATTAAAGGAAAATCAACAGAAAATTATTAACAACATTTTATGATAAAGAGGATATGTTTTGCATCAAAGGAACTTGAGACAATATTTATCTGCTGGGTTGAGAGTAGCTAAAATTCATAGAGTTTTAAAATTTAAACAAAGTCCTTGGATGAAAAAGTATATTAAATTCAATACAGATATGAGAGCAAATACAAAAGTAAAATTTGAAGAGGATTTTATAAATTAATGATAATGCTGTATTTGGAAAGACTATGGAAAATGTTAGAAACAGGCAAAACATTAGATTCGCAACATCTTGGAAAGAAGCTTCTAGATTGATAAATAAACCAGTTTTGAGAGAGAAGAGGTTTTTCAGAGAACTTTTCTGCTATTCATATGAAAAAGGAAAGTATTGTAATGGATAAACCAATTTATATTGGAACAGCAGTTCTTGATTTATCAAAGATATTGATGTATGATTATTTGTATAATGACTTAAAGAAAGAGTATGGTGAAAATGTTTCATTGTTGTATATGGACATCGATAGCTTTATTCTAGATATAAAAACTGATGATGTTTATAACGATATGAAGAAAAATATTGGAGTGTATGATACAAGTAATTTTAGTAAGAAGAGTGAGTTATTTTCAAAAAAGAATGAAAAGGTTATTGGTAAGTTTAAGGATGAGTTGGGTGGAAAAGTAATGAGTGAGTTTATTGGATTGAGAGCAAAGGCATATGCTTATAAGTATGGTGATCAGATTGATAAAAGGTTAAAGGGAATAAAGAAATATGTAATAAAGAAATCAATAACTTTTAGAAATTATTATAATTGTTTGATGAATAAGAAAGAAGAATATAGGAAAATGAATACAATAAGAAGTTATAAACATAAGATATATAGTGAAGAAGTAAATAAAAAGGCATTAGGAGCTTTGATGATAAGAGATTTATTTTAGAAAATGGAATAGATTGTGTTCCATATGGATATTGTATGATAGAGTGAATAGAATAGATTGTGTTCCATATGGAAACAAGTTTTAACGATGGGAAGATGGGTTAGGGTTTTTAAGGGCTACCGCCACGTTTTTCACGTATATAAATGGTCGAACCAAGTATTAATCAAACTAAAGAGTGGAGAAAATCTCAGTCTTGGTATATAAATGGAAAACATAATGAATGTGGAAAATATCAAATAAGTCTTATTGAAAAAATAACTAAAACAAAGGTAAATAAAACAAATAAGCGAATCAATTTAAAAACCAATGAGTTGGAGGATGTAAAGAAAATAATAAATATCCTTGAATGGACTGAAAACTTCGATGGTTTACAATTGAACAATGGAAAAACAATTTACTATAATCTCAAAATGATATGCAACTCAGGAGGTGGTCAGATGAGATCATTAAGAGAAGTATATCATTTCGTAATGGCACAAAAGGGGTATCTTAAAAAATATAAAGATTCAAATGTTTTATTTTTAAATATTTTAGATGGGGATTATTGTACAAAGAAAATTAAACTATTGAAGGAATATGAGAATGAACAAATGTTTATAGGTTCAATGAGTGAGCTAACAATATGCATTGGTTATTTGAAAATGAGTGTCCCTAGGTTAAAAGGGGAGACAAATAAATATACCTGGGATAAAAGGGGGTGTAATTTTAGGGAAAAAAAATGTGAATCGCTGAAAATG
>CM068967.1:12201725-12214952 GCA_035128595.1 Eptatretus atami | reverse complement strand
AAATCCCCCATTCATTTACATGGGGAAAAGTGAGCCAGAATCAGTATATCCACCCTACTGACGTCATTACAGGATTCTGGCTGATACAGGTCTTATTGATGATACACTCACTGTACCGCCTTTTCTTTTTCAAATATAGTTCGTAGTAACTGAAAAAAATAATGGAATAAATATCATCGCAGGATTAAGGTATGGAATCAGGAGGGGGGGGGGATGTTTTCGAGTGTCACGTACTATTGTAGGGGGTGTCAGATTTGGGCAAAAGATGCGTTATGTAATTTTTGGTTGGTCCCTGACAGGTTTCTGTGAAGTCGGTGATAGCATAAGGAGCAGAAAACGTGACATATTCTGCTGTATCGATGTGGGAATGCCCATTTGCTTTTATGAGCGGGAGGAGGGTGAGAACTTTGGAAGCGGGTGGGTTGTTGAGGACTTTCGGTGGGAGGGGACATGGAGGGTTTGAAGGCTTGAGTGCGGGGAGGGAATGGATGCCTTAGGGTTGGAGGGGAAAGGTGAGGACTTGGAGTTGGAGGGGGGGGAGGGGGAGAGGTCCACAAATAACAAGCATTGCAATGTGAAAGTTGTTTGATGTTGCTGTCATGTTCTGTGAAGCTACCGCCACGTGCATGTGCAGTGTGCACCTCCCTGGGTAATAAACGTGGAGCTTTGACTTATGTGGTGTCTGGCCTTTCACCCCGCAATCCTTGGGATACGCCACAATTGGCGACGACTTTAGTGCTTTGCCAAGTCGGCATTGCTCACGATGGCGTCCATGGCGATTCTGGTGGAGTACCAGCCGGATGAGGACTAGGAAGACTTTGCTGATCGATTGGGACAACACTTCATCGCTAACAAGATGGCGGCGGAAGAAGATGCTGATCGTCGCCGGGCCGTTCTGTTCATGGTGCGTGGCAAAACAACATATGCCCTGATGAAGGATCTGGTTACTCCCGATAAACCGAAGGACAAAACCTTCGGATGAACTGAATCGACATTGTGACCAGACACTACAAGCCGAAACCGGAAAATCGTGTCCCGGTACAAGTTCTACACTCATGGGAGGAAGGAAGGTCAGTCGGTGTGCGAGTTTGTTGCTGACCTCGCAGATTGGCTGAACATTGTGAATTCGGTGCCACGTTGGATGAGATGTTGAGAGATGTTTTCGTTATTGGCGTCAATAAGGAGACGATCCTCCGGAAATTGTTGGTTGTTCCCGATCTCGATTTAACTGAAGCTTTGTCAATCACAACTGTCTGCACGACTACGGATGAGGGGCTGCGTGTTAACGGCAGAGAGCGAGACTCCCAGCCGAGTTCATGCAATGATGTGAACAAACTGAGCTCATCATCATCAGCTGTGAAGCCCAGCTATCCTCAATTTCACAGATCTGCTCAACACATCACCTCGTTCCGTAATACGAGCTCGTCTCACTGTGCCAAAGCAGAGCAGTGGATCTTCGGGTTCTCAAACAGGTAAACCGCGTTGGCGTTGCGGCGGCAGGCACTTACCCCACCTTTTTTCAAACCTGTTTTTACCCCACCTTACCCCGATCGTTTCAAACATTGCTCCTGTCATAACTGCGGGAAACTTGGCCATCTATGCAAGATGTATCGCCAGACATCCCAACACGGTACAAATGACCACATGATCGGTTTGGCCACGCCAGTCACCGGTGGTGAATCAATACCTCCTGCTTCAAAGGAGCACGATTTGCTCAGTATGTCGGATAAAAGCAAACCCATTGTGGTGGATGTCAGGGTGAATGGCATTGCCGTGGACATGGAGCTGGACACATTGCCAGCCAGTCAATCATGAGTTCCGAAACTTTCAATAGGCTGTTTATCCAGGAAACGGCGAGAATCATCTTCAAAATGGGAGCTGCAAATAATACTTGAAGTAGTTGGGTCATGTCACTTTACCCTGGTCAGTTTTACCTTGGCTGGCCATATTCTCCTCACGGCTACATCTTTTGGGAAACCACAAACACCGACACCATCTTTACTCGTATTGCTACAAACAGTAACAATACATCTATCGAGCATTATCGGTGCTTTTACAGAGTTCAGAGCACATGGATACCGCACGTAAACACAAGTCCCGCAGAAAAAGCATCCTCAAGATGACGTGGTGTGTCACGTGATAGATGACAATCAAATCTACGGCTTTTTGGGGGGGAGAGGGGGGGGTGGAGCCAATCAAGCATAAAAGGATACCCAAAAACATAAAATCTTCCTTCCAAGATAAGGACAACTATTAAGTGATAAGTGAAGCCATATCTATTAATTATACCAAACATTAATTTCTGATTCTGTGGACCTTTAAGAGTGGACGAGCGCGACGTTGACGGGGTGGACGAGCGCGACGTCGACGGGGTGGACGAGCGCGACGTCGACAGGGTTGACGGGGCGGATGAGAGTGATGCAAAACCATATCTTTAATAGCTCATGAGAGTCAGGACAGGTACCAGAGGATTAGAGAATACGAGACTTTTGAAATGATGTATGGATGCTAATGAGACCGAACACGCATGTGTTGTGTGCATGTTTTCAGTGACTTGGTTGTGCTCGCCAGGGGCACTTTTAACCTTCCATTGCTGGGGCAAAATCTGTGATTCAAATAGTCTTTTAAAACCATTTTCAGCCTTTAGACAAAAAGTGGTTAACCATAATTGTTCGGTTCCTAAATTCATATCAGACTCAGAAAAAAAGAAAAATATCCATGGATGAGAGAGAGGTGCCAGGTTGTACCATTTCCTATTAATACAGTTATCAAGCAGTGGCAATGGATACCAGACACAGACACAGACACACTCCTTTTACCATGAGATGCCAAAATCTGGTACAACCAAACAAAATATATTTCTCACAACCCGTACAGCTCTCATTCTCACCAACGGCCCAACCCCTCATCCCAAAAGTTTAATAGTGATATTAAACTGTTTCAATGTTCACACGGGGTAATCCTGCAAGGTTCAAATTCCACTCACTAGCAGCGATGATCGAAGCTTTGGGTGGAACGTGCCCGTCTACGAAACTTCAGGCCTTGCACTGGTCCATGTCCTCGGGAGGTTACAGTTCGGGGAGCTGCAAGCTCTCAGCTTTTTGAGCGAGATCATAAAGTTCTCCAACTCTTTTGTTGTGCAGAGGCACACCCCTTCACTCGCAGGTGCGTTTCCAAGTAGCTTCAGTTTCTTTCAGAAGCTTTGTCAGCCATTTTTAGTGACAATCTATCTCACGCACACTCGTGCCCCACACACTGCTGCATCTTGGGGTTTCTGTGCATCCGCAACGAGCATTCTCAGGAGGATTACGTCGGTTTGAAAGTCACGTGAACAGCAAATGTCACGGTTATTTAAGAAAGCATCCAGAGAAGAATTGGGGAACTATAAACCTGTTAACTTGACTTCAGTTGTGGGAAGGGTGTTTGAGACGTTAATTAAGGAACGTATAGATTAGGGAACCATTTGAATAATTCCAGACTGATCAAACCGTAGTCAGCAATTTAATTTACGAAAGTAAGATCATGTTTAACAAATCTGTTGGAGTTCTAACGAAGTCGTTTCGAACTGGGTGGATGAGAGAAGGGCAGTGGATGTTGTGCATCTGGATTTGCAGAAGGCATTTGATAAGGTACACCATCGGAGGTTGGTAGCTCAGGTGAGGGCTTGTGGAGTGGCTGGTCAGGTAGCTAACTGGATTGCAAACTGGCTTAGTAATACGAAGCAAAGAGTGGCTGTGAGTGGGAGGATATCTTGCTGGGAAGATGCAGGTAGCAGACATCTAGAGATTAAAGCAAACAGAGTTTTAAGTCATATTCATAGGGGGATAGATAGATAGATTATAAACAAACAAGGAGACAAAGACAAAATGTCATCGCCTCCGTAGTTTTAATAATTTTGCCGTACGGAGTTGAACGGCTCGCCCATATTTACAAGATTTATGTGTATGTGCAACTGACTTGAATGGTCATGTGACATACAAGAACATTTGTGACATGTGACGTTTGCCAAGTTTGAATAAAATCGGATCATGAATGTCCGAGAAATGGTTGGGGACACCTTTTAGTCACAAAGTGGTCGCCAGTCAGCCATCTTAGATATGACGTTGAAAAAAATGGATAAATAAATGACGTGCATACGTAAGCCATCATTGATTATTATCTGTGTGCCAAGTTTGAACAAGATCAGTAAATGCACGTCCAAGAAATGCTTGAGGATGTGTTCAACGTCTGGTTCTTTACAACTAAAATGGCCTCCAGTTGGCCGTTTGCGATCGCATTGCGAAACAAAATGTGCATATGTGTACCATCATGTGTTGTCTTTGTGCCAAGTGAGAATACAATCGGTCCATCCGTGTCTGAGATATGGTTGCGGACACACGCACGCACACCAAGTCCAACAGGGGGCTAAAAATGGTTGTGTTAACACTGTAGGAATTCAGCGAGGCCTCATAGAATAACATGCAGTTTTGGTCATCACATCTCAGAAAGAACACAGTAGCCATTGAGAGGGTTCAGCGTTGGGCTACTGGATCGATTCCCGGCCGAGGCCCAGCTACGAGGAGCGGCTTCAGGAGACAGGGCTTTATACATGAGAAAGGTGATGACGAGATGATATTATGGAGATGTTTAAGATAATGAGGGGTAAAGATGGTTTTCGGGGTTTTTTTTCAGCAGAATGGACAATAACAGGACCAGTCTGAGAGTTCGGACTGGTAAGGTAGGGGGTCTTTCACTCAGAGGATACTTATCGCATAGAATGGTCTCCCTGGAAAGGTAGTGGCCGCGGAAACAGTCAATAAGTTTAAATTTGGATTCGACATCGGTACCGAGAATTGGTGATAGAGGTATACGTGTATGTCTATGTGCGCGTGTCCACGCGTGCATGCACAAACACATATACAGTTCATACAAGCACCAAAGTGATGTCTGTGCCTGCCACACTACTCTCATCTCCATCTCCACTGCCCCGACTGCTCCCTCCAGTGAATTTAATGAATGAACTGATAGAATGACAACGTGGTGTTTATGTAGCGCATGCTGGAGGCCCCAAATCGCCTCGCCGTGTAAATCACCACAAATCATTCACAGTTGAATTACATTCCCCCCCCAAACACCCGCCCCGTCCCGTCCCACGAGATGCGTTGAATTTATGAGAAACGAAAAACTTTGAGTTTTATCTGTTTTTTTTAAAAAAAATTGAATAAAAAAAGTACTTAGTCACAACCATTTTATCGATGAACGAGTAAACGCCACCTTCGAGTGCGATACATTCGGATGACACAGGAAAAGATCTTGAAAATTTATTTTTGAAAACAAACTAAGCTCGATGCAAGGAAACGACAAATAAATTGGCTCGGGCCTTAATCCCCGGATCTCAAACTTGGCTGTGCAGGGAATTATTATTATTATTATTATTATTATTATTTTAATTATGCAGTGACCTCTTACAAACGAGGTGACCTTTGTAAGCATCGCGGCCGATTTAAGCACCTACAAGGCCAGGTCCCATCTCCAGGGCTATTATGAAGTGGAGCAAGTACGCACAACAGGCCGGGTGTACGAGCGAGTGCAGTTTTTGCTCGACTGAAATAGCAAGGAACAGCAGTTAAGCACGTCGAGGGAACGGCGCAATTGGTGTCGGCAGATTCTCTGGGTGCCCACGAATGAGAATATGCACGGAGTGTAAACATGGAAATATGGAACCCTGACGAAGAGGGCACGAGGGAAACGCACGTTGACTGAACACTCGAGGATTCATACAGTGGGCAGGATGCAGAAGTCAAGGTAAACGCTCTATCAACCCACCCTTTTGGCTCAAGAAAACTGGACAATACAACATGAACTCTTAAATCTAGAGAATGACACTGGGGACACCTGCACAGTAAGGGGTAAGTAACAGAGGTCCGGACGAAAGGCTTTCAGTACGCTGGCTAGCTGCCACAGGCACGCAGCGCACGGACAACGCCGTGTTATTGTGCACACTCAAAACACAAGAAAACTGCATAATGTGCTCCACAGAACCAAAACCAAAGAACGGAGAGACGCGTGATGTTTTACACACCATCGACATACGAGGTCCAGTGAAATGGCAGGATTGTTCACTCACATCACCTGACGTGCACCTGCTATCCCCGGACGGATACATCACCCGCTCCCCTTTTCCTCCTCCCAAACTTTCCCCATCTTCACAGCTTCTCTTGATCTTCTCGCTCTTCACTCTTTTCGTCGACACTCCATCGACCCCACCCTACCCCTGTGCACATGTACGACGTGGAAGGCCTCTTACAACGAACGTACCAATCAAAACAATCATTGGTGCCACGAGCTGCAATCACAGAGACCGGCTCGCCAAAAACCCAGTCCCGATTTTTTGACTCAAGTGATTATTTTTTTTGTTAACGTAAACAAAACGCTCGCAACCTTACTCCAAACTTCAAAAGGATTCTAAACATAGGATCATTAAAAACACATTGAAGATGAATGAAGCGAAGTGGGATGGATTGCAACGGACATCATCAACAACAACAACAACAACAACACCTGTGATCTCAAAAAGTCAAACTGGTGCGGAATCGAAAACAGCACCTTCAAAGGTTTGTTCTTCACCTTTTGAGCAAAAGGCACTGGTTTGGCAAAGACCAAGGAACGTGAGGTCACAGAGCAATGCCAGCCTGGCTGGGAACATGCCCTCATGCCAGCTGGCAACGTCCCAAAAGGGAAGGGGTAAAGCAAGCCAAGCTTTGATCCTTCCGTTAAATAAACACACAGTGCCACCGCTCCACCTCGGTGCCCCCTTAATAAAACCACTCCAAGTGCCATTGTGTAAGGGGGTACCTGAGCACAGCAGCGGGGTACGTGAGCACAGCAGTGAAAAGTACAACCTGGTGGCTGAAACGAGTCATTCGACAAAAAGCAATTTAATCCCATGGAAGCCACAGATAAACATTTTAACCATAACAAGGCTTTTCAATGATGTTCCAAGACCTCAAAGACTGAGCACACTGTACTGATCCAAATCAAGTGGCACCACACGGATCCAAATCAAGTGGCACCACTTTGCAACTTTTAACAGGAACACAAAGTTCGAAATTATACAACTCAGACATCCGAAATAACCAACAGGCTTACAAGCAATGCGTTTGCTTCTTTATCGTTTGATGTGCCATTGGGAACGAATTTGCGTTTCCCCCAAACAATGATCACTAACCAAACCTTCGGGAATGGGCAGTGCTTCCAATTCAGCAAACAAAAGTGCTGGCAGTGTCACAGTGGGAAAGAAGGAACAGATCGAATCACAGCCAGTCACAAATGCAGGAGATAGTGATATGGGGCACAGCTCGCATTTCCAAAACCAGCAGAAAATGGAGTGGGGGTGCGGGGGTTGAGACAGACAGAGCCTGTACATTCTTCTCTCTCACCCAGCAATACTGAAGGTGGGGAAAATACTCACTTGCACCATACTTTGAACATAGCCCCCGTCCCGCTTTCATGAATGTGCAAGTTGTGTATCGAATGGAAAGGTCACTTCAGGGTAGTCAAACGTTACCCAGCTGGAATCGAGATTTCATTTCATCTCTCAAAACATCATATATATATAGATCAGGTAATCAAGACCAAACTGTGGAAGACGAGCAGCAAGATGCCACCAACGCCAGCAGTATTACTGAGATCTGCAAGAACAGCGCAAGCTGGACAAGGAACAAAGACATTGTAAAACTAATAATAATAATAATAATAATAATGGGATGGAAGAGCGATGTAGTCTTCTTGAAGAAGAAACAATCGTGACCGAAAGGCAATCTGTGAAACCTTTGTGATGAGTAGTTTTGTACGCACGGACGAGGAAACCAAAAGGACAACCGGACCGCGCACGAGGCATCAACGTGTCGATGACTGTAAATGACCTTCACGCCGCAACTTCAGCAGCTAAGGTGCTCAGGAAGTATTCGTGTGGACAAAGGTTTTCATCGTTGGACGTTCAAGATCTTTCTCCCAGACACGTCGTAATGAGCAAAACACGCCACCTTCATGGAAAGGCATTCAGATTTCCAGAGAATTTGTTTCGCCCGATCATACATTACACCCCACCATTCCTCCACTCTCCTTTTCATTTATTATTTTCTTTCCACGTGTCATAGCTCATAATTCACTGGAAAACATTGATGAATAATGAAGATTTTTAAAAAAAAACAAAATAAAAAAGGCGTGGAGGGACATTTGCGAGCGACAAGGAACAAAAGCGTAAATGGACAAGGTACGCTTCTACATCAAAACGGTTAAATTGTATACAAAGTTTCTCCCTGTTATTCAAGGAAGCATTCCAAAATTCAAGGATTCAAAAATGCAAGGAGGTTCCAAACTAAAATTTCAGGAAGTTTCACGTTCCAAAACGCAAGGAAGGAAAAGCTATAATCAGGTTCAACCACTAACAGGTGGTGAGGTGCTTAATAATGTTTGCAACTGAGGTGGTGAAGGACACGACAATCATCATGTCATTGAAGGTTATATTAAAAAAAAAAAATTCTAAAAAAAAATCATCCGATCAACACACGACAAGCTTCGTACAAGAAATATACAAACAAAGTACAAATTCCAGGTGATTTTCTTTTTCCCAGCGAAAACCTTGTACATTTACAGAGCGTTGGTGCTGATGAAGTGGTTTCTTGGCAAGGGTTGTACGCGGTGGTTTGTCATTGCCTTCCCGTGGGTGCTTGTCCATGCTGTATCCCTTTAAAGGCTGGATGTTACGCAAGGAAGCAGCACGTACCACTCTGAAAGTCTTGGGTACGACTCGGCCGGGGTTTGAACCACCAACCGCCCCAGACTCGGAGCAGAAAATTTGAACCAATACAGCACCAAGTCTGGTGTACATTTACTAACCATCAGATTATAAATCAGGACGGATGATAAAGGGAGCGAGATTTATCTTTGCAATAAACTGAATCGCGTGCTCTACCTGTACTGCATCGTTCACGAGAGTAGTTTTGTACACCACAACAATGATCTCTCCTGCGTGTTGTATCGGAATAGTTGCCAATCAATGAGCTCTCCGTATCACTGCACTACAAAAATACCTGGGATTACAGAATCAAACCAGAGACCTCCATTACGCCAGGCACCGAAGGTGGACGGAGATTACGTTTTCACGTACGTCTGGGTCTGTGTCTGTCTGCCTGTGAGCAGAATAGCTCAAAGAGTTGTGAACGGATTTGGACAAAACGTGTTGGACAGGTTGGGTGTGTGACAAGTCCGAATGGATTCGATTTTGGTGAAGATTTTGGTGAATCCAGAACCTGATGCAATAATTTTTTAATTCAATTAATCCTTCATCATTGAGAGATGGTGCCAAAAACGACAAATAGCATGACATTTCAAAAGGTTATGCCGGGTTGTTACAAAACTTGGTGGATGAGTTGGTTCGGTGGCAAGAACAAGCCGATTAGGTTTTGGTTCCAGGCCGGATGCAAATCCGGCCCATCAGTGGGATACACATCGTAAACTGTTCAGCCTGGCGGAGGTGTGCGCTCCACACAGTGCCATTCTAGTATTGGTAATGTTTTGTCACAACCCGACATTGCTGGCAAACATGAGAATTTAAAACAATCCAATCATTCCAAAATTATGCCATATAAACATACACACGAGTTGTAATGTTATACTCGACCCGCTTGTACTTCGTTCCACAAACTTAACCAACAAGACAAGACGCGATGACAAAACCCGGTCAAACTGCACAAATGTAGACGTGTTCTCAAACCGTGTAATAAAGAAAGTGACGCAGGCCACAAAGTATTTGTACTACAAACATCCTCGCAACGGTGGGCAAACAGCAGCCGGGGTCACGTCTGGTGTAACCGCACAAGGTTAGTGTAGAGTGGGACAAAGAGCAGGAAGATTTTCCCAAATAGATAAAAACACACCAAAGAACAAAGAAGTAGAAAACCCAGTTTTAAGTGAAAATGAGATCAGACTTGAAGGAAGTGTTTTAAACCTGTGCATCTCTTAATCAATCTCTGGTCTGTGAGGTTTGTAGTTCATCCAGAGCTCAGAACAAGAAAAAGCTTTCAAAAGGAAACAACAACAACAACAAAATGTAATAAAATGACATCAAGGACCGATGTATGTCGATAGGATATTAATGATGCAGAAAGTTGCATTTAAACTTCGACACGCAACCAATTGGGACCACGATTGCTCGTGTGAAATGGTTACAATATCAATGCTCTTCACAAGCAAAGAGCAAATTGGTGTTTAGGAAGAGATCGAAATACAGGTCGGACGCCGACCGCGGCACCCTCGTACCTTGGATGTCATCGTTGAACGTGCAGTATTTATCACGGTACTTCCTCAGCAGTCGGAAAGCGTTGGCATTGGCAAAGTCTTCAAACTGGATCAGGCAGTTGGTCCCGTATCTGGAGGAACAAACGGACCCATCAAAAGAAGAGTAATAATAAAAAGTCCATAAAACTTGCATAAAATCGGTCTTCAGCACGATGCTCATCCACCAAAGGAAGAAGGTGGGAACGACGTGGACAGCACACCCATGAAACCGATCACACGATCTGCGACAAAATGTTTTCCCCTCCGAGAAGGCACGTGCAAATAAAGCCACAAACTTGGTTTCCATCAACCCAAGTTTTGCAAACATTGCATCGAACTCGTCAGGGCAGAGCAATGTGTGTTCCTGTTTGGAACAAGCTTTGCAGAACATACCTGCATTTTTGCCAAAAATGCTCCTCAAATGGTAGAAACAGGAAAATGCCACAAACAACTTGTTAAGTAAACTTTAAAAGGATGAAACAAGGCCTAATCCACATGCCATGCATTCATGGTATAAAAGGAGTTCAGGACATTTGGGGGAGGGGAGGGGAGGGGGTTATATATATATCACATTACAACAAACTGTTCTGACATGGCCACGAGGAATGCAAACACTTGTCCCCAATAACAATTTGTGTCCGACCGACCTATTCTCATGAACTCTGTGTGAACAAGAACAAGTCCAAGCCAAAAAACTTGGCAATGGATGGAGGAAGTTTGTGAACCCTGATCTCACTTGGCACAAATACTTGAGCACTGCCAAACCAAGTGCCAAGTTCAGTAAAACACAATAATCGTGGATGTGACACGTCGTCCCAGCAGGCCGAGTTACCGATGCAGGCATGTTGGAAATGCCCAAGATCCGTCAACATGTGGAAAAAAAAAATGGACATCATCAAATCTGGTTCGCTTGTCGTTATGGTGTTTTGACTTTAGAGAATTACATCGGAAAGGTAATCAACCCCACAGCATATGAAATAGCTACCTATTGTAATGGTCAGCTGGTCGCTCCGGTTGCCCGGTACAAATCCGGCGAGTCGTGTGAAAACGACCACGACGGTCACCTGCTTCAAAGACTCCCTGTTGGATCTGCGTCTGACGACCGCGTTACCGAGCAGATCTGAGTCCACAAAATGGGCGAGTGTGGTGCCGAATGGCGATCACGGGACTGATCTTAATCTTCGGCCAAGCAACCCAAGTCACGTGAGGTGATCTTTCCGAAGCCAATCACCTTTAATGGGGATATTTCACCGAGAGACCAAGAGTATTTAACATGTTGGAAGGGACGGTAACGAGGAGGAGGAAGCAATCATGAACGACAGTTCATAGAATACAATATCCCACGCAGGAGGCAATGAGGGAAATAGGGTTCGGGACTTCAAGTTTAACATTAACATGTTTGTACATACCACCACTTTCCCCAGTGTCCATTACACCACCCTATCTAACACGTTACATTAGGTATTCACGACTGTCGTATATGTCGTTTATGTCCGTTAAAAACAGGAAGTTTCCTGTTTGGAATGATTTTCAATTTTGGTTGACGACCAGACTGACAGAGGAGAAAAATCATCTCGCTCCTCTCTGTGCATGCGTGGTCGGGACAAATTCTAAACCAAGGTACGGTAACACGACGGGCTTGTCTTATTATTCGTGTTCCGATCCGTGTGCAAAATATAACATTCAATTTAAATAAGTTGTTCCTCGATCAGAAAATGACAAGACAGCGAGACGGACATGAACCAATTGCTTAACCCCGCTGTTCACTTCAAGTGTGCGGGGTAATAACCCCTTACCTTCTACTGAACATACACACCCACAAAACCAACGAACCATATCGAAGCTTAAACACGTTCACTCATGACAGGAGACAGACAGTGAAAGAACAGACAAGCCAAGGAGATTGGCGGGGAAACCTGATGCGTCATTCGTGCAGACAAACGACCCATCGCTATGGCGATGAGAGGGGAGAGTGCGACTCTGGCTCAGTGGTCAGCTGGGTGGGGCAAGGGCTTGCGCTCTGGGAGCTCGGAATAAATGCAGCCTCTGGCGTCGCATCACCACGATTCTCTGCCCACTTCCACGTCAATTGTGATGCTTCACGCCCGTCCCCTCTCGATCACCATTGGCGCTGCTCCGCCTGGCGGCTGGGACAACTCTGTCGTGAACTCTCACTCCCGAGCCCCCTGAGGTCAATTCGGCCCGGCAGGCACCAAGGCCACTTTCCTGCAAAAACTTACATTCCATGGAATGGCGAGTGAGCGAGCGCTAAAAAGACACCAAGGACTGATAACTGAGGATAGAAACATCAAATAAAGAGTCAAACGAGTTGATAATTTCAGACAATAGGAGAGGGTAGACGTCTCCAACTATTAAAAAATAAAATAAATAATAAAAATTGACACATAATCAAACATCAAAACGAGTGACTTTATGCTTGTGCTCGACATTCACGTTAAGAAAATAACTGCAATGTATTCAGCATCTTTAACCCACGAGCGAGGAGTCATTATATATATATTCTGATGTACCATACTCTGTCACAGAGCGTCGGTACTGCCAAATCAGCTTCCCGAGCAAGGGTTACGTACTAGGTGGTTTGCCATTGCCTTCCCAGCAGCAGTTCGGGCAGGAATTTGTAATTTGTTTACGGTGCCACCGATAGCCCACCTACTCTTCAAGAAAGGACACCCTGGGGTCTTTAACGCTCACCAACTAACGCCGGTACACACAATTCCATCTACAATACCAAATTTAAAATGGAGTTCAAAATGGAATCCAAATCTGTACTTATTACCTCCACCACTGAGGGTGAAGGAAGTTATGTTTTCACCCCTCTGTGTCTGTTAATTGCCGGAATCCTTCGGATTTCAGCAATTATGTTGGTCGGTTGTGTGTCATTCTGTG
>CM068967.1:12122398-12158749 GCA_035128595.1 Eptatretus atami | reverse complement strand
GAAAAAAGTGCAAGGGTGCCAATATTTTTGGCCACGACTGCATGTGCTCTACCGAGTGCCATTCTAGTTTCTACCTGGAACACATCATAAGAATCAGCATCCGGACAACTGCCCATTATCACCACGCCTCAGTTAAATAAAAGCACATTTGGACCCACAAACATAAAACTTTCATCAATTACCAGAAGGCTAAGTGAACTCAATTTACTCAAGACACAAAAACAATGTCAAATCAAACTTGACATTGTTAAAAATGTCACACACTTGATGCAGCTATCAAATATTTTAACATCCTAGCATACAGTAAGTACTGCCATAAAATTTAAAACGGTTCAACCCAAACTTTTCCCCAGAAATCAAACACCTTAAATCCACACAAGATATCTTTTCTTTTAGCTTTAGAAGTACCCTTTTTCCTTTTAAAATGTCTCATCCCAACCACACCAACCATATTATATATATATATATTGTTACGGATTTCAGAATCCAGTCTGATGAATGCATCCACACATCCAGGTCCTCAGACAGTTATTTCCTTAAATGCATGTTCAGATTAGCCCCATCCCCATGTCTAATGGGATCTTAAATGTGATGTGTTGAGAAGGGTAAAGAATAGATCCCCTCTCTTATGAGAAGCTTTTTTTCTTTACGGCAGACATTTACACGTATTTCTTTCGCGAGCACCGATGCCCGCCTTTTTTAAGAGCGCACGGGTCATCATGGTAACCGTGCGCAAGTGGAGCGGGGTGAGCTTTGGGGGACTCTGCGCCCGCCGAGACGGGCCGCATATATAAAAACGAATTGGAGGTCCGTTCTGAGGAGAAGTAAACGAGAGAGAGAAGGCATGCGAGAAGTAAGCGGGAAGAGAAGAAAGCGAGAGGGCAAGCGAGCCAAAAAGAAAGCGAGAGTTGAAGCGCGCGAGGGAAGAAGTGAGCCAGAGAGGAAGCGTACAAGCCCGCAACTCTGACAACGAGAGAGGCACGGGTCGGTCACCAACGTGTGAGGTGCGGGTCAGTCAGCGACGGACCGTGTGGGTCACTGGACGTCACCAGTTTCGTGAAGTGTGAGGCTGCCCGTTGTCGCCGCACCAGGGTCTAAGCCACGACAGACGATCTCGGTGCCCTCCCAGACGTCGACTGGCGTTCAAGGCTGTTCGCGAGAGGTGCACGGCAAGGCTGGGTGCTGGCGACGGACGTGACACGCACGCACACATTTCAGGACGTTTTCACTTCACGGACGATTACTTTCTGGTGAGTGAGACGACTCTTCCCCCCCCCCCCGAATGATCCGCTGGTACCCTTGTCTGTGTTTAGCTGTAAGTAAGTCAACCCCCCCCTGATAAGCATCTGCTCTTTGTCTCTTTCCTGGCATTTTGATTGATTTCGCTTTGAAATTTATTCATTTATTTACCTCAGAAAATAAAAAGTTATTTTCATTTATTTTTATTATTAATGAATTATTTGTCGATTTCCAACCTGTCCGTGTTTGTCCTTTCCTTCCATTGGTCTCACATTGTCTGAACCGAGACAGACTGGGAGGTAATTACCCACGATTTAACCCAAAATAGTCGGCACGCACCAGCGGTTAAAACGCTCGGCCACCCTAATTAAAATCTAATCAGATAATATTGGGCTTTGCTGAGGGCGCACTCCCCGTTCAGGTAACCACGTGACCTCTAGTTAAACGGAATAATTAGACGGCGGACACTGGAACTCGTGGTTGACTGGGTGGCGTTCGTGGTTCTAAAACAACCCACCGTACCACAACGTTAATTGTGAGCGGTGGTCCCAGGTCCGGCTCTTCCGAGGACAACCGGGGATTAATGCCCCTGAATGACAAGCTGGTGTCTCGGTACCCGTGGCCACAACAAATATTATATATTATATATATATATACATACATACACACGGTATACAGCACATACTGTATATTTATGGATAAATGGTCTGAGCCTCGAAGGGGTAAATGGGGAAGAGATTAAAATAGTTATTTCATAATGCAGGTCAGCATAAGCGTGATGCAATTGCTGTAATGAGAGAGATTGTGTTGGGTAGTGTTCAGAGGTTATCTCCTACCCAAATGTCTATTTTGAAAGCCACTGAGCATTCAGATAGGCCCAGATGCGTAGGGAGCACAGCCAATGCATGATCAAAAATTAATGCACCACACCACCCCCAATCATGCCTGCCAATCAGCACAGGACAGCAAGTCTGCACCGCCAAATCGGCAGACACCACGAGGGAGCCGGACTGCCCGGCCAAAGCTGAAAAAAAAACACCGAGCGAGAGCTGCACATTGATCGGCCGGAGGAAAAAAAAAAAAGAATGAGGGAGGACAAACAGGGAGACACAGGGAGACACAGGGAGACACAGGGAAACACAGAGACACAGAGAGAGACACAGAGAGAGACACAGAGAGAGACACAGAGAGAGACACAGAGAGAGACACAGAGAGAGACACAGAGAACACACAGGGAGACCACGGGAGACACAGGGAGACACATAAGGAAACAGAGAGCGACACAGAGAGAGACACAGAGAGACACACAGAGGAAAACACGGAAACACAGGAAACACAGAGAGACACATAGGGAAAACAAGAGAGACACAGAGAGACACACAGAGAGCACACACAGAGAGACACACAGAGAGACACAGAGAGACACAGAGAGACACACAGAGAGACACACAGAGAGACACACAGAGAGACACACAGAGAGACACACACACAGAGAGACACACAAACAGAGAGACACACAGAGGGGGAAACAGAGAGGACACACAGAGGGAAACAGAGAGACACACAGAGGGAAACAGAGAGACACACAGAGGGAAACAGAGAGACTTCAGGAGGAACGTGAGCTGCACAACCTCTGGTTTCTGGTGTCCCATCCTTGGTGATTGCGAATAGAGCTGGTGGTGCCATGCAGCATGACAGAGTGTGTGTCTGTCTCTGGTGTGCAAGGGCACAATAAAGACACCTCACCGTGTGGCAAACATCATGTGGACAAGTCCAATGTTCTCTCTCTGTCTCACCCCCTCCTGCTGAATCTTAAGTGTTCTCCGCATGAGTGAGTCAGGTAAATAATAAGTGGGCACGAGGGTAATGTATGATCAATTGGTGCCAGTTTCATTTTCCAAGTGTGGGTTGTGTTTCTTTCTCCCTGGCCCCATTTATTGTTAACGAGAAACACCCGCTCCCCTACACGGGAACATTTGGGAACGGCACATTTAAGGTGCCATTTAAAAGCGAGCCACCGACAAAGCTCCGCTTGGCGAATCACTGTCGACAGGTTCACCAACGTCCATGTTGTTCTCAAACCACCACCGACCTGTGCGCAAATTACGGGCAGACATGGTGGTGACCTCCTGTGCCTGACCCCACTTGGCTGCACATGTACTGATCTCTTCTCTTCTCTTTATTCGTGTCATTGCGAGAGAAAAAAAATTCAAACTGCAGCAGCGAAAATGCTTCTTGGTCCAACAACCTTCAGTCTCAAAAGCTTTTCCTCGTGAAAATAGTTATTTAGCTGGTCCTTCAGATTACCAATGCAAAACTGTAAAAAAAAGACAAAAAAATTCAAATAAGACTTCAGAAGCCAAGGAGAAAAACACAAAAAAACTATTTTAAAAAATCAATGCATGCATTCTTAATTACAATGATCAGTACTTCAAGTGCATTTAAACAATAGGCACCAAAATGAGGTTGTGGTGAGGACACTGGAACAGCATCCCAGGGGAATGCAGTTTCAGATCTCACTAAAGGCAGCAGTATACAAGGACTCGGATTCAAAGCTTCCGGAAATGAGCTCAGTGACTGAGCTCACCCCAAGCAGCATTACCAATTCACCATCGGATTATTAGTAAAACCCAGTTGGCCCCCCCGAGTGACCCTCGGGGACTGGGTAATCTGCGTGGCCCTCCAAGCCTCATCTGTGTGCGTGTATGTACCAGTCCACACGTTACTGCCATCAGGACAACAGAGGTATGGTGCGGAATTTACATGATTAATGAAAAGGCACAGTGCTGCCCAACCAAATTTCGCAAAAATCATTGAGATCTCCCACGATGATGCCGAGTGTCTAGGTCTGTTACTTTCAATCGCAGGCAGGTTGGTGGCCTCTCTGTATTCCACCGCCTCCATTTTGGTTTCGCACCTCCTGCCCACTCTTGGCCCTATCCCTCCCAGGTTTCTGCAGGAGGCACGTGGTCTGCCAGTAACCCTCTTCTAATGACTCTCAAAATACAGGCTCACTGCTCGCCTCCACTCATGTTTCCCTTTTCTCTCACCTGTGGAACCAACTTCTCCAGTCTGTTCGGTCCCATTCTTCCATCTAGGGCTTCAAGAATCTTTCAACCGCATCAGATCATCCGCTCCCATACTCATGATCTCTTCTCCCCAAAATTACCCCATTCCAAAGTTATTGGGATTTCCCTCCACCCGCCCCTCCCTCACCTCTTTTCGTTTGTTCCTCATCTGTTTCATCCCCTTTCCCCTTCCTCTCCTGTTTGTGTTTATTTTGCTTGTGTGCAGCTTGTTCACTCCCATGTATCCTTCCCCTCCCAATTCCACTTCGACTCTGCTATTCGTGTTTTCCCCTTTCCATTTTGTTCCCTTCCATGAGCCAATGATACATACAAAAATATATTGTTACGGAAATGGCCCTTAGTATCTATTAAATATAGGATTAGCCAGACCCCCCATTAAGATGTTTAGCCTAGGTTTGTCGGCAATTTGACGTTACATGTGTGGCGGAGGTGACACAGGCTGTTATTTGTTTGTGTAGTGGTGGTGGACCGAGAGGCTCTTCTTCTCCTTCAGATGTTCCAGACAATAGACTCCGCCGAGCGGCTGAGAGGGGGAGTGGCCTAGAGAAGGAAGTGAAACTGAAGGGAGGAGTTTGCCGGCTTTGAAAAGGGGGCGCGCCCGAAAAGAAAAGGTGGTAAAAAAACGAGAGGACGGAGTTGGGCAGTCGGCTTCGAGGCGAGCGTGCGACGGGAAGGCAAGAGAGAAACGACGAGTGTCGAGTCGCGTCTGCTGAATGAGCAGTCGGGCTTCGGGGCGAGCAAACGAAGGAAAGGCAGGGTGGATCTGGGACGTGAGCGCCGTGGTGGCGCCGATCGGCTGTACACGGGACGGCTGTGTCCGTTTTCGTGAGGAACGAGCCGAAAGAAAGGCAGGGAAGGGACTGCATGAGGTCTGTCTGCCATCTGCGATCGGCAGAAGCTGAACCTGAGTGCGCCGATCTGCGATCTGCAGAAGCTGAACCGAGTGCGCCGAGTCTGCGATCGGCAGAAGCTGAACCTGAGGGTCGAGTCTGCCATCGGCCGAGAAAGAAAGCTGGACCTTGTGAGAAACCAGCTGAGACCCACCATCGATCTGACGGTCTTGTGCCGTCGACATTGCGCGGGGTCAGACACGCTGAGGAGGGCGTGCACAAGCGGTGCCTTGAGAAGAAAGAGTACGGCGCCGCCATCTTGCTATGCGGTGTGCTCAAGCTTGGGCTCGAATCCGTGGATATCGGCTTGTCACGAGCCACATTCATGCTTTTGACACTTTCCTCTCGTCCATGAAACATCACCAACTACTCTGTCTTGTCTGCATGTCGTTTAAGGCTTATCTCATTAGAGTCCCCTTCGAAACCCATAATCCATAGCTCCCTAGTTAAGAACGGGTTGTAGACTAATTATAAACATTGTCGTGAATGCTTTGCTTGTGTCGTGTTCCCCGATGTCCCCAATAAATCTGGCTGATTCGTATGAAGTTGCCTTTGAATTAATTTGTGTCGCGTCGAGGAAGATCCGCTCGATTTGGATATAAAAACGAAAATTGTTACAGACTGGTAGACTCCGCTCAGTCTCTGACAAAACCAGTCTGTAACCGGGGTATATTCCCCCAGCTGGCAAGGTACAGGTGTATTTTGGTATCGTGGTTCGAGACGCGTAACCCGAGAATTGTGCCGAACCAGCTGGCGTTATAACCCGGAGACGGCGGTGGTGAGGGTGGCGCCGAATCTGTAACATTTGGCTGTCGAGAGTAGGGTGCGAAAACCCAAACTGGTTACGGACAGTGAATGACGCCATCGTCCGAATCCCGCCACCGCTGAACCTTCAACAATATTTTTTTTTTTATTCCTTCTATTGCCACAATAAAACAAACTACATTCTTAGTGAAAGACGGCAATCCCCACCTCCACCGCCCACCCCTCTCCCACTTCCTCAGTAATTCTCAAACATCAGGCTATTTTGAATTTCTGCAATTCCCATCCAATATGACTGTTATTGTTCAAAGCATAACGCACGGGTACTCGTGAGCAACATCAGAAAATAAAATGGAAAGAAAGGAGGATCTATCTCTGCAGTATAAAAGGTACCGCATTTACACTGCCCCAGCATGTATAGAACATACGACTCGATCAGTATGCTTTTGATCACCGACGAGTCGCAGGTCGACAAGAGCTGTGTGTGGTTGTTGTTGCTGTTTTTGTTGTGGTTTCTTCTTGGGGGGGGGGGGGGGTGGGATCGATTTTTGAAATGTGCACATTGGTTGGACAGCTGCCAACCACACAGACATCTGTTGCTCGACTACACCTACCATGGTACCCAGACGAAATAATATGCTGCCATCTTGGTTTTCTGGTAGGCCTCAGGCCTCAAGCCTGGAGGTCTCTGCTGATTAGGCACTGCCAGATTTCCATTTGTCGCGTCACATTTCCATCGGCATTACTTGGGTCGAGTGTTACGATGAGGTACCCCGAAAAATCAAAAAATGTCGAATAATAATTATTAGTAAGGGTTTAATAAAGACCGTCAGCACGCACGGCACGTGCCTCACGAAAAAAAAATTGTGTTATGAATTTTTGAACGGCCCCATATTGGGATTAAACAATCAATAACCCACGTGACGAATCAGCTCGTTCTGATATAACCGTGACGGAGGCTGACATGGATGAGAGGTGTCGAGTTAATCCTTTAATAGCGCCGTAAAGGTGCGTTTCCCAATCGACCCGTAACCGGATTTTGTCGCAGATTGTGACCACAGTGCGGTCATTCTTGTTCCTCTACACCCATGTCCATTTGGTCTTCAAAGTGTTTTTACTCATTTGATCAGGATGAAGAGAGACTGTCTCCCCCCTCCCCCTCTCTTTCTGCTGCCATTATGTACAAGTACGCTTCATAATTAACCTGCTCATTAGTTTATACTCATGACTGAGCTTGAATGTCCATCGTGGCTCTTAAAGTGCACAAATCCAAGCATGGTTCTTCAATGTGCACAAACCCCGACTTCGACACACAGGTTTTTTTCCCCCCGTCTGCCTGCCTGCCTCGTCTGCTCGTCAAACAAAATTGAAAAAAAATTAAAAATTCCAGACAAAAATTTACTGTTTTTAAAAGACGTCATGAAGGACACAAACAACATAATGTAACATGTTAAATAAGGTGATGTAAAAGACATTGCGTCGAAGGTGGTATTTTTAAACGATCTTTAAAAATCATCATTTCATTTAAATTGAAGTATATACTTGAACACTGCGTGTCGTATAATGTGTTCCATCAACTCTCTAGTCTGTGTTTGTATGTTACACTTTTTTTACCATTGTACCTGGAGGCCACAACTCTGGGTGTTGCAAATTCAGAATCTGGCCCCGAATGTCCAAGACATCCCAAAACCTCCATGGGGAAAGCTCACCCCCGCCAGCCAGCACCAGGTACCCCCTCCCTGGCAGCCCCTCTCATGCTCAATAAAATCAACAGTTGCGAATGGACAACACGGCGCAAGCCTTTCCCACCACAATACCTTTGGATCAATGTATATACACAGAAGTACTTCTCTACTTATTACCAAAGTGTATAAAAATTTGTTATTGAGGTTGTTGAAAAAGAAAAATTAAAAATAACAAGCCAAGTCATAAACAAACAAGGCCGATTGCAAGCAAGTGAGGAAATGCTTTAGCTGTTTAAAACAATAATGTAGAACCTCAAAATAGATAATGAAGGAAAATTGATGCTCGAGCAAAATGTCTAAGGCGTTAACGTGCAGCCAAAGATATTTTGAAGCAAGATAATCTTAAAATCCACGACCAAAATAGCCGACTAAAGACGACTAAACATGGGTGGCAGCCATTTGAAGCTACTCGAGTAATCAAACAGATATGTACAACCACGCCACGCAGCAACAGCACACACAACCACAGCCGATTCCTGCAAAACAAGCACGATTACCATCCGGCCTGCACGATAGAGCGTGCCTGCCAGCTAAAGCAACAGCACGGTGGCCCAGAACAGACAACCAAAGGCAGAGCGTAATGGCACCGCAACAAGCCAACAATCATCAATTCAGTGTGCCGAACTTCTTGTGTTAAAGTACACGCAAATAAATGCCAGGTTTCCATGACAAACAACCCCCCTTTACCCCCTCCCGCAAGCCATCGTTTCATAATGATCTAGAATTTCAGAAACGAGACTCATGCGCTTTGTAAACGCAACATTGTTTGATGGTTACAAGCATGACTGGGATATGGGTCCATTCCTGGCTGTTTAATTGGAACGCGCTCCTGAGCCATAACGGTACCGAGTAAAAGTTGGAAATTGATGGAATTCCAAATGTGTTGCAAGCAGCAGAGCGCGGAGGTTGCAGCAAGGAGAGAGACTTGGCAAATGTTGGCCAATGCCCGATGAAACAAGCTGACGGATAGAACAAGGACAAGGTTGTGCAGAGTGGTTTCAAGGTGAGAGAGTGCATTTCAGAACGGTGATCTTTTGCAGAACATCTGTGGAGCTGACGAAGTGCATGAAGAGACAAAGACAGACACCATGACAAGCGACCTGGGAAGCAAAGAAACAGGTTTCATGGACACAAATTACATCAAACAGGAACTGCAGAAGTTTCCTAGACGAGGAAATCTTGAAGGTTCAACTTCAAACTTCAAAGCATATCAACACATTTCTTGTTCTTCAATTCGACTAGAGGGCCAGTCTACATATTATCCAAGCAAAAAAAACAGCAAAATGTCTCCTACCTCCAAACCCAATAAAATGACATCGCTCTCCCATATCCTTACTCTCACAATCTCCGATTTCTTCGGTCTCCATTTGCAATCTACAACTCAACCTTCCACCATACACATATGATCGAATACACATCTGATGGCTCATTAGTCCATAGACAGACAAACGTACACTCAAAACAGAGTTAAGTTGCCCTGGTTGGTGCTCCAGCCTGGGCACAACACATGGTGACTGTGATGATTTGTTCATCGTCTCAATGTCATTGCAGTTCATGAAAAAAATTTTAAAATAATAGAATTCAATGTGAATACTTCGGTGGATGCGTTTCCACCTTTGTTAGATGACAACCACTGTTGGGTTTGATCTCATTTAAAGATCAGGAGAGAGGGGGAGGCAGAGATCAGATGTTTCCAACTCGAGTTGTGGTCTGATAAATGATTTTCAATCGTACGTGACCTTTGACCTGTAAAACCCAAAACTGAATCTGGTAATCTTTGTGTTACAGTCCGTACTTGCCAAGTTTGGTAAAAATCCCCTTCAGTGGTTCACAAGTTATTGGAGCAAAAAGGATTTTCAATTAAAGGGCACATGCCCCTTCACCTTTTGAACGCAAAATTCGATCAGTTCATCTTTGTGTTTCAGTCTGAACTTGTGACAAGTTTTGTAGAAATCTCTTCAGTGGTTCAAAAGTGATCACAGTAACAACGATTTTCAATTAACCCTTTCAATCAATCACTTTAATTACAGATGACATGACCTTAGACCTTTTTCATGATACCAATGATGTTTAATTTCCTTGTGTTCGACACGATATGGTTCAAGATCCACCAAGAGCCTAACATTGCCGTTTCTAACGGGTAACAAAATCCAAACCAATCATCATCAACCCCAAACAATCAATAATTTTCCCATTGGATAAGAGCTGTAGCATGACCAACTGGCAGAGTGCAACTAGCAGAGTGCACATTACTTTCTGAAAAATAAAATAAAATAAAGTATGGTCTGTAAATGAAATATCACATGATGCGGTTGCTCGTGAGACCTCCAATGAAAGGGAGAAAATTCTAATTTGCCTCATACATGCGTAATAGGAGTTTCCGGTCCTACCCATCAATCTATCTATATTCCTTCGTCTCAGAGTAGATACCAGACAAAGTGATGGGTTGGTCGAACACAGTGGAGAAATAACCCAAACTAAAACAGCACTCGGTAGAGCGCGTCCATCCGCCAGGTTGAACAGTTTACATTTTGTATTCCACCGATAGGCTAGATCTGAATCCGGGCCTGAACCAAAATGGAAACTGCTTGTTCTCGTCACCGACTCGACTAATCCACCAAGTTTTGTCAGAACCCATCCACAATTTGAGACACCGTGATAAATATAGTTTGCATAAGATTGGGGCGGTTGGGATTACACATTTTACAGGAGGCGGCGCTTCCAACCAAAAGTTAAAAAACAAAACTAGATCGACGCCGCTAATTTGAGCAAAAAAAAGCAAGAGCAGACCGGGTCTGCTCTTGCTTTTTTGAATTCGGTAATCTTTGCGTTACAATCTTGTAATCCAGCAGACCCAGACCAGGTCTGCTCTTGCTTTTTTGAATTCGGTAATCTTTGTGTTACAATCTTGTAATCCAGCAGACCCAGACCAGGTCTGCTCTTGCTTTTTTTAACCTGGTAATCTGTGTTACAATCTTGTAATCCAGCAGACCCAGACCAGGTCTGCTCTTGTTTTTTTGCTCAAATTAGCAGAGTTTATCTAGTTGTTTTTTTGAAAAAAAACTTTTGCTTGAAAGCACCTTCTTAAAAATGGTGTGTGTGTGTGTGTGTGTGTGTGTGTGTGTGTGTGTGTGTGTGTGTGTGTGTGTGTGTGTGTGTGTGTGTGTGTGTGTGTCATCTCTCAATGGTGATGAATCACTCAAGCATTTTTATTTTTTTAAATTCTCGTATCCGGATCTTCACCAAAATCTAATCAGTTTATCCTCGTCGCACTCCCAACCTGTCCACAACTTTTTGAGATATCCTGCTCACAGAGACAGCCAAACAGACAGGGATGAAAACATAACCTCCATGCAACTTCAGTGGTGGAAGTAATAAATAGCACCACCGATGAGAAATCCCCTCCCAAAAAAATAATTCAAAACGAAAAGTATTTCACAGTAAACCCAAATATGGACCCCCAAAGTATACCCTGAAAAATTTGGTGTCGATTGGCCCAAAGGTCTCAGGGTAGTTACTGGAGATAGACACACACACTTTCATTTTTATTTAATAATAATAAATAAATAAAATATAAATTGAAGAGAGAAGAAGAAGAGATCAAGACATTTCCATGGTTTATCATAACCATCAAATTGACAATCTAAACACTGCCAGGAGAGTTTGAGCTTACGAGAAGTTTAAAAAACAAAAAATAAAAAGACGACCTCCGACGGATAATTAAAACACTTTTCAATGATAATGTATGGGCAATGGACAAAAAAAAACATGGAAACACCTGGGTAAATGTGGGACACAAAGCTTCCGTTGGGCTTCTGCACAGGTGTGGCCCATGTGTTAATTAAGGAAATAACATCACAGCATGCTTCGCATAACATATAAAAATGCTGCACAGGCCTGGCTGCTAATGATAGCTAGCATGGTTGCAACAGGAGACCACCCAAGGCCCCCTTCCACAGAGCATGTGTGGTGGCCCAATGGTTTGATGAGCATGACACCGATGTTATCCATATGTCATGGCTTTCTCAGTCACCAGATCTGAACCCAATCGAGCATTTATGGGATATTGCGGAATGACGTCCGACAGAACGTTATCCATCTCCATCAAACAGGTGTGAGTGGATCGACTTTCTCGTGGAAGAATGGTGCCGCATCCCTCCTGCAGAATTCCAGATGCTGGTGTACTCTATGCCACAGCACATCAGGCCGTATTGGCTGCGCGTGGTGGCCCAACACCATATTGAGTGACTTTACATTGGTGTTTCCATTTTTTGTCCACTACCTGCAGCCATTGTTTAATGGACAAAACAAACGACATCGATCAAGGTATGCTAACCGTTGTGGGAAGCAAGGAGAAGCTCGCGTTTCAGGCGTCCACCAACAGACAGACAGACACTAACCTTCAGCAATAAGACCAGTTCTTCATTTCCACCTATCGTTAACATTCCTCGCACAATTACATTTTTTAAACTCTGTTTAAAATAATTCAGAGCAGGTACTAACTTGGCACAAAGTGTGAGCGAGCGACAATACCGAAGGCAGACCTGGTTGTCGGTGCCGACATCGAGCATGACAGGAAGGCACTGGTGTGGTTTCACCCCTCCGCAAGCAGTGTAGAGAGCCAGTTTGCCAACAGGAATGCCCATACCATAACTACCCAGGTCCCCGAGGCCAAGGATACGCTCACCATCTGTGACCACTACAGCCTACAGGGAGAGGGGAAAACAGAAACAATAGGCTACAAAACCTGCTTCAGTAAGATATCATGATACAAAGGCTTTTAAATAAATACATTTCTAAAATCATTCCAAAACCACTTTTTATTGTGCATATTATTGCATCCCACGCTGCAGCATATTTTTGTACATTCTCAAACTCTGATTCCCCCCCCCCCCCCCCCCCCCCCCGACCCCCCACCACTGTTTATGCTAGATTGCTGGCGGTGCAAATTACAGTCATCCTGTCTTTTCTCCAAGTTTACTGCCGTCGTAGTCGCTTCATAATTATGTCGCTCGTCAGTTTTCACGCGAGCAGCTGGTTGGTGGGAACATTTTCACATCTTGTGCATCCGGTTCTCAAATGTCATCTCGATTCGTAGGGTTGTCTCGTTATTGTAAAACTTGTCTCTGCAACAAACCTCACTTTTGAAAATTAGAAAAGTAGGGCAACTGTGAAGCAGTAACATAAGTACATTTAAAGTGGAGGTAAATCTGCATTGTAAACAGCCATTATTGCTGAACGTGTCCTCACCTTTATGTCATTTTCGGGCCAGGAGCTCAGCACCGTGGCAACGTGTCCTCGGTCATGGATGGTGATGAACAATCCTCTGTCGGTAAAAAGAGATGCGTCAATGACCAGCAGGTTCTACAAGGAGTGCAAGCAGCCATTGAAAAGAGCCGGAAAATTGGAATCTGCTACTTGGGACCTCACAGAAGCTGGCATTCATGCACCACTGAAGGAAGGGTCATGTTTAGCAGGATGTAACACCCTTCCTTTCAAACAACAGATCCTTCCACTCAAATCCCTACTTCCCTGGAACAGAAGTCTGGTTTGTATTTTGGGGTGACATTTGTGCGTCAAAAAAGACTCCAAAAAACAAATAATATACATCATATATACAACATTGCGGAACGACCACAATTTTTGCCACAGTAAAATATACAAGCGAGAGAGACAAAAGTAACATTTAAAAACTTGTTCGCAAACTTTACTGCAGAAGAAAAATGATGCCATTTTCCAAGCACCACTTGATGCCAAACAAAACCAAAGTAGTAACCTTGGGGTATTTTAGGGTCCAAGCCAAAAGCCAAAGGAAACTGCCTTTGCCAAATTATCAGCAAAACGTAGGGCTTTCGAGCCAAGGCTAACGGGGGATGAAGACCAACGTCTGAGACGTCCTATTAACGTCCTCGGCTTTTAATCCGTGCAACTGCAGAACCGTTCACCGAAGGGCTTAACAAATCAGCTTGGAGGATGCGAGAACATCTGCAGTTTTCATTGAAACGTTTTCTACATCGGACACTCACTCGGTTGGTGAGCAAACGTTGGCTGGTGCAGGTTTTATAGCCGATTATAAAGAGAGTTCAAATAGACTATCCCAGCTGATCACTTTGTTCAAATAGGATTTCCAAATCTATAAGCTCATTTTGGTGTGCGGTTTTTTGGGGGGGGGTTTTTTAATCTATCAGGATTTAGAATCGTATCTGCATATTTAAGCATTAAACGCTTGAAGGATTAGGAAAGAGTGTTGCTGTTAGAAAACATTCAGGCAACGTTTTGTAACTGGAAGCACGTTCATTTGTATTTGCTTTTCTTTCCTTTTGAACATTTTGGCTTCGGATGATGCTGCTAGATGTTACAAATGGTTGCACGGATCATTTTTCCCAGTAAGGTTGGGGGAGGAAGGGCAGGGTGGGGTGACAAATTAGCATTTTCCCCAATACTTGAGGGGTGGGGAGATTCCTCGTGGCCCAGTGGTGGATTGCGTTTCGGCTGAAACAAAAACAACCACAAGCATTTTTAAAAAAAAAAAGCAAAACATAAAGTTGAATGTAGATGAGGAAATAGGAAGTTTAATCGGCAGAGTAGTCCAGCATTCTGGAACAGACTCCTTTGGCATCGTGCAAACAGACGTGAGAAAGGCAAGGCTCGCTGCCCGATGCATACCTGGGGCGGCGAAAGGCAAGACCATACTGCTGACAGGCCAGACCGACCGTCGGCGTGTAGACGATCGGCATGAAGCGCTCGATGTCGCAAGTTAGTACACGGTAGAACAATTTTTCATTGCGATCCTGAAGGGTCATCAGCAATATGTACCTGTCACAGAAAGGTGAACCATTTTAGGTGGTCGATTTACCGGGTCGGTCCTTGCACTTCAATGATTATAAACACAGTACAATTATTGTACATAAACAGAAGGAAGCACCATAACGGCAACCCCTCAAGCTGCTGTCAACATTTCACTACGGGGATCTTCCAACAATTACTCGGTCAGACTTTGGTGGGGTTAAACGAGGTCACATTTACAAAGGAATATAATTTATAGAAATCTTGCCCTCTGGGACTGTGCTTGGAAGTAGATTCAAGTTAGAGTGTCAAACTCTTCTCCCGTAGCTTTTGTATTCCAAACATGTTTACAAAAGGAAGCAGAAAAATCACCACACACAAACACAACCCATGATCAAATGTAAGATATTACTTGCTGTTAAAATCCTGCACCTCTATTATACCTGATAAAACAACTTTCCTTTTCAATTGTAAGAGGCCAGCAAGATAGTGTCACGCACGTGGCAAAGAAAAAGGGAGGACGGGTGGGCAGGTATCGTGATGGATGGGGGTGTGACAGGAATTTATTTATTTATTTTTTGAGCGTTTGTGTCACAGGATTTGTGTGTGCCAAAGCTAGTATCGTTTTGAAGTATGCTCGGCCACATCAAAAATGAAGTCTTGTCTAAACTGCAAACAAGTCGCAAACTGCTGCTTTTCTGGCATTGTATTAATTAGAATTTATTACTTACAACCCAAACAAACCACTCCCCCAGCTTAGGCAACTTTCACCGAGAACCACGAGTACCACCTGGAAAGCACCTTCGTATTCACCAACAGGCCAATGTGTCATCTGTGTCTGTGGATAGAAAGCAAAAAAAAAAAAAAAAAGGACAGTGGCTTATTCGCCTTTGCACATATTAGTGTGAGGAGGTGCAGCATCAGAGTCGAGTTAACAAAGAGAAGGCGCTGGCTGAAGTCACTGCATAGTTGAGTTGAGAAAATGGAGAAAAACGGACAAGTCCTACAGTCGAGTCACTGCAGTTGCTGGAGACCGTACTGCAGAAGGAGTTTTTGGAGAGCATGCCGAGTTGGAGCTCTGAGCCTTAGTGAAATGACAGCTTCAGCAGCGCGAGGCACTGTGGGGGTCAGAGATGCTGCCTGATCGAGCAGGGATACCCGAGGGGGTAGGGAGATCCTTAGATCCCACTCACATAGATGATGCTCGGGATGACATCCTGGAAGCCTCATTCTGGCTGTCAGTTTTTTGTTTAAATCTTCCATCGCGATTACTTTATATATTTTGTCCTCCCTGACATTCCCTCAAACTCCAGTTTTGTGAAATGCATTCGGCTGTAGTGAAACAAGGTTCCCAGTGTTTAATGTTTGCCATGTTGTCCTGTGTGAGGGCCCATCGGAATTTTGCTCAAGGCAGGTTTAGGAATTAGATATCACTTACATATGACGTAGTGTGCCTGATTATTTGCATCAATGCCTTCTTTCCAGCCAATGTGCTCAATTAAAACAAGGACAAGGGATGTGGGAGAATTCCATGCTGTAATACAGGCCACACTGCTTGGGGTATCTGGACTAAAACCATGTTCAGAACACCAAGCTCAGCAATGGGGGCTCGTGACCAAGTCACGTGACAACAGCTCATTGTTATCACATTCCAATTAGTGGTTTTTAATCGCTGGAAGGATCAGATACATCTGGTGCACAGGTGGATTTACATTATGGAACAAACCATTCTCCGATTGAGAGACTTATTCGTTCATATGCAGCAGATGGGTGCAGGTGGCGTCATTTGCCTGGAGTGTGGCTGTGCCGACGATGCAATGCACTCTATGCTTATAGCAGGACTTTGGAATTTGGCCAGGGTGCCAGCAATAGCTTGCCTGCTCTTAACAAAAGACACCGTGGGATCTTTAAAGTCCACCAACTAATGCGAGCAGTCAAGGCACCCAGCTTAACATCTATCCGAGGGACGGCACAACACATTGATGCATCGCCGTGCATGGGAAACACCAGACTGGTAGTTTATGGTTTGGTTGGGACATGAACCCAGGCTAGACAGCTCAGAGTTTAGTGTGCATACCTCGACGCTAACGTGCCAGGCCCAGGTCTCAATAAAATCATCTGTTCCTAGTCTACAACGGCGGCAGGTCCTCCACGATTCTCAATACAATACCATCATTTCATAACCACAGCCCAACCATACGACAGTTCATCCTTTGTCAGTCATTCGTTCGAGTCTTTTGTTGTCCTTTCAAACACACTGCACCTGTCGAGGTCATTTGATTGGCGGTCATAGTTCTTGAGGACACGGAGGAGCTGAACATCCTGTGAAAGGAAGCATGGTGGCAGCAAGCCATGGATTCCCAGCTGCAGGCGCTCTTGTAGTGTGAACGCCATTCCCTGCAATGGTAAAAGTGATGTTAGAACGGCGTCTGATAAATAACATTTAAATTAAAAAGATGTCGCACCAACAAAACAAAAAAAAGAACCCGTGCAAATCATCAGCCATAAAGCTTGTGCAAACAGAGTACATACAGACTTTTGGAGCCAGAACCTGAAGATTGGATGAAATTCTAGCCAACCTACTGCTTTTAACATCCTGGGAATTTCATCTACGTTTGTGATCGACTGACGTGAAGGCAAAGTTTGAAAGCAAATAGAAAATGAGGCATTTTGCACCAAACTGCTACATCATGGAACAATGCAAGAATGCACCGACGACAATGAATAAAATAAAGACAGGTGAAGACACACCTGGAGGCTTAGAGGGGACTAGATCAAGTGATGAGCTTGCAGTATGATGGGATCACTGCGTTCAGAGTTTGTGACCATGTACAGTACAATGGTCTCAGATGTGAATGACAAACAGAATGAATTTTTATTCACAAGCAACACAATGAGAACTTTCTTTCCATAACTGATAATCTGAAAATGCTGAAAAATAATGGGCGTGGTGTGTTGTGAGTGGTGCGTTGTGAGTGGTGCAGTGCGTTCGTGTTTATGTGACGTGTCGATGATTCATTGACAACTAGCTGGAAGCCTGACAATGGAGGTTTTATGTTCATGATGATTTCATGCTTTCAACTGGCTACGACTACGGTGCATCGCCACTGCGACCAAGTATGGGGACGCAGCTGTGCCGCTGATGCAGTGCCCCCATTACCAGTAAGCTGTTACTCATTTTGCCGACCTCCGAAGGATGACAGGTTGAGTCAACCCCATTCAACGGACCAACAGGGGCTTGAACTCAAGACCCTAGGATCTTAAGCTAAGCACCTTACCTTGAAAGCGACACGTTAAGGAAAAACTGTGGTTTATCACCTGCTGCGACCCTTGCCATTTTTTTGTGAAAAATTAACAGGTAAAGGTAACACAGAAGGCATCATTTTATCAGAGTGACTTTAATGGCAACCCTTCAAACATAGTGGACTCAAATTCTCTGCAATGAAACATATTCAAACACGAATACAAAAATATTTGAACGATGCTCTTTGTAGACATTTTTTGACACTTCACACACCATCTGCAATTTCCTGTCCCTTGTCCGAGGGCACATGTAACGACAATTGGTGGCGCTCTCTGTGGCCGGTCGTGGTTCATTTATCTCGTACCACGCAGCAATGAAACGATGATCGGCTCCTTTCTCTGAATAGCTCGTGGTTCAACCAACCAGACTTCTACCAGATTCCTGATCAACTGGTTATCAAGCTCACTCAAAACGATCGACATCTCCTGGAGTTGTTCGGGAGATATTCAGGAAACTTTATTGACCACACAATCAAAGCAGGACGAGCAGCAACATCTATCATGTTGAAGAAGACAGCCAGGGCCCAGTGCAGAAGCTTCCATTTACAGGTATAACAGTGTGACCAAATGGACCAATTATCAACTCCACCCTTTATTATATTGTTACGGCTGTGAAATTCACAGAACACCATATAGGTCCTTAGATCAGTTATGTCGATAAGTCTGTGTTCAGATAGATTTCCCCACCGATGTTTAACGGGCAATTATTCGTGTAACCGGCTGTGATCTTTGAGGTAGCCGTTTTTCTTTTGCTATCGTTATTTTGGACCAACCGCTTCACAACAACCACCACACCACCAACATAGCTCTCATCAACCGCTTCACAACAACACCTCCACCACCAACACCTCCCACAACCACCTCACAACAACCGCCTCCTCCACGACGCCAACCACAACCACCTTCTCCACAACGCCAACCACAGCCACCATCTCCTAAACCACATCTCCCCCAATAACCAACAACGAACAACATCGCTTCACCTTCAACTCCGCAAACGCCGCCATCTTGGCGCCAGCCACTGCGAGTTCCCAGCAAACAGCATCGCTGCAAACAGACGCGGGGTTTCCTCGTTGTGCAGGGCCGGTGATCTCCACAACGTCCGCCTCCCTTTGTGGGCGCCAGCGACGGTGATTTCACCACGTCCGCTCGCTCCGAGCTTCGCCTGAAATTCGGATCAGGAGATCGAGGGGGGGCGGACCAGTGGGGGTCAGAGGTGAGAGAGCGGAAGTCAAACCTCGCCTCACGGACCCTATAAAAAAGCGCGCAGAGCGCCGAGTTGTCAGTCGGTCTGGGTTTGGAGTGGTGTGAAGAGCAAGTTCGAGTCCAGTGGAGGGCAGTGGAGGTCTGGGTTCGCCGAGGAGACGGGAGCTGAGAGCGCGGCCAAGCCTGCCGTGCCGCGCAGAACGTGCGCGTTCATGTGCGGGACGTGGGGAGAGCCGGAGAGAGGTCGCCAGCCAGCACCGAACGGTCTGAGGTGATCGGGCTTCGGGACAGTCCGAGCGCGGCTGAGGACGGACGGCTCTTAAAGAGAGCATCAACTCAAGAGAGAGCAAAAGACCCGTTCGTTCCTCTGAGGCGTTGCCGCTGGGCCCGAATCACCAGGCCGTCAAACGAGGCCTGGGCCGGACGCCGGTCACGACAGCTGCCGTGAGGACGGGACGTCGCGGGTCGCCCCAGCGAGGCACCACGAAGGTGAAGGTAACCAGCCCGGCCTCGCGGAGCTTCTGCGGTCATACAGCTCCGTGAAATAAAGACCAAGAGGTCCAGCTACCCCTCTCTTTCCTGGGGTTTTCTTTGTTTCTTTTGAATGAACGTTGTGGCCCATGTCTTTAGGTAGAACTGTATAAGTGTACGTAATTAATAGAATGGTAGTAGTTCTTTTTTCTTGCTCGCATCTTGTCCCTACCCCCATTCATTACGTGCTTGTGCATTGCTTGCTATTGTTTGCCTTGCCTGATTGCATACATGACTGCATATGTGTTGTGTGTGCAAATAAATGTGCTTGTGTGAATGTTAACCCGTTCGTCGCGTCCTTTTCCTGCATTGAACTGCCGTATTGAGTTCGGAATAATAGCGGGCTTTTTATTAGCCAAAAATAGAATCGGATCCAACGGGGCTTTCGCGATAATACCCTGCTCGGTTATCCCAAAACGAAGCGAGCTGCTTAAGCGGCTCGCTTCAAGCGGGCCCCGTTGAGGTACAGTCTCTCGGTAGTCTGCCCGCACGATTAATTAGGTATATCGACAATTGACCCTGTAACGCGGGTAGAGTGTTGATAGGCTGTGGTGTGCACCCAAAACACACCCGTAGCGGGATTCCGGCGTTTTATCCGTAAAGCTGCGACTAGATGTCCGTTCGGTGGGCGAGAGCGGCCGCCATTGGCTTAGAAGTGGTCCGTCCGCACGCCGGCGGGCGGAAATCTACAACAATATTATAGTAAAACACCATTTCAGGCTTGTGTTTAGGATAATCTTCTACAGGCACATCCTCGGCATAATGAAGGGTTGAAAGGCAGATGACGCTTTTTGTTTTATTTTGGAACATGTGATATACGAGGAGGAATATCAGGTTTATTGATTCTCAAAGCCCCCTACCAATGTGGTGTTTTGCTCCAGAAGTTCAATTGCTCATGGAACACTGGTGAATAAATTGTCCGTGGTTAGATTACTGCCCGTTTTGTACCAAGGGGATATGAGATCCTTCACCACCATTGCACCCTGGTTCACCTCCTGGGCTCCATTCAAAGGTTCACCAAGGTACACCTGGCCAGTCGGTGGACAACTTCACTCACTGTCACAGTTCCACAAAATCCTGATGGCGTATTGAGCTGGTTTACTAGCCGTGGACTGATGAAAGGGACAGCGACCTCTGAATGGTCACCAACTGCTCATCCACAGTTATAGAAGGGCCAGGTATGTAATATTTAGGCAGGGCAGCAATAAACACGTCCACAATATCTCCGATGGCCACAAGTTTCTCATATTTCAGTTGGTGAATATGAGGTAGTGCAAGATTTGTTGAAACCTTTTCAGACACATTGTTGCACTGAAAAGAGTTCTGCCATTTCTAAGAGATCAAAGTTCATCGAGCTGCTCACGGTTGCTCGAGCAAACCTGCGAGAATCAATAGTCCCACGAATGATTTTAACTCAACATCAGTGACAGGTGTCCAACTTTTTGATGACTGGTCAGCATAAATTTCATTACACTAAAAAGAAAGTAATCATTTTGTTTGGGGGTCTGGTGAGACCCCGTTAGCCAGGGAAAATTGTTTCAAACTTCCATCAATCGCTCCTCCAAAATAGTTTCACGCAAAAACTGTTCATATTGTCAGTTGAATTGAGACAACACTATGGGAGGATATCACAGGAGGAGAAAAATGACAAAACAGTTACAGAAAAAAAATCAACAGGAATAGCACTTTGGGATCCAACAAAGACCCCACATGCTGGATCAGCTAGCTATCATGTGCAGCCTGTGGCTGCTGGTTGCATCATTTTGGGGGGTCGTGGCTGTGCCGCTGATGCAGTACCCTCTATTACCAATAAGCTGGTACTCATTATGCCGACCTCTTAAGGATAACAGGCTGAGTCAACCCTTCTGGTGTTAATTCAACGGTTAAACAGGGGCTCACTCAGGACTCAATGATCTTAAGCCAGCCACCTTAACCATTAAGCTGACACCAGGCTTATGTGCCAGCTTACAGGTTAAGGACCCCAATCCAGACCTAAACTTCCCTGTGATCTCTCTAATCTTTTGAAAAAGATCTTTGGTTTGTCACGCTCCTTCATCACATTTTATCTCGATGCATGCCTCTGAAGTTTTCTTTCTCTTTGTCTTTCCTAGCTTGTCATCGGAAGTCAGCACTTAGCCACTTAATGTCCTCTTTTGATGCACCTTTGGTTTTCGTCTCTCTTCTGGTGTGCAATATTTATTGCCTTTTCTGATTTCTGACTGCAGTCAGGTCAGGTTAGATCTGTGACCTGCTACAGGTACCATGTAAGCCTGTACTACCTGTTCCATGGTCGGGTTGTCGGCGATAACCGTCTCCCCCACCAGGTTTTTTGGTGAAGAGGGTGTTTGGATATGGACACCCAGGAGGATTAAAAACAAACCTGTCAAAGGGCGGAGGAGCTCCTTGTGAGCCAACGGCCATCCATATATAGTGCCCAACTGTGTCTGCGGACGTCCTCCTGCAGTTGGGTTACTTTTTATTAGGAGGTTGGTGGCAGGATTTGCACTCCGGCCACGTAAAACCCTTCATTCCGCAAAACAAAAAAAATCTGAAACCCGCTCCGTGGGAGTACCTCCTGTGCAGCTTCCCTTCGCAGGCAGCTCACGGATGACGGGATTGGGGCAAAGCCTTCAGGACCCCCAATCTTTGATGATAGGGGGAAACCACGGGGTAACCTCCCTGGGTCAGATTGCGGGAGAGTGTGTCGGAGTGGTGCTGAGGTGTTGTCCGCCAGACGGCGGTCTCCTTGGTTAACCTGAAGGCGGTCCTTTTAGGTGGGTGCCTGGAATGTCCTATCACCAAGAGAGGATGATTACCTGTCTCTGTTACCATCTGAGCTCAAGCGTTTGGACATCGGTATTGCAGCACTCTCTGAGGTTCGGAGACCGGATTGCGGTGAGATAATGGTGGGTGGTTACACCTACTATTGGTCTGGTCGCTCTGATGGTTACCATACTAAAGGAGTTGCTGTAGCTGTGTCAATAAGCTGACCCCAATGATAATTGAGGTAACACCGGTCAACGAGCGTATTATGAGGCTAAGGATTCGTCACTCCTTAGGTGTCATTTCCTGGTCTCTGTCTATGCTCCGACTGAGGCGAGTGACCTCACCGTGAAGGACACATTCTACGCCACGCTCGAGTCTGTGGTTGATCAGTGCCCCAGAACGAGATACACTTCTAGTCTTGGGGATTTCAATGCATCGACTGGAACTGATAGGGATGGTTATGAGTGTGTTGGTCCCCATGGGTCAGGAACTATGAACCAGAATAGACTAAGTTCCTTGACTTTGCAAGAAGTCATGGACTTAGGGTGGCTGGTTCATGGTTTCAGCGCCTACAAGCTCATCGCTGGACTTGGTATTCCAACCGCTGGGGTGTGGCAAAGGAGATTGACCATGTCCTCGCTTGATGGTCGCTGGAGGATGATCCAGAAATGCAGGGTCTACCGGAGTGCTCAGTTTCCTCAATACTGACCACCGGCTTGTTGTAGCAACTCTAAAGCAGCACCTTAAATCCGGGAGAATGGTACCATCCCAGCCTAGGCTGGATATTGGCAAGCTCAAGGATGAGAGGTTAGCTGAGGAGCTTGCGAACAGGCTGAGTGGACATTTGGGGGGTCTGGGTGCTTTGGGGGTCCTGAAGAGTTGTGGAGTGCCTTCAAGACCACAGTCCTTGATGTTGGCGGTGGATGTCTTGGACTCACCGCAGGGCAAAGAAGAATTTTTGTCTCTCAAGGACACTGGATACCATTGACCAGAGTCGCAGGCCAGGACTGAATGGGAGCTGAGCTGTTCAGGGAGCTGAGGCGTAAAACTGTACGTGCGCTAAGGGTGGACAAGGAGGCATATTGTGCGAGGAATCTGTGAGGGGTAGAAGCATCACCTGTGGACAGATGATTCTCGTCCCGCTTACAGGGGAATTCGCGTATGCGTTCATCCAAGCCCATTCTTGGAAACTGCAGTTAGAGCAGAGGGTGGTAGGCTCTTGACGAGGAGTCTGAATTGAGGCCCGCTGGCCGTACTTTAGAGCGGTTGTACCAGGCTGAATCCACCAGCTGTCGAGTTTGACGTCAGGGGTGTTACAATCCTATTGCTGACCTCCAATCAACTGTGGTCCACCTTCGCTTGTGGAAACACGGGCTGCGTGAACCGGTTGAAATGGGTAAAGCTCCAGGGATCTGTGGCATCATGCTGAACTTCTCAAGGCTGGTGAATGCTGCACTCGTGTCGTTGCATGCAGTTTGTGCTCTGCCTGGTACACAGGCATCATCAACTGATGAAGAAGGGGCCTTGGTTGTTCTCTCTGGAAAGGGAAGGGTGATCGCCAAGACTGCAACAACTACCGAGGGATGACGCTGCTCAGTGCCGGGCAAGGTCTTTGCTCGGATAATTCTTGATAGGGTTCGCCACAATCGCTTGAGCAACAGCGTCCAGAGCAGTCAGGCTTTACACCAAAGAGGTCAACGATTGACCGTTCCTTGTCTTCGGGTCCTCACCGAACGCAGTCGAGAGTTCGGCAGGGGCTGCTTGCAGCCTATGTTGATCTTTCTAAAGCGTTCGATCGTGGGGGTGCAACCAAAACTGGGGTGCCACCAAACTGATCGACTGATGTCTGAACTCTACTCTGGTACTGAGAGTGCTGTGAAATGTGGTGGTACCATCTTGACTTATTTCCAGTTGTTACTGGAGTTTGTCGGGGTGTGTACTGGCCCCACACTTTTTCCGCACTTGTATGGACTGGATTTTGAGTGAGGATGTCGGAGAGATCAAGCTGCGGTGCTTCGTTTGGGTATGTCAAGCTCTCGACCTTGATTTCGCAGATGATGCAAGTCATCTTTGCGGAGACTTTAGATATCCTATTGGGGGCCCTCGAGGTGCTGAATGAGGAATCGGAGCCGCTGGGATTACGGGTTTCTTGGGTCAAAACTAAGATCCAGGCTTTCAATGACATCTTGGATGCTGCTGTCTGTCTGTGTCTGTTTGTGGTGAGGATGTTGAGGTCGTGGAGAAATTCACTTACCTTGGCAGTGATATCATGTCTCTGCTGGCTGTGAGTCAGAGGTCAATAGACGTCTGGGTCGGGCCTGGGGAGTCATGGATTCACTGGATCATGGGGTGTGGCGTTGCCGTACCTGTGCGGGAGGACGAAAGTCCGAGTCTTCAGGTCCTTGGTGCTTCCAGTCTTGCTCTATGGATGCGAGACTTGGACTCTGACCAGGATCTGAGACGGAGACTTAATTCCTTTGGTACCAGGTCTCTTCGGAGAATCCTTGGCTATTGCTGGTCGGATTTGTGTCACGAGCAGTTGCTGAGAGAGACTCGGAATGAGATTTGTTACCTGCATAGTCCGTGAGCGTCAGCTGCGGCTGTATGGACATGTGGCTCGTTTTCCTGATGCTAATCCTGCTCACCAGATTCTCTCAGCGAGGGAGTCTCGTGAGTGGAGGAGGCCAAATGGGCCGACCACGTGCCTCGGTGGTTTCAGCTGGTTGATCGGCATCTCAAGGAGATGGGGATGGGCCTGGCATCTGCCTGGGGGATCGCCAAGACGGAGCCCCTGGAGTACCGGTGGAAAGTGACGCAGCGACGCGCTGTTCTGGCACATGCTCCCATACCTGACCTGACTTAGCCCTCTTCTGTGAACTTGTTCACAACGTCGTCAACCTCCTGCCACAATTATTCTGGCCTTCTGGGGGGGGGGTCGTTTTTTTTTCCCGTCATTACCCTGGGCACACAGTTATGCGTTGACGCCAATTCTTAGTAATTTGCAATTGGTGACTGACTGACACAAATACAAATTTTTATTACAGACCCTCAGGCATCAAAAAAGCTACAATATAATGAACAGTTCAATGGAGCACCTCCCACCATTATGAGCATTTAAATTGCATCAGAACGTGGAATAAATGCGAAATCGTTGTTCCCAGAAGACACAATTTGCATCTCTGCCGCCTCCATCCTACTCCATTGAGAATCCCGTGCGGACACGGGCAACTTGCCAGTAACGCTAATGCAGAAACAAAACGGTTTTTCATCACAGGTTCTCAAAATAAAATTTTTTATTAAACAGCAAGATAAAGATCAAAACATTTTAAAATAAAGTGACAATGCTTATGCACGCTCGCATGACTGAGAATATTTTCAAAGTTGATAACAATAGGAGTTTCTTACAAAGAACTTTAAGAACATAGGAGGCCATTCGACCCATCAACGCCTGCGCTAATATTGTTGTGGGCCGGGTATCACGATGAGCACAGACCGTTAGGTGGGCGGGGGTCGACTCTATCGAATACCTGGAATCTAGATCGTACCTTTCGGAAACTCCGCGACAGGTAAGGGGTCCCTTACCGAGACGTGATAGTCAAGTAATTACACACATGGTAACAGGGTTTATTTGCCAATTCTTCAGAAATTAACCGAGAGCTCCATGTGGCGACTTACCGAGTATGTCACACCCTCGACGGCCCTCGTACGGAGTCGAGCCGTTAGAGTGCCCACACGTGCGGCAACCGAAAGCGACGGTTGCCGAGTTGTTCCTTGGTCGCGAATGTACATTTACAGTGGACGCCTTTATAATTCACCAAACACACGGTCACGCTAAGCCAATGGAAGATAACAACAGCAAGCGAACTGATACATTTAACAAATGAATTTATTTAATATATGGGGCAGGGGAGCAACGCAAGAAGCAAGAGTTAACCCGGGAATACGAAGGAAATAGGCAATTTAAATGTACAAGCACTTATGCAGTTTTTTACTTAATAGACTGGGCCAGCAAACACACCACACACATCGTACCCGAAGAACCGGTGGCCACAGCCTTTATTGAGGCCTCCAGCTCAGAGGGAAGGGCGACTGAAAGACCATGAGCTGCAGCTCGGACCTGTCCACCTCCGTGTGGTCTATCGAGCTGGCCGAGGTGGCGGACTCGGAACTCTTCCGCGTGTGAGGCGAACGCGACAACCACTTTGTGTCAGGTGAAACGGCGATCTCCACTCGTGTGGCGAAACGTAATCAACCACTCGTAGTCAGGCGAACGTGAACACACTTCGTGTCAAGGCGAACGTGATCACCAGCTCGTGCCAGGCGAACGTGATCACCACTGTGTCGCAGGCGAACGCGATCACTCACTCCGTTCCCCAGTTCTCCTCTCCTTGTTCACCGACAGAGACACGGCGTGCAACCGACTTGCGGTTCTGTGGAGAAGGATCTCTTGTCGTCCGATCGCGCGCACCTTATTCACCCTGTCCAGGGAGGAAGGGGGGCTCCCCCTCCTCCCGCTCTCTCCTCACTGAACGGTTTTGGCACGCAAATCGCTCGTCGCCCTTGTCATGCGCCAAAACAGAGGCAGTCCGTTCGTTGGTCGGGGGCATGGTACATCCACGGCGGACCCGCCTTTTCTCACGTCCAAGGGTCTGATTGCTGAGCGGCGCCACCTCAACTCGTAGCACGCTGATTGTCGAGGGCCGCCTGAGGCTCCTCCTTATACTTCTGCCCACCAATGGCGCGGCCAGAGCGAGTGAAGGTGAGGCGTGGAATCTGGAGTTGTTGTAGTTTTTGAGGATTTTAAAAATAAAAGAAAACCCTGACTATCAAAGTAACTTCGCAGCGCATGTACATTTAATTCCCATTAGACACGGGACGGGGACCCTAACTAAAAACACATACTACCGATATAACTGTTCTATAGGACCTGTTGTTGAGTGCTCATGGCTTCCACATTCGCAACACTTGCCCACCAATGGCTGTTTGCCAGTGCTTATTATTTTAAATGTTGAGCGTCAAGCAAAGAAGCAGTCTTTCGTACAACTCGGCCGTGGTTCGAACCGCAGACTTCCCAGACTCAGAGCGGATGCTCGAATCATTACAACACAGAATTCAATTAACACCATTTAAAAACAAGTGAAATCCTTCAATACAGCGCGTGTGGTGAATCAAATGAGTTACACTAATGTTAAAATATGCAATTTATGCTTTTTCAGTTGAAAAAACAATTAAAAAGCGTACTTAATATTTGAAATGTAAAAATCTTGTTATTATTGTGATAAGCACCTTTATATATATAACAGAAGGAATGAAATCGTTCGATACAGGTGCAGGAGGCCGCAAAAGAATATTGTAAGTAAATTTCAACTACTAATGCATGACGAAAACACTTGTTTATGGCTAATATTAAAGAGAATGATGGCATAAGAAGAACTTAGCCTGGAATCCTCGGCATAACACGCCCACACAACACACGAGGTGTCCTTTGACCAATCAGGAGCAGTGCAGTTACAGTATCGTTTCCTTCAGCTGCATTGGTCTTGTCCTGCACGTGATGTTTTCGGGGTTTTTTTTCGTTCTTGTTGAATCTGAGGAGATTATTTTTTCGTTCTTGTTTGTAAGTAAATTTCAACTACTAATGCATGACGAAACACTTGTTTATGGCTAATATTAAAGAGAATGATGGCATAAGAAGAACTTAGCTTTCTGCGCTCGGCGCAAAATGCCATGGTGAACGGAAATGACGTCTTCGTCGTTCGTTCGTTCTACATGAGGGAGCTTTCTTCGTTTTTTTTTCCGTCAAGCAATAAAATTAAATGGTTTTCACATATATAACACATTAGTTTCACAAATTTCCATTGAATACTCGGTATTTCGTCAATTGTCGCCATTTCCGTCGAGGTTACGCACTGCATCTACCGGACGGCCATCATTGGCTGTCTTGAGGCACGTGGGGGGACGGGGGGACACCGGACCCACCGGAGACGTGGAGACGACACCGGGGACATTTCAAACTCGGTGCAATTGTATACAGCGCACGCGCTTGTAATAAAAGGTAATTAAAGCACGAAAAGAATATTAAATCAGGAAGTTGCTGGACTTGTTATTTCAGGAGGATATGGACACTCCATAGGTTTAATACAACAAAAAATCCTCCAAAAAATAAAAAATAAAAATAAAAAAATCAAACAAACATACAAATCTATAAAGCACCTTCCAGTCTGTGGAGGATTTCGCATCTCGTTAAACTTGAGAGCATGGCTGAGCTACAAAACTGACGACTCAAAATACTGTTTTGTAATTATCATCAGACAGCCTAACTCAAAATTGGTACAAGTTAAGTACTGGACTTGATTTAAACACAAATCTACTGCATTTCATAGTGGGAAGGTCGATGACGACTCAAAATTTTCACAACTTCAAAGGATTCCAAAGAAAACAGACAAACCTGTCATCACGACGTGTAGTAGAACAGAGAGAGGAAAATTAATAGAAAGAGGAAACGAGAGTGGGGGGGGGGGACATGCCTGTCAACCAACCTTGTGGGGCGGGGCAGCGGCGACACGGATAAATTGACAGACAACAATCTAATCAGTTCGTCCTCGTCACACACACCCGAACCTGTCCACCAAATTTCATCGGATTAGTCACAACACTTTTTGAGATATCCTGTCCGCAAACAAACAAACAAACAAGCATCATGATGGTACTTACGATCGTCAACTTGACCCTTGACCTTGTCTAATAAAAGCTGTCTCTAGAGAAGGTAGCGACGCAAACGAGCGCGTAATGCTGTGTGTTACAATCCCCTCATTAGCATAATCTTCAATGCATAATACCTCAGATACGACACCCGACATAAAACATCCATTTTTACCAGAATTTCGACACCGAGTTTTAAGCGTCCTAAGCGATCGCAAAAACCGAGAAAAAATAAAATCGAAGTTAAAATGAACTCGTAACGTCGAGCAAAGCAAAAATCGGCATTTCTCCACGCAATTATTAAATATTATTTTTATCAAAGTCACAAAACCGTAATTTCGGCCATCCACCAACAATCTTTAAATAATCCGACGGCTCAGCGAGTCAGGCATGCGACGATAACCTTTATTGGGATAAAATGACTTTTAAACACCATCTTTATTGAAAAAACCGTCACCGCGCACACGGAAAACCTAACGTGACTCAACGACCGCTCTGCTCGAGCGCACTGCATCATGGACGACCCGTGACGTCTGCCGAGTGCATCATGGGACGACCCGTGACGTCTGCTCGAGCGCACTGCATCATGGACGACCCGTGACAGTTCGAGTGAAATATTTTTTATACAATCTTAAACGTCTCCAAACATCCATTTTTACCAGAATTTCGACAACCGAGTTTTAAGCATCCGAAGCGATCGCAAAACCGAAGACAAAATTAAAATCGAAGTTAAAACGAACTCGTAACGTCGAGCGAAGCAAAAATACTCCATTTCTCCACGCAATTAAACCTTAACGTCACTCAACGAAGCGTCTCTCGAGCGCACTGCATCATGGGAGACCGTGACGCTTCGAGTGAAGTATTTTTATACATCTTAAAACGTCTCCAAATCATCCGATTTTACCAGAATTTCGACAACGAGTTTTAAGAGTCCTAAGCGATCGCAAAAACCGGAAGACGAATTAAAAGCGAAGTTAAACGACCTCGTAACGTCGAGCGAAGCAAAAATCTCCATTCTCCACGCAAAAACCTTAACGTCACTCAACGAAGGTCTGCTCGAGCGCACTGCATCATGGGAGACCATCAAAATCGAAATATTGACCTCACTGTGACCTTGACCTTATGACGCATTTTTACCAAATCTAATCAGCACTAGCCATCACCCTCCTGAATCACGTGGTGTAATATGCACATTTGGTTAGCTTCTTCCGTTTCTCGAGTTATCTGCCTACAAACAAACAAACACACAAACAACAGAAACGGAGTCTTAATATACTTACGAAATCTTTAGATTTCGTAAGTAACAAACATACAAAAAACAAACAGAAACGGTAGTCATCAATATACTTACGAAATCTTTAGATTTCGTAAGTAACAAACAAACAAAAACAGAAACGGTAGTCATCAATCTACTTACGAATCTTTAGATTTCGAAGTAACAAGCAGTCATAGACTTGTACTTACGAAATCGTTCAACTTGACCTCTGACCTTGTCTAATAAAAGCTGTCTCTAGAGAGGTAGCGACGCAAACGCAGAAGTTTCTACGATTGATTCTGTACCAAACATCAAAAATCGAATGTTTACCTCACCGTGACCTTGACCGTTGACCGTATGTTGACCAAAATCTTAATCAGCACTAGCATCACCCTCCTGAATCACGTGGTGTAATTTGACATTGGTAGCTTCTTCCGTTCCGAGTTAAAAATTTTTGGATGTTGACCTCATGTGACCTTGACTTGACCGATTTGACCAAAATTCTAATCAGCACTAGCCATCCACCCTCCTGAATCACGTGGTGTAATTTGACATTGGTAGCTTCTTCCGTTCTCGAGTTATCGTGCCTAAAAACAAACATACAACAAACAACAAACAAACATACAAAAAACAAAAGTCATCAATATACTTACGAAATCTAAAGATTTCGTAAGTAACAAGCAGTCATAGACTGGTACTTACGAAATCGTCAACTGACCTCTGACATTGTCTAATAAAAGCTGTCTCTAGGAAGGTAGCGATGCAAACCAGAAGTTCTACGATGATTCTGTACCAAACTCATCAAAAATCGAATGTTTGACCTCTACCGTGACCTTGACCGTTGACCGATTTTGACCAAAATCTAATCAGCACTAGCCATCACCCTCCTGAATCACGTGGTGTAATTTGACATTGGTAGCTTCTTTCCGTTCTCGAGTATCTGTACCAACCATCAAAAATCGAATATTTGACCTCACCGTGACCTTGACCGTTGACCGATGTTGACCAAAATCTAATCAGCACTACATCACCCTCCTGAATCACGTGGTGTAATTTGACATTGTTAAGTTCTTCCGTTCTCGAGTTATCGTGCCTACAAACAACATACAAACAAACAACAAGCAGTCATAGACTGGTACTTACGAAATCGTCAACTTGACCTCTGACCTTGTCTAATAAAAGCTGTCTCGAGAGAAGGTAGCGACGCAAAGAGCGCGTAATGCTGTGTCTTACAATCCCCTCATTAGCATAATCTTCAGTGCATAAACTCTCAGATACGACACCCGACATAAATCTCATAAAACATCCGATTTTTACCAGAATTTCGACAACCGATTTAAGCGTCCTAATCGATCGCAAAAACCGCAAGACAAAATTAAAATCGAAGTAAAATGACTGCAACGTCGAGCAAGGCAAAAATCGCATTTCTCCACGCAATTATTTAATATTATTTATCAAAGTCACAAAACGTAATATTCGGCCATCCACCAACAATCTTTACATAATCCGACGGCTCAGCGAGTCAGGCATGCGACGATAACCTTATTGGATAAAAATGACTTTTAAACACCATCTTTATTGAAAAAACCGTCACCGCGCACACGGAAAACCTTAACGTGATCAACGACGCGTCTGCTCGAGCGCACTGCATCATGGGACGACCTTGACGCTTCGAGTGAAATATTTTTTATTCAATCTTAAAACGTCTCCAAACATCCGATTTTTACCAGAATTTCGACAACCGAGTTTTAAGCATCCGAAGCGATCGCAAAAACCGAAGACAAAATTAAAATCGAAGTTAAAACGAACTCGTAACGTCGAGCGAAGCAAAATACTCACATTTCTCCATGTTAATTTACGGAATTATGTTTGACCTCACTGTGACTTGACCGATTTTGACCAAATCTAATCAGCGCTAGCCATCACCCTCCTGAATACGTGATGTAATTGACATTGGTAGCTTCTTCCGTTCTCGAGTTATCGTGCCTACAAAAAACAAACAAACAAACATACAAACAAACAAACAAACAAACAAACAGAAACGGAAGGCATCAATATACTTACGAAATCTTTAGATTCGTAAGTAACAAACAAACAAACAAACAGAAACGGTAGTCATTCAATATCTTACGAAATCTTTAGATTCGTAAGTAACAAGCAGTCATAGACTGGTATTTACGAAATCGCCAACTTGACCTCTGACCTTGTCTAATAAAAGCTGTCTCTAGAGAAGGTAGCGATCGATGCAAATTAGAAGTTTCTACGATGATTCTGTACCAAACCATCAAAAATCGAATGTTTGACCTCACTGTGACCTTGACCTTTGACCGATTTTGACCAAAATCTAATCAGCGCTAGCCATCACCCTCCTGAATCACGTGGTGTAATTTGACATTGGTAGCTTCTTCATTCTCAGTTACCACGGATTAACGTAACGTAAAGGTCACACTCGACGGCCCCAACTCGAAAGGACGCCGGGGCGAGCGCGATGACGTCAGCGCGCACACGCAAACTTTACGTGACTCAACGACGCGTCTGCTCGAGCGCGCTGTGCCATGTGACGAGCCGTGACGCGGCGGGTGAAATATTTTTATACAATCTTAAAACATCTCAAAACATCCGATTTTAACAGAATTTCACAACCGAGTGTTAACGTCCTAAGCGATCGCAAAACCGAAGACAAAATTAAAATCGAAGTTAAAACGAACTCGTAACTCGACCGAAGCAAAAATACTCCATTTCTCCACAGGAATTTACGGAATTATTTAATAACACTGAAATTTTTAAAACAGCCGTAACTCGACGATTGACACACAAATTCCGCCGAACTTACCTCGATCTTCCAAACTCACGCTCCGTCAACAATACCTGTGGTAACTTTCTCGAGTTATCATGTTTTGATGTTTGACCTCACTGTGACCTTGACCTTGACCTTTGACCGATTTTGACCAAAATCTAATCAGCGCTAGCCATCACCCTCCTGAATCACGTGGTGTAATTTGACTTGGTAGCTTCTTCCGTTCTCGTTATCGTGCCTACAAACAAACAAACACACAAACACACAAACAGAGGACGGAAGTGATCAATATACTTAGAAATCTTTAGATTTCGGTGAACAAACAACAAACGGGGTGAAAATATAACCGTCCCCCACCTTCGGTTGCGGAGGTAAAAATGTAAAATTATGTACACAAGAAATGGTCATGTGACATCATCCCTACATCTTTCTTTGAATAATGCTTGTGCCTGCAAATGACATTTGCTATGCCTCTCTTCCTATTTGGTGTGTGTGTTTGTGAGTTTGTGGTCGTTTCTTTCTGTTTAACTGGTCAAATTCATGAATGGAAACAATCAACATGTACTATCATTGTAAATGGATGCAGGCATGAACAGGGAACAACCATTGTTCAAACAAAGATGGAGGGAGGATTTCACATGATAATTTCTTGTGACCATCCCTACCTTGTTTACATACTTTTTGGCACACCATCCCTACATTCTGTTGCATTTTTAAAATGTTGTTATTATTTGCCAATACTACAAATGCAAGCATTTGCAATGTCTCCAGCACCCCCCCTCCCCTTATCAACTTTGACCCTAATAGTGTAAGGAAAACACCAAACAAACATTTACCTGCTTTCGGCTGAAAGGCCTGTAGAAAGGTATTTTTGTGCTAAATTTTATTTGCATCAGTTTAAACATAAAGGCTCAACAGGTAAAAATCCTTAATTTGATGACCAATTTCACCTTGAACCACTATTAAAATAAAATAAAAATCGATAGGAAGACACCAGATCGATATCGGCTTGGTTATTTGTTCTTTACGAGTTGTGGTGAGGTATGTTCGAGTCAGGTCTTGTCTGCATTATTTTAAAATCAATAAAATAAAATAAAATAAACTTTTTAAAGAAAAGGCTTGGTCAATCAAGAACTATCATTTAAAGAAAACATTTAACCTTTGACCATTATAAAATCTGATCAGAAAGGGGGAGGGAGCTCAAGGGTCTGGGTGTATTGGACCAGGGGATCTCGATTACAAATTTGAAGAGTGAAGGGCTCCACTCATTTTACAGCCTGTCCATGGGACAGGTAGGTTTTAGATTTTTACCAGCCCCGTCAACAATGTCCACCTGATCCAACTCTATGTACCGAAAACATGTCGGGTGACACAATAATTCTCGGAAGTTCTTCCTGGTGTGTAGAATTGCTCGGTCTAAAAAAAAAGATCCTCTTGGCCGCTGCCAATTACTGTGGCTTTACAATAAAAACAACAAATATGTTTGAGGTCAAGATAGGTCACCTTCACTGAACTTCCAGGTAGTATAATTGACCTGTCTATCAGACAGGTTTCTTGAAGTTTTCATTTGTCCGGCAAACAGAATTGCTTGTACCTAACAGTCGGACAACTGAAAACGTTGAGCCCCTGCAAGATTGGGTCAGAAATGAATGAATGGATTAACGTTGTAAATGGTGGAAAGGAAAGAAAAAAAAATGAAAGAAACAAACAAAGGAAATAGGAAAAACAATGTTTCCCCCCTCGAAAGAAGGGAAGACAAAAACAAAGAGCTTTTTGCTAAACCAGCAGTTACTTCTGGGAATGTTCACCTTCCTGGATGACAGGGATGCATTTCACCTTTTCACACCGACCATAAAAGCCAGAATGATGTATAATCTGACGTGATCCCTCGCACTGCATCAACACCACACCCAGCACGTCAGTAGTACACATAATAATGGGTCGTCGGTTCAGACGAACAACCGTCATTCAAATGTATTAGGGTCATGGCCCTCGTTTTACGCACAAAGTTACATTATTGGGATTTTAGACAACCTCTTTTACAGTTGAAGAGGTTCCATCATTAAAACTTTTGGGCCTCACCATCAGCTATGATCTTTCTTTGGTAAACCACATTTCCATGATGGCCTCCAAAGCCAGCCATCCTTCACCGTGTGAGGTCTTTCCTTGGCCAATGTGAACTTTGACAACTTACACAGTCTTCATCCACAGCTTGGAGTACTGCTACCCCCCCCCCCTTTGGGCTGATGGCCTGCCTCACACCTTGCCCTTCTTGATGCCGTGGATAGCAAGGTACTCAAAATCATTGGGATCCCCGTGATGAAGCCAAATGTCTCAGACTGTGACTGACATCACAGACAGGTTGGTGGCCTCTCTGTATTCTACAGTCTCCTACTTGGTCTTCACCCTCTCCCCTCTCTTGGCTCTGTCACTCCCAGGTATCTGCCAGTCACCCTCTTCTCGTTGAACTCCCAATATCGAGGCTCACTCATCTCCACTCATTTGTTCCTCTCACCGATGGAAGCAGCTTCCCCATCTGTTCAGTCCCATTCTTCCCTCCAGAGCTTCGAGACAGCTGTTCACCACTACCTCAGGTCATCCCCCATCCGTACTCATAATCTATGATACCCCAAACGGCCATAATTTCTGAGCATTCTCTTTTTCTAGGTTATCACGACCCCCCAATCAAAGTTATTTTTAATTTTTTTGATACAAAGTCGAGGCTCATGGAAGAGCTGGACTTTTCGTATGTTCGTCGTCAGTCGGTTTGTTTCCTTTTCCGTCTCATCCCCGCTTTCCTCTCTGCCGGGTTTCATCCAGCTTGTTCACACCCCACGTGTCCTTCTCCCCCCCCCCCCTGAATTCTCACCCTCACCTCCACTCAGAACATCCAATAATTAAACATCGTCGGTTCAAAACAAGGTCACGCTCATGGCGACAGAGACTTAAATTTACTTCAGAAAACGAACAGGTCACTCACGGATAGCTCATCACTCGACTTATTAACTTATCAACTTACCATTGACATGACAGCAAGGGCCAAAGGTCCACGAGGAGGAGGCGCGGGGTGTTCGCACCAAAGGGACTTCGGATTTCACACGGGGTGGTTAATTCATAAATTACACCGTTTAAAATCAGACAAACTTGGGTGTTTACCTACAACGTCCGATTCCCGTCATTGCACCACCGATGAGGGTGAACAACAATTTGTGTTGCCGATAATTAAATGGACACATGGTGGTGCAATCACAGGCAGCGTCATCACCATCACCATCACCAT
>CM068967.1:12108190-12121450 GCA_035128595.1 Eptatretus atami | reverse complement strand
ATGAGGATAGGGTGTGAGTGAGGGTGTGGATGAGATGTGAGTGAGTGTGGATAGGGGAGGGTGTGGGTGAGGGAGGTGGTGTGAGTGTGAGATGAGGGTGAGGATGAGGGTGGGTGAGGGATGAGGGTGGCCAGGTGAGATGAGGGTGAGGAAGCTGATTGATGGGTGTGGAGTGGATGTGGATGAGGGTGAGGGCGAGGATGAGGGTTGAGGTGGGTGAGGATGAGGGTGAGGTGAGGTGAGGGTGTGGAGAATTGAGGGTGAGGTGAGTGTGGAGTGAATGTGGTGAGAATGAGGTGAGGATTGAGGTGAGTGAGGGTGAGGTTGATGAGGGTGAGGTTTGGATGAGGGTGAGGATGAGGGTGAGGGTGTGATGAGGGTGGGTGAGGGTGAGGTGTGAGGGTGAGGGTGAGGTTGAGGGTGAGGAGGTGAGTTGGTGTAGGATGAGGGTGAGGTAGAGGGTGAGATCCAAGTATATGGTTTTTTTATATTGTGAGTTTTTTTTACTCTCACTCTTAGATGAAATATCTTAACTTCCTGGATACGCAAACACCGGGAGGTGTTCAGTTACGAAGCAGCTAGCTAGCGCTTGCCGAGCCAGCCGTTCCTTATGAACCGTTTTGAATGGAGTACTTAAGCCACGAGGGAAACGCTCTCCAAGAACCTTGGAAACTGAATGGTGAACACAGCGGTGGACAAAGACGTGTCGGTCGTTAACATGAAACGTCAAAGGGGGGAGAAGAGAGGAAAACAAAATATAAAAAACATCGAGAGGGAGAAGTAAGGAAGAGAGGGATCCTTGTGGAAGTGATCTGTGGCCTCTTTTGGTGTCAGGAGTGGTTATCTCCATTCGTTTTTCACCCTGAAGTGTTGTTCAATAACGTCTTGTGGAAGTTGATTCTGTGCCTTTTTTCTGGTGAACAGCAAAGACTCGAAGAATTTACCAGGCCTACAACTTGATCTTCACACAGAAAGTGTTTCAAAACGATCTTGTGTAAGTGATCTGTGCCCTCTTTTTTTGGTGTCAGCAGTGGACGAGTTCTTCTCATTGTCTTTCACCAGAAGTGGTGTTTTCAAACGATACATCCTGGACAGTGATCTGTTCCTCTTTTGGGTGTTAGGAGTGATTACTGGTCTTCATTGTATTTCACCCAGAAGATGTATCTTAAAAAACGGTCCTTGTGGAAGTGATACTTTTCCTCTTTTTGGATGTACAGGCACGTGGTTACTCTTCAATTGTTGCATTTTCAATCCAGAGGTGTTTTATCAAAACGTCCTCCGTGGAAGTGACTCGGTACGGTGCATCTGCTTTTGGATTGTCAGGAGGCTCCATGGTTACTACTAAACCATTGTCTTTCACCAGAAGTGTTTTTTCAAAACGGCATTGTGGTAGAGGGTGAGATGTCTGTTCCTCTTTTTTTTGGGTCAGGAGTGATTAACGACATTGAACTTCATTATGTATCTACAGCCAGATAGTCGTTCTTAAAAAAGGAAGTGATCTTTCCTACACTTTTTTGGGAATGGGTCAAGTGTAGTGGAATTTACTCTACATATATGGTCATTGCGCACCAGAAGTTGTTTTTCAAAAACGTCTTGATGGAGTGATCTGTGCCTCTTTTTTTGGTGTCAGGAGTGGTTACTCTTCATTGTCCTTTCACCAGTTATAGTGTGTCAAAAACCGTCTTGTGGAAAGTGCATTTCTGTTCCTCTCTTTTTGGTGTCAGGAGTGATTTGCCTTCATTGTATTTCACCAGACCACGTCTTTAATGAAAAACGTCTTTTGGAAAACGTGATACTTCCTACTTTCTCTTTTGTGAACTCTCACGGGAGTAGCGATTACTCTTCCATTGTCTTTGCACCAAAGTGTTTTCATAGACGTCTTGTGGAACGTGATCACTACTGCCTCGTTTTTTGTGTTGATCAGCGAGTGGCTTACCTTCATCTGTCGACCACTACAAATGTAGTGTTATCCTTCAAAACGTTTGTGGATATGTGGATACTGTGCACTCGGTTGTTCTGGTGTCGAGCACACGTTGAATTACTCTACAGTTGGATCTTTCAGGCAGAAGTGTTTTCAATAAGCGCGTCTTGATGGAATTTTATGTGATCTATGCCTCATTTTTGCGTGTCAGGAGTGGTTACTCTTCATGTGGAGTATAAACGTTTCTACAAGAAGTGTTTTCAAAAACGTCTTGGCGCTGAGTGATCCCAGATGCACTACGATTTTTTGCGCGATGTCAGGAGTGGATGTGAGCATCTTCCTATTGTGTTTCTCACCTATGCAGAAAGTGTTTGGTACAAAAACGTTGCTTTGTGGAGAGTGCATTCGTCGGGGTCCTTTGTCCTTATGTGTGAGGATGGAGGAGGGAGAGGTGAGAGTAGATGTACATTCACTTTCGAAATGGTCTGTCTCTTTCACCAAACAAGTGTTTTCAAACGTCTGTGGAAGTGATCTGTGCGTCTCTTTTTGGTGAGTCATGTCGAAAGTTGCTTACTCTTCATGTGTTCAGCAAGTAAGCTAGTTGTACAAAACGTGCTTGATTGGATAAGTGATCATGATGGCGTGATTCTTTTTTATTGCGTTGATATCAGAGAGTAGAGAGTTCTAACTACTTCATTTGTATTGCTCTACAGACAAGATGCTTTAATAAATCGATCTTGTGGAAGTGATCTTCTTCCATATCTTTTTTTGGATGTCAGAAGTTAGTTAATCTTCATTGTCTTTCACACTCACAAGTGTTTTCAAAACGTCTAGGTGAGAGCATGTCTGCTGGCCTCTTGTATGGTGTCTAGTCATTTGAGGTTACTCAGCTGGAACTTCATTGTCTTTCACCAGAAGTGTTTTCAAAACGTCTTGTGGAAGTGATCTGTGACCGATCTTTTTGCGGTGATCAGGAGTGGTGTGAGGTTTCTCTTGCATGTCGTTTTTCACACAACTCGAAGAGTGTATAATTTCTAAACTCGCTTATCCGTTTGTGGGAGAAGTGATACCTCTGTGCGTCTATCTCTTTGGTGTCAGGAAAATGTTACTGGATTAATCATTGGTATGTTCATTTACACCATGAATAGGGTTTCTTCAAATACCGTCTTGTGGAAGTGATCTGTGCTCTTTTTTGTGTGGTGAACAGCGATGGTTACTCTCATTGTCTTTCACCAGAAGTGTTTTCAAAACTCCTTGTGGAACGTGATTTTTTTCCCTTACTTTTTTTTGTGTCGGAGGGGCAGTACGATTGAACTCGTTCATTGTATTTCAACAACGAAGTGTTCCTTTAAAAAGCCGTGTCTTGTTCGGAAGTTGGAGTCTCTTTTCCCTCCTTTTTTGGATGTCCAGGAATGGATACTCTTCATTTGTCTTTCACAGAAGTGTTCTTCAAAACGTCTTGTGGAAGTGGACTTGTGGGCACTACTATTGTTGGATGTCACAGGATTTAGTGGTTACTGCGCACTCCTCATTTGCTTTCACCAGAAGTTTGTTTTGAAAGAAAACGTCGTTGTGGAAGTGAGTCGTTCCCTTTTTTGGATAAGGCCAGGACGCGTGGTATTACACTGATTGCTCTTTGCACCAGGACACTGAGTTTCTATAGAGGAACAGTGCTCTGATGGTAAGTGATATTTTCGTTTTGCACTATTCCAAAAATTTTTTAGGCATGGACATAGGGATTGTTTGAGGTTAGCTTAGAAGCGTCACATGTCTTACGCAACATCACACAGACACATGTTTTTCAAAATATCGTAATCTTTTGTGGCCGAAACTCGCTGAGTATTTGAATGGCTCTTTTTTAGGTGTCAGTTGAGTGGTTATCTTTTCATTGTCTTCACTCAGAATGTGTTTTCAAAAACGAGCTCTCTCGCAGGCGAAGATAAGATCTGTGCCTCTTTTTTTGGTGTCAGCAGTGATTACTTTCCTTCATGGTTGTCTGTCGGAACCAAAAGTGTTTTCAGAAACGCTCTTTCACTGGAGTGATCTGTGCCTCTTTTTTGAGTGTCAGGAGTGGTTCACTCTTCCATGAGCTTACTAGCGTTTCAGAAAGGGTGTTTTCAAAACGTCTTTGTCTGGAAGTGAAATCTGTGCCCTCTTTTTTTGGATATCAGGGAGTGGTTACTCTTCATTGTCATTTCAACCAGAAGTGTTTTCAAAAACGTCTTGTGGAAGTGATCTGTGCCATTTTTTGGTGTCAGAAGTGATTACTCTTCATTGTCCTTTCAACCAGAAGTGTTTTCAAAACGATCTTGTGAAGTGATTCTGGTGCTCTTTTTTGGTGGTCAGGAAGGTTGCTTACTGCTCATTGTCTTTCACCAGAATGTTTTCAAAACGTCTTGTGGAAGTGATCTTTTGCCTCTTTTTTGGATTGTCAGGAGTGGGTTAACTCTTCATTGTCCTTTCACCAGAAGTGTTTTCAAAACATACTTGTGGAAGTGATCTGTTCCTCTTTTTTGGTTCAGGACTGGTTACTCTTACATTGTCTTTCCAACCTGAAGTGTTTTCCAAAAACGTTCTTGTGGAAGTGATCTGTGCCTCTTTTTTGGTGTCAGGAGTGGTTACTCTTCATTGACTTTCAGCCATGAAAGTTTTTCAGCAACGTGCTTGTGGGAAGTGATCTGTGCTCTTTTTTTGGATGTCAGGAGTGGTTACTCTTCATTGTCTTTCATGCCAGAAGTTGTTTTGCAAAACGTCCTTGTGGAAGTGATCTGTGCTTGCTTTTTTTGGTGTCAGGAGTGGTTACTCTTCATTGTCTTTCACGCAGAAGTGTTTTCAAAACCGTCTTGTTGAAGTGATCGTGTGCTCTTTTATGGTGTCAGCAGTGATTACTCTCATGATCTTTCACCAGAAAGTGTTTTCAAACGTCTTGTGGAAAGTGATCTGTGCCATTCTTTTTTGGTGTCAGGAGTGGTTACTGCCTTCAATTGACTTTCACCAGAAGTGTTTTCAAAACGTCTTGTGGAAGTGAAATCTGTGCTCTTTTGTTGGTGACAGGAGTGGTTAACTCTTCATTGTATTTCACCAGAAAGTGTTTTAAAAAACGCTGTGGAAAGTGATCTTTTCCTCTTTTTGGATGTCAGGATGTGGTTAATCTTTCATTGTGTCTTTACACCACAAGTGTTTTCAAAACGATCATTGTGGAAGTGATCTGTGCTTTTTTTGGTGTCAGCATTTGGTTACTGCTTCATCATGTCTTTCACCAGAGTGTTGTTCAAACGTCTTTGGTGGAAGTGATCTGTGCCTCATTCTTTTGTAGTCAGGAGTGGTTTACTACTTCATTGTTTGTTCACCTGAAGTGTTTTTCAAAAACGTCTTGTGGAAGTGATGGCGGGTCGACCTCGGTTTTTGGGTGTGCTATGGAAGTGGGTTACTTCTGGTTGCATTGTCTTTCTTACCAGATAGGTTTCAAAAACGTCTTGTGGAAGTGAAAACAATTGTGGCACTCTTTTTTGGTGAGAACAAAAGGATGGATTACTCTTTGACAAGTTGTCTTTCACCAGAATGTGTATTCAAAACGCGTTATGGAAGGTTGAATTTTTTCTCTTTTTTTCGTGGTACGGAGGTGATTAAAACGTGACACACTCTGGTATTTCACAAGAAAGTGTTTTAAAAACGTCTTGTGAGTGATAAAGAGGCTTTCCATCTTTTTTTGGATGTCAGGAAATGGATTATGCCTTCATTGTGTCTTAAAATCAAGCAGAAGTGATTTTTCAAAAAACGTCTTGTGGAGTGATCTGTGCCTCTATTTTTGGATGTCAGGAGTGGTCTACTCCTTCATTGTCTTCTCCAACCTTCAGATCAGTTTTAAAAACGTCTTAAGGAAGTGATCTGTTTCCTTTTTTGGCTGGCAGGAAACTGTTTTAAGTTTACTAATATACACTTATTCGATTGCTTTCAACCAGAAGTGTTTTTAAAAACGTCTTGTGGAAGTGATCTTTTCCTCTTTTTTTGGATGTCAGGAGTGGTTACTCTCAATTGCTCTTTCACCAGAAGCCTGTTTTTCAAACGTCTTGTGGAAGTGATCTGTGCCATCTTTTTTTTGGTGTCAGGAAGTGGTTACTCTTCATTGTCTTTCACCAAGAAATGTGTTTTTCAAAAACGTCTTGTGGGAAAGTGATCTGTGCCTCTTTTTTGGTGTCAGCAGTGATTACTCTTCATTGTCCTTTCAACCAGAAGTGTTTTCAAAACGTCTTCTGGAAGTGATACTGTGCTCTTTTTGGATGTCAGAGAGATGGTTACATCTTCATTGACTTTCAACCAGAAGTGTTTTCAAAACGTCTTGTGGAAGTGAATCTGTGCCTCTTTTTTGGATGTCAGGAGTGGTTACTCTTCATTGTCCTTTCACCAGAAAGTGTTTTTCAAAACGTCTTGTGGAAGGTTGATCTGTGCCTATTTTTTGGTGTCGAAGTGGATTACTCTCTGCTTTCATTGTCTTTCACCAGAAGAGTTTTCAAAAACGTCCTTGTGGAAGTGACTGTGCGTCTTTTTGAGGTGTCAAGGAGTGCTTTACTCTTCATTGTCTTTCACCAGAAGTGGTTTGAAAAACGTCTTGTGGAAACGTGATCTTTTCCTCTTTTTTTCGATGTCAGGAGTGGTTACTCTTCATTGTCTTTCACCAGAAAGTGGTTTTTCAAAACAATCTTGTGGAAAGTGATCCTGTTTCCTCTTTTTTGGTGTCAGGACTGGCGATTACTAACCTTCATAATGATCATTTTCACCTGAAGTTGTTTCAAAACGTTTGTGGAAGTGAGGGAACTAGTGCATTCTTCTTATGGTGTCAGGAGTGCGTTACTCCTTTACTGGCTTCATTGACTTCTCACCAGAAGTGTTTTCCACCGAACGTCTTGTGGAAGTTATTGTTGCCTCTTTTTGGATGTCAGGAGTGTTACTCCTGCGGGCATTTGTCTTCACCAAGAATGTTTGTTCAAAAAACGTAACTTGTGGAAGTGATCATATGCCCCTCTTTTTGGTGTCACGGAGTGGTTACTCCTTACATGTCTCTCTCACCAGAAGTGTTTTCAAAACGATCTTGTTGAAAGGTCAGATCTGTGCCTCTTTTCATGGTGTCAGGAGTGATTCTTCATATCATTGTCTTTCACCAGAAGTGTTATTCAAAACGTCTTGTGGAAGTGATCTGTGCCCTCACTTTTTTGGTGTCAAGGAGTGGATTATCTCTTCAGTCGTTTGACTTTCACCAGAAGTGTTTTCAAAACGTCTTGTGTAGTGTTATCTGATGCCTGCTTTTATGGTGTCAGGGAGTAGGTTACCTTCATTGTTTTTTCACCTGAAGTGTTTTCAAACGTCATGTGGAAAGTGATTCTTGCCTCTGTTATGGTGATCATGGAGTGGTTAATTCCTACTTCAGTGTGGTCGGTTATCACCAGAAATGTTTTCAAAAACGGGTCTTGTGGAAGTGAATCTGTGCCTCTTTTTTTGGCTGTCAGGAGTGGTTACGTCTTCATTTGATTTCACCAGAAATGTCTTAAAACGTCTTGTTGGAAGTGATCTGTCCCCTCTTTTTGGTGTCAGCAGTGATGTAAAAACTACTCTTCATTTACTTCTCACCAGAAGTGTTTTTTCAACACCGTCTTGTGGAAGTGATCTGTGCTCTTTTTTGCGTGTCAGGAGTGGTTTACTCTTCAATTGGTTTCTTTCAACCTGAAGTGTTTCAACGTCCTTGTGGAAGTGATCCTGGTGCCATCTTTTATGGTGTCAAGCAGTGGTTACACTTCATTGTCTTTCACCAGAAACCGTGTTTTCAATAAACGTCTTGTGGAAGATGATTCTGTGCCTCTTTTTTGGTGTCAGCAGTGGTTACTCTTCTATTGTCCTTTCCACGCAGAAGTGTTTTCAAACACGTCACTGTGGAAGTGATCTGTTCCTTCTTTTTTGTAGTTAGGAGTGATTACTCTTCATTGTATTTCACCAAAGTGGTTTCTTAAAAACGTCTGTGTGGAAGTGACTTTTCCTCTTTTTGGATGTCAGAAGTGGTTACTTTCATTTCTTTCACCAGAAGTGTTTTCAAAACGTCTTGTGGAAGTGATGCTGTGCCTCTTTCCTTTGGATGTCAGGAGTGGTTACTCTTCATTGTCTTTAACACCAGAAAGTGTTTTCAAACGTCTTGTGGAAGTGATCTGTTTCCTCCTTTTTTGTGTCAGGAAGTGGATTAACTCTTCATATGTATTAATTCATCCAGAAAGTGTTAAAAAAACGTCTTGTGGAAGTGATCCTTTTCCTCTTTTTTGATGTCAGGAGTGGTTTACTCTATCATCTGTCTTTCACCAGAAGTGATTTCTCAAAAACGTCTTGTGAAGTGATAATGTGCACTTTTATATTGGTGTCAGGAGTGGTTTACTCTTCATTGTCTTTCACCAGAAGTGTTTCAAAAACGAGTCTTGTGGAAGTGATCTGTTCCCTCTTTTTTGGTGTCAGGAGTGATTGGCTCTTCATTGTATTCTCCACAGAAGTGTTTTTAAAAACGTCTTGTGGAAAGTGATCCTTTTCCATCTTTTATTGGATGTACCAGGAAGTGGTTACATAACCTCATTGTCTTTCAACCAGAAGTGTTTTCAAAAACGTCTTTGTGGACAGTGATACTCTGCCTCTTTTTTGGTGTCAAGGAGTGGTTACTCCTTCATTGTCTTTCACCGAAGTGTTTTGCAAAACGTCTTGTGGAAGTGATCTGTCGCCTCTTTTTTTTGGTGTCAGCAGTGATTACTAACCTTCCATTGTCCTTTCAAGCAGAAGTGTTTTAAAAAACGTCTTGTGGACAGTGATCTATGCCTCTTTTTTGGTGTCAGGAGTGGTTACTCTTCATTGACTTTCACAAAGTGGTTTTCAAAACGAGTCTTGTGGAAGTGATCTTGGCTCTTTTTTGGAATGTCAGGAGTGGTTACTGCTTCAATTGTCTTTCACCAGAAGTGTTTTCCAAAACGCTTGTGGAAGTGATCTGTGCCTATTTTTTGGTGTCAGAGAGTGATTTACTCTTCATTTGTCTTTTCACCACAAGTGTTCTTTCAAACTCTTGTGGAAGTGATCTGTGGCGACTTTTTTTGGTGTCAGGAGTGCTTTACTCTTCATTGTGTTTCACCAGAAGTGTTTTCAAAACGGTCTTGTGGAAGTGATTCATCTGGCCGTACTTTTTTGGTGTCCAGGAAGTGATTACTACTTTCATTGTATTCACCAAGAAGTGGTTTATTAAAAAAACGTCTGTGGAGTGATCTTTTCCTCTTTTTTTGGATGTCAGGAGTGGTTAATCTGTCATTGTCTTTCACCACAAGTGGTTTTTCAAAAGTCTTGTGGAAAGTGAATCTGTTGCCCTCTTTTTGGTGTCAGCCATCCTGGTTACTCTTCATTGTCTTTTCCACCAGAAAGTTGTTTTCAAAAACGTCTTTGTGGAAGTGATCTGTGCCTCTTTTTTTGGTGTCAGGAGTGGTTACTCCTTCATATGTTTTTTCACCTGAGTGTTTTCAAAACGTGTCTTTGTGGAAGTGAATCTGTGGCTCTTTTAATCTGGTGTCAGAGTGTTACATCTTCATTGTCTTTCACCAGAATGTGTTTTCAAAACGTCTTGTGGAAGTGATCTGTGCATCTTTTTTTGGTGACAAGGAGTTGGTTACTCTTCATATTGTCTTCACTCAGAAGTGGTTTTCAAAAACGTCTTGTGGAAGTGATTTTTCCTCTTTTTGGTGTCAGGGAGTGATCTTACCTTCATTAGTATTTCCAAGAAGTGTTTTTAAAAACGTCTTGTGGAAGTGACTCTTTTCTCTTTTTTGGATTGTCAGGAATGGATACTCTTCATTGTCCTTTCAACAGAAGTAGTTATTTCAAAACGTTTGTGGAAGTGATCTGTGCCATCGTATTTTGGATGTCAAGGAGTGGTTTACTGCTTCATTGCTTTCACCAGAAGTTATTTAAAAAAAAACGTTTGTGGAAGTGATCTTGTTCCTCTTTTGGTGGCAGGAACTGGTTTATCTTGATATGTCTTTCACCAGAAGTGTTTAAAAACGATCTTGTGGTAAGCTGATCTTTTCCTCCTTTTGTTGGATGTCAGGGAGTGGTTTACTCTTCATTGTCTTTCACCAGAAGTGTTTTTCAAAACGTCTTGTGGAAGTGATCTGTGCCTCTTTTTTGGTGTCAGGAGTGGTTAATCCTTCATTGTCTTTCACCAGAAGTGCGGTTTTCAAAACGTCTTGTGGAAGTGATCTGTGCCTCTTTTTTTCTGTCAGCATGTGATTATTCTCAATTGTCCTTATCACCGAAGTGATTTTCAAAACGATTTCTGGAAGTGATCTGTGCGCATCTTTTTTTTTGGATGTCAGGACGCCGGTTACATTTCTTCATTGACTTTCACCCAGAAGTGTTTTCAACGTCTTGTGGAAGTAGATCTGTGCCTCTCTTTTTTGGAATTGTCAGGAGTGGTTACATCTTCATTGTCTTTCCCAGAAAGTGTTTTCAAAACGTCTTGTGGAAGTGGATCTGTGCCTATTTTTTGGGTGTCAGAAGTGATTAACTCTTCATGTTCTTTCAAAGCCAGAAGTGTTTCAAACGTCTTGTGGAAGTGATCTGTGCGTCCTCTTTTTGGTGTCATGGAGTGCTTCACCTCTTCAAATTGTCCTTCAACCAGAAGTGGTTTTTCAAAACGGTCTTGTGGAAGTGAATCTTTTCCTCTTTTTTTGGATGTCAGGAGTGGTTAACTCTTCATTGTCTTGCAACCAGAATTGTTTTCAAAAAACATCTTGGTGGAAGTGATCTGTTCCTACTTTTTTTTGGTGTCAGGACTGGTTACTCTTCTATTAGCTCTTTCAACCTGAATGTGTTTTTCAAAACGTTTGTGGAATGATAACCTCGGTGCCTCTTTTTTTGGTGTCAGGAGTGGTTTACTACTTACATCCTGACTTTCACCAGAAGGTGTTTTTCACAAACGTCTGTGCGGAAGTGATCTGTGCCTCTTTTTTGAATGTCCAGGAGTGGTTACTCTTCATTGTCTTTCACACAGAAGTGTTTCAAAACGTCTTGTGAGTATCTTGTGCCTCTTTTTTGGTGGTCAGGAGTGGTTACTCTTATGTGTCTTTCACCAGAAGTGTTTTCAAAACGTCTTGTATCTGAAGTGAACTGTGCCTTCTTTTCTGGTGTCAGCAGTGATTACTCTTCATTGTGCATTCACAGAAGTGTTTTTCAAAAACGTCTTGTTGTTAAGTGTCTGTGCCTCTTTGTTGGTGGTCAAGGAGTGGTTACTCTTCATTGACTTTCATCAAGAAAGTGCTTTTCAAACGTCTTGTGGAGAGTGATCTGTGCCCTTCTTTTTTTGGTGTCAGGAAGTGGTTTTACCCTCTTCATTGTTTTTCACCTGAATGTTTTCAAACGTCTTGTGGAAAGGATTTTGCCTCTGTTTTTGGTGTCAGGAAAGTGGTTACTCTTCCATTGTCTTTCACCAGAAATGTTTTCAAACGTCTTGTGGAAGTGATCCTGTCCTCTTTTTGGTGTTCAGAGAAGTGGTTTCTCTTCATTTACTTTTCACCGTGTTTTCACAATTTACCCGTCTTGTGAAGTGATCTCTGTCCCTCTTTTTTTTTGGGTCGCAGTGAATTATCTTTCCATCTTTACACTTCAGAAGTGTTTTCACAACGTCTTGTGGAAGTGATCTGTGCACTAACTTTTTTGGTGTTCAGCAATGTGGTTACTCCCTCATTATATGTATCTTCTCCACCTCACCTGAAGTGTTTTCACGGACGTCTTGTGGAGTGATCTGTGTCTTTTGGTGTCAAAGGCAGTGGTTACTTCTTCATGTGTTTTCATCCAGAAGTGTTTTCAAAGGCCTCATTCCTACCCTCAACCCCTCACCCTTCAACCACCCTCACCCTTCACCTCAACCTCACCCTCAACCTCACCCTTCACTTTCACGCTCACCCTCACCCTTCATCACTGCCTACCCTCATCCTCACCCCCTCACCCTCATACTCACCCTCACCTACCTCTGGCCCTCACCCTCATCACACCCACATCCCAACCCACAACCCATCTCATCCTCACCACTCATCCTCACCTCCCCTCATCCTCGGTCCTGCCACCACTTCGCCCTCACTCACACCCACACCATCCTCCTCACCCACACGCTCCCCTCATGCCACACCTCACTCACATCCTCATCCAACCCTACTCCACAACTATCCTCACTTCACTCTTTAGATAAATATCTTAACTTCGATACGATCAAACACCGGAGGTTTCAGTTTACGGAAGCAGCTAGCTAAGCGCTTGCCATGACGCCAGCCCTTCTATGAACCGTTTGAATGGATTACTTAAGCCACGAGGAGAACGCTCTCCCAAAGAACCTTGGAAAACTGAATGGTGAACACAGCGGTGTACAAGACGGTCGGTGGTTAACATGAAACGTCAAAGGGGGGGAAAGAGAGGAAAAACAAATATAAAAAGACATCGAGGAGGGAAGTAAGGAAGAAGGAGCAAGGATGGTAAGGATAGAGAGGGAAGCAAGGAGGGTAAGAGAGAGAGCAAGGGTAAGCAAGGAGAGTAAGGAGAGAGAGGAGTGAGGAAGGAAGGAGATGGAATCGGTTAAGAAGAGAGGGAGAGTGAGGTAAGGAAGAAGGGAGGAGGAGGTAGAGGAAGAGAGGGAGATGAGGGGTAGAGGGAAGAGAGGGAGTCAAAGGTAGGCATAAGGTAAGAAGAAGGGCAGCAAGAGGTAAGGAAGAGAGGGAGCAAAGGAGGTGAGGAAGGGAGAGCAAGGGAGGGTAAGGAAGAGAGGGCAAGGAGTAGGGAGTGAGGAGAAGGAGGAGGATGTAAGGAGGTAAGGCAAGAGAGGGAGCAAGGAGGTAAGGAAGAGGGAGGAGAGGTAGAGAGGAAGAGGAGGAGAGGTAAGGAAGAGAGGGAGGAGGAGTAGGAAGAGAGGGAAGCAAGGAGTAAGGAAGAGGGGTGCGGGGAGGAAGGAAGAAGAGGAGCAGTAAGGAAGAGAGGGAAGGAGGTAAGGAAGAGAGGGAGAGGAGGTAAGGAAGAGAGGGAGTGAGGAGGTAAGGAAGAGAGGAGGAGAGGTAAGGAAGAGAGGGAGGCAAGGAGGTAAACGGGCAGAGGTTTAAGGAGACGAGGCAGGAGGAGGGTAAGGGCAAATAGAGAGGGAGCAGGAGGTAAGGAAGAGAGGGAGCAAGAGGGTAGGAAGAGTAGGGTGCAAGGAGGTAAGGAAGAGAGGCGATAGGAGGTAAATGAAGACAGGAGATAGGAGGTTAAGGAAGAGAGGGTGCAAGGAGGTAAGGAAGAAGGGTGCAAGG
>CM068967.1:12083119-12098110 GCA_035128595.1 Eptatretus atami | reverse complement strand
TCAATATCACATTCAAATCACGATATTACCCTCTATAATAAAGTTTTACATCCAAATCACAACACTACCCTCTCTAATAAAGTTTTACATCCAAATCACAAACACTACCCTCTCGAATAAAGTTTTACATCTAAATCATACAACAATACCCCTCGAATAAAGTTTACATCTAAATAAACACTACCCTCTCGAATAAAGTTTACATCTAAATCACAACACTCCTCGAATAAAGTTTTACATCTAAATCACAACACTACCTCTCGAATAAAGTTTTACATCTAAATAAACACACTACCCTCTCGAATAAAGTTTGACATCCAAATCACAACACTACCCTCTCGAATAAAGTTTTACATCCAAATCACAAACACTACCCTCTCGAATAAAGTAACATCTAAATCACAACACTACCTCTTCGAATAAAGTTTGACATCCAAATCACAACACTACCCTCTATAATAAAGTTTTACTCTAAATCACACACTACCCTCTCGAATAAAGTTTGACATCCAAATAACAACACTACCCTCTCAATAAAGTTTGACATGCAAATCACACACACTCCTCTCTAATAAAGTTTTACATGCAAATCACAACACTACCCTCTCGAAGTTTTACACCACTCACAAACTACCTCTATAATAAAGTTTTACATTCAAATCACAACACTACCCTCTATAATAAAGTTTTACATGCAAATCACAACACTACCCCTTCGAATAAAGTTTTACATCCAAATCACACACTACCCTTATAATAAAGTTTTACATCAACTCACAACACTACCCTCTATAAAAGTTTACATCCAAATCACAACACTACCTCTCTAATAAAGTTGACATCCAAATCACAACACTACCCTCTCGAATAAAGTTTTACATGCAAATCAACAACACTACCCTCTCTAATAAAGTTTTACATCCAAATCACAACACTACCCTCTCTAATAAAGTTGCATCAGAGCGCAATGAAAATCCAAACTTCGGGTTCACGCCTTTAATTTGTTTTAACAAGCATTTCAGTTCGAGGGAATCACCTTCGTTGAGTGACGTCAGATGCAAGAGGCGCGTTTATGTGTCGTCATAACGGGAACCACGCCCATCACCGAGTATTCCCGCTGTGATCCGCGCAGCTCCAGCAGTGCCAGGAGATCTCGCGGAGCCAGAGCAGGACTGGAGCATTCCATGGAGACGGAGCTGGCGCTGGTTGTGTGAGCAGGGTGAACCCTCCGGCGCCATTAGAAGCCTCATACAAGGCGAGTTTTTTTTTAAGGGGGGCTGAGGGGGGGGGGGATTTGGAGGGAATAGCGGGTCGGGAGTAAGTTCTGTGATTCAACTTTTCTGCTTTGTCAGATTTATGATCCGGATAAATCCTTTCCACCAACTGCTCACCCTCTTTATGACATCACAGTGGGCATGTTGTAAAACGACTGTATTTACATTCAGCGTGTCTTGTTTGAATAAAGTGGTTGTCAATGAATAATACACAGTGTGGTAGTGTGTGTGGTGCAGCACGCACACCCGCACTCCGATTGTCATTCCTCTACACCCGCTGCACTGCCGCATCCCACCCATCCTCATCAACCACTGGCAAGACCCACCATCAGACCCTGGATACATATTAAATCTCCGATCGATTAACCGCTACGACTCTGAACGAATAACAGCGTTTGAGGGTTCCAGGGGGAAATAAGGTCGTGAACTTCGCACAACGGGCGCTCCACCAACAGGTAAAGTGTCCGGTAAACAGTCCAGGGAGTCGTTGATGTTCCGAATGTGAATCTCGCCAGTTGATGACGTCGAGCTTGGTTTGACCCTTATTTAGAGATCCTTTTCCCGGAGTAACATCCCCCCACCACCCACTAGAAGAAGGCGTGGGACCACTGGGACGGACTTTTTTATGTTATCTAAACAAAGTGAATGAATCTCCAAAACAATCCAATTGCAATAAGGGGACGAGGAGACCTCTTGCCTGGCAGGTGGAAGCAAACTCTGATCCGTCAGAGTGTGTTGTATGGTGATGCCAATGGAGGTTGCGAGCGATGACCAGCCACGCACCTGCTGCACGTCGGACCCGCTCTCGACCGGTCCCCGTTTGTCCCGTGGACTGCCACCGTGTCCGATCGCCGGAACCTTTATTTAGAGGTCTAAATAAATCATTCAGAGTCCGAGGCGACCTTCACGCATTTCGGTGCGGACAGTGACCCTGAATTGGTTCGCCGAAGGGGACAATAGGTGCGACGGTGCGAGTAATACTTTAATGTACTCAAGTACTACAATGGGCTCTGAAAAAGTTTGGACACTCCAATTTGAATCTTGATCACGTTCGCTAAAAGTTCAACAAACACCGGGTATAAAACTGCCACAGTTTACTGCATGTGTCGCCCTCTGCGAGCAGAGTCGGACAACTACAGGCCCACGCTTCCTCCCCTCGCGTCCATCCATCCATTGGGACCACACTCTGTACAGCACGTCGGTGCTGCCTCATCAGTCTCCTCGGCTATTGCACACAATCCTGGATGGGTCGCCACTCCGACACGGGACACTCAAACGACTTAATCATCCGAGCAAGCTGGTACTCATTTTGATAACCTCGGAAGGATGACAGGCTGAGTCAACCCCACCTGGTATTAATTAAATGGCCGAGCAGGATTTGAACTCAGGACCCTAGGATCCCAAGCCCACCACCCTAGCCATTAGGCCAACACCAGGCATTCCCCTCATGTGAAGAGCACAAAAGGCAGGAAAAGATGAACCGATGATGAAATTCTCCGAAGAACCTAACCTGGTATATCAGGAGGAAGCCCCCATTGACCGTGACGTAGTGACACGATCTGGAGAAGCAAGTAATACCCGAACAAGTGTCTCGAACTTGTGTGGTCAAATGAAGATCACGTGGTGAGAATGATCGAGGACCCCACGGTCACAATGTTCACATCCGTACACGCCGTTTCCGATGCAGACCGGATTCACATCGGATGGGTGATCCGTGCAAACATTCCTCATGAGATTCTCATGCGAAACATTCTTGTAAGACAAGGTGCCGTGCAAATGCCAACAGCATCTTGAGGTGTTCAAGCTTCACCATTCTCAGCACGCTCATGGTGGACCTTATACTTTTGGAGAAATACATTGGGAGAGATCAATGTAACTTTACATCAATACGGCACTTTTGAAATGACGTAATGCACCCCAGATTGTTCGGCGCACATGCACAGAAACCCCAAGTGACGAAGTCAATCGGGGCAGCCTGAACATATTTCATGTCTGCCAGGAAAAGGATTGTAGAATGAAATGACTAAAAAGTTTTGAAAGAAGCTGAAAATAGTTGTAAAGGTACCTGCGATAAAGGATGTGCCTCTGCACAACGAAACAGTTTGAAAACCTCCTGATCAACTCGTCCAAAAAGTTGATATGTTACAGTCCGTATTGCCCGAGAAAGGCCGAAGGTTTTTCGATAGGCGCGTTCTAACCAAACCTTCGTACTTCTTCACGCCGATGGGAAGGTCTGATCAGGGGCTTATCGATGACTGGGTAAAAATGATGATATTTATTATTGATCATGTTTGGGAGGAGGGGTGGGGGAGGGAGTTGTATTGGCTGTGAGTGCCGTTACAAGTATATTGTTACGGGTTCGGGGGAAGCATGGGGTTGACTCGGACCCGCTTCCCAACCTCCAACAGTGAAGTCGACAAGCCATGAATAGCTCCACGACCTGCCGGGTTGCTCAGCAATCTAAGGTGACTAAATCTGGCAGGGTCCCCACACCTAACTCCCTCTTGCATTACCTTCTTGGTGATTTAGTTAACTCAGATGGGGACCATGCTCTCGAATTCCCACTTTTATATATTTATTACGTACGGCCAAGCGAAACCGTAGGTGTGATGTCGGCTAAACTCGTACAGCAAATTGATGGGGTACAACGTCCCGTTTAATTATCACGTACACTATGTCTAACCAATGGTGAAACAGACAATCAAGCAGGTTGGAAACAGTTTATAGAACGATTCAAGGCACGTATTTACAAGCAATATTCACAAGTGATGCAGTGTCACAAAGAAAGCACTTAGCCATTATGCACAGAAGAACCCCTTACACATTCTTAGCTCACTCGACACACAAGACAGGTGTGCCTCAATCACTCCGGGAAAAGTAGAGAGAAAGAAGTAGAGAGGGAGAGATAGTTTGAGGTGTAGGGTCGGCCTTTTGCTCATCCGAAGCGAGCCAGTGGGCTCAAGTTGTTCCCAAAGTGGAGGGAAGGAAGGGAGAGAAAGGAAGGGAACGAGGTTGTTGTGTGTGCAGTGTAAGCGCTAGAGGAAAGATGTGATATGCATGTCAGTCCCTTGCCCAGACAGATCAAAAGGATAATCATTGATAGCTCTTTATGGCTCTTTGAGAGCTCTTTTGTGTCTCAATGAGATGAATTACAAGATAGAAACAAAAGGAAAGGTCATGTAAGTCAGTATGTAGGCCGCTGCATCCCAAGGAACCTATGTCGCTGCTCATTCTTGGAGCCTTGCTCCAGCGCAACTCGTCTCATTCTGACCCTCGGACCAAGCAGGCAGGCAGTTCTGTTCTCTCCTCGGTTCCCCTGGGCACAGGTCAGCCGCAATCTTTGGTGCACTCCATCTTTTATTGGCTTTGGGTGAGGTTGGGGCTTTCAGGAGCAAGGGTCACCGCAACATTATTTGACCCCTGCGTGTCGCTTCCTCATTCGCCCGAACTCTCGCCGTACCTCCTTTGCCGCAGTCTGGCATCACATTCGTTTACTGCTGTCGGTGTACATTATGCACCATTGGCGCAGCTTCCACACATTGGCACCGCCAACATGGCTTTGATTGAAGGTGTTTTGTAACGTAATGGGTGTACTGTAAGACATGTTGAGTTATTTGCATGGTTGTGTTGTCGGAAAATGCGGGAAAGGAAAGGTTTAAGAGGGATTAGAGGGGATTGGTGATGAGAGGGATTTTGGAGAGGGGAAGAATTACAACGGGGGGTAGAACCTGCTAGATACACAACACATTTTCCCTATTACGAGAGGAAAGGTAGCCAAACCAAACACATTTACTATTGAGATAGCTAACTGAGGATCCCTTATGTGTTGAGTGCATCACCCGGGTTTTTTTTCCATAACCGCAACAATATATTGTTTGTTTGATTCCGGGGCCACAAGATAAATTATACAAGATTTTTGCATCAATTGGTGAAAGGAGAACCGTCCATTTGTGTGTGTTTATATCCATGTTCCTGGTGTTGGCTTAATGGTTCGGGTGGTGGGCTTGGGATCCTAGGATCCCGAGTTCAAATCCCCCTCGGCTGTTGAATTAATACCAGGTGGGGTTGACTCTGTCTGCCATCCTTCTGAGGTCGGTAAAGTGAGTGCCAGCTTGCTGGTATCCTGTGTCGGAGTGGCGACCCATCCAGGATTGTGCCCAATTGCCAAGGAGACTGCTTCGGCAGCACCAACGCTCTGTACAGAGTATGGTCCCAATGGATGGATGGACGGATACCCATGGCTGCCGCTAGCTAATAGTTTTACCAGGAAATGATAGGAACGTGTCTCCTCTCATCCACAGATATTTCTCTTATGTCCTATATTCTCGTGAGTTCGATTTTCATTCAGGAACAGAACAATTATTGATTTACCATTTTGAAATTGCCACTTTTTCCACTAAATGCTGAAAATTATGTTTAAAAGACGATTTGAATTGCACATTCCGCGCTAACAACGGGAGGTTCAAAATGCCCGGTGAGCAGCACGAGTCACTGTGAACACACACAGAGCAAAAGGCCTCATTTAGCATTCATACGTCATTTTGAAAGTTTGTATTACCAAGACATGGGAAAACTATGGACAAATCAACACAGTATGTAAGATTTTAACCTGAGATTCCAGCATTACTCATGAGCTATGTGACCAGATGGTAAAATCAAACAGGCCAACTTAACTGTTTTCCTTATTTCCAGGTATTTCACTCATGCCGAAAATGGGCTCCACCATGAGGATTTCATCACTTATTGTAGCCCTTTACTCCATCACGATACCACCAGGCATGACAGCTTATCGCTCTCCCACCTTCGGTGGACTCTCATGGCCATCCTACCACATTCCAGTTCTTCAGCCGAGCCAAGAAATATCCTTGGACCCTCCAAGCTTCCACCCCCATTCCCCAGAATCTCCACTTCATGTCTGGGCTCCCCCAGTCCCACAATCCGAGCCTTCAGATACGAGCATCATGCCAAGTCTTGCAGAACTACAAGAGGTGCTGTCCTACGAAACACTCTACGCTAACCATACGAGAACTCTAACACGTGTGGCGATCCAATACCTGGAAGGTAAATTGCATCAGACAGCACGGATAAATCAAAGTCTCACCAAAACATATACACAACATCAGGTGTCTTTCACAAACGCAATGTCGTTTGACTTTGTTGCTTTTGTGTTGCACTTCCTTCCAAGCCTTGTCCACCTGGTTCAACAGTTCAGCCGTTCACCGCCACACTCGCCGGCGACAGCGCCGCCAGGTGTTTGGCATTGATGGGCGTTTCACAGTGCGTGGCTCCAACTACTTGCTTCGCCCGCCCTTCTCGGCGACTGCACGCCTCAGCTCAGGATGCTCAGGGGTGCTGCTCTCGCCGCGGCACGTGCTCACAGCAGCTCACTGCCTACACGATGGCTCTGACTACCTGCCGTCAAGCAAACGCCTCCGTGTTGGATTCCTGAGGAAGCCACGCAAGTATGCTAGGACACGGAGAGGTTCAGGTGTGCTGTAAAAAAAAAAGTAAATGTAAGAAGAAGAGATTCGTGTGGGGCCAAATATGCCTCTGTAACTACCAAATGTCTTTTTGTTGGCCTTGGCAAGTCTTCAAATACAAATAAAGAATGTAAAAACAGTCCCACTAAAGAGATAAGTTAACCTCGAGCATTGCTCACCTTTTTACTCTCAACCAGACCTCCAACTACATATGCCTGTATCTAATGCTATTGTAACCTACTACTTACTACTTGTTCCCCTTCATGAGTGTAATGACTCGGTTATATTATCGACGTACTCCACCTCATGAAGAAATGAATAGTTGTCAACATGCCTCAGCAGCACTGAGACTTCTCGTACGGTTAGCGTAAATGAGCAATTCAAACACGTAAGACGATAACACCAGCGATAGTTCTCCATAGGACATAACAATGTTGTCACATGTCGTCCCATCACAGGCGAGATTCAAAGAGACGAAAAGGCAAAGGCAGGAGAAAAGAAAAGAAGCGCAAGACAAGAAGCCTGAAGGACACACCATCACCGACGGCGCCCTTGGTGTTGCGTTGGACGCGGGTGAAAGCGATGCAGATACCCAAAGGGTGGATGCAAGGTTAGTGAGAGAGCCTGTCTGAGGGCCATTAACACTGACGTGTCATTGTCCTCGAGGTTTACGGTAACAGAATATACGCCATAAATGGGGAATTTTCACAAGAGACGGTTGTGATGAAACGTTTTACGAGATTTCAACTCAAACCAAACTTCTTGTTGGAGGAAAACGCATCGCTGACATTTTGGGCTTCTCGAAATAAGGAAACTTTCCTCAAAATTCCTCATTTGGCTCCAAGGTGGAATTTCCGCTTTGCAGCGGAATCAGAAAATTTCAATCTAATTTGTTTCCAAGCATTATAATTTTCATTAGTTTCCTTTTGACTCCTCGCTGCTTCTGCCTCAAATGGTCAAGTTTTACCATGACCAAAATGAGTTTCATAAAGTGTAAGTGTTCCTCCCAAATCTAAATAAACAGCGGGTACAAATCAATTTTGTTTTGCTGGAGAAATTGCACGAGCTGCTCTACCAACAGTGTTGCATTCTCCTTCTTTGTTCGTATGCAGCACAAGGCTACGGGGTAGCATCATTGGCTGAGGGTGTGGCTGTGCCGCTGATGTAGTGCCCTCTGCTGGTTAGGGTAGGAATTTGGAATTTGTTCACGGTGACGGCAATAGCTCGCCTACTCTTCACGAAGGACATCATGAGATCTTTAACTTCCACCAATGAAGACTGGCAGATGGGACGCCTGCTTTAACGTTCATCCGCATCCGAGGGTACGGCACACACATTGATGAATCACACTGCCTGCGAAACACCGAGATGACAGTTCATTGCTGAGTCAGGATTCGAACCCAGGCTAGAGGCGAGTGTGCGTACCTCTGGGCCATCCTGTCAACCCAATGTTGCATTGGACACGCTGTTTATTACAGCTCAAAAGTGACGGAGAAAAATTCCATGACATCAACATTCCCACATGTCTGTCGAGCTTTGATCTTTGTGTGGCACAATCGTACGTTTGCCTGAGCATGCGTCAAACATCGCCCGGACTTATGAAGGCTTGAGTAAAATCTTCCTAAACAGTTCAATTGCTTCTACTGGATTCAAAACCCAGGAGAGTGGGTTCAAATATGATGGATGGCAGCATCAGGATGAAGGATGATGAAGGATGAAGGATTTTAAGATTCTGGAAAGCAAGTTGATGTTGGGATAATCAACAGGTCGTTAGAGAATGGTCAAAAAAAACCCAACTGACTCACGAATGACCTTCATGAAGGGGTATTCTCCCTACTCTAGCCTGAAGGTGGTTTATCCCCACGCTTTTTGAAAAAAAAACGGAGGATATTGCAATCGGCTCCATTTGTCTGTCTGTCTGTCTGTCCGTCACGCGATCTCCTCCTAAACGGTTGTGCAGAAATTCATCAAACTTGGTAGTTATGATCACCACACATGGAACAAGGTACGAGAGCAAGTACATTTTTTTGGCCCCACCCTGGAGTGGGGTCATATAATATAACGATAATATAACCGAGTCATTTCGTCTGGAGAGATTCACTACCTTGGCAGTGATATTCATGTCTCTGCTGGCTGTGAGTCAGAGGTCAATAGACGTCTGGGTCGGGCCTGGGGAGTAATGGATTCACTGGATAATGGGGTGTGGCGCTGCCGGTACCTGTGCGGGAGGACGAAAGTCCGAGTCTTCAGGTCCTTGTGCTTCCAGTCTTGCTCTATGGATGCGAGACTTGGACTCTGACCAAGGATCTGAGAGGGAGACTTAATTCCTTTGGTACCGGGTCTCTTCGGAGAATCCTTGGCTATCGCTGGTCGGACTTTGTGTCCAAGAGCGGTTGCTGAGAGAGACTCAAATGAGATTTGTTACCTGCATAGTCCTGAGCGTATCTGCGCTGTATGGACATGTGGCTCATTTTCCTGACGCTGATCCTGCTCGCCAGATTCTCTCAGCGAGGGAGTCTCCTGAGTGGAGGAGACCAATGGGCCGACCACGTGCCTCTGGTTGCAGCAGGTTGATCGGCATCTCAAGGAGATTGGGATGGCCAGGCATCTGCCTGGGGATGGCCAGACGGAGGCCCCTAGAGTACCAGCAGAAGTGGACGCAGCGATGCACTGCTCTGGCGCATGCTCCCATACCTGACCTGACCTGGGGTGGTTCAAAAGATAAACACCAAAAAAAGAAATTACAGGCACATTTTAAAACTTTTTTTGATTGAAACTTTGTATATGTAATCAACATTGGGGGATGCATGAATATGTAACGATTTTTTTTGGATCTGACATCTCAGGGGTCAAAACATCAGATTTTTTTTTTCTGAACTCAAAATTTGATATTGGGATATTCCTGGTGAAACGTTTTTCCATCTTTCAGCTTTGTTTTCGGTGGAAAGCGTGGGGACTTGTGATGGCGCACCATTGACTTCGCTCTCGTTCATCTTGAAATGGGCATTAAAATGCAACCTGTAACCCAGTGCTCCACACACCCCCCTAATGGCCTCACCCAATTGCAAAAAGAATTCCAATTTTCAGAAAGTTTTCATTTTGTTGGCAAAATAATTTCACAATCTTTTGGGTTTTTTTTCCAAGTCTTTGTGTGAAACCGTTTTGATTAACACCTTTGTGCAGGTTTGATTTATACTGTTTCTTAATGAACGCAAAGGTCTGTAACTATTTAAATATATTGTTACGAATTCGCGCCACCGGCGTGCGATCGACCGCGTTTTTCTAATAGCAGCCGCGTCGCCCACCGGACGGACAATTCAGTCGTGACCTTCTGGAACAACGCCGGAACCCTGTCACGGGTGGGTTCTTAATCCCACCACGGCCTAGCCAATTTCTACCCGCGCAAAATAGGGTCAATCGCCGAATATCGATATACAGTCATCCCCCTTTATCGCGGGGGTTACGTTCCAAACCCCCCGCGAGAAGTGAAAATCCGCGATGAATGGACGCCTCCCCCAAAATGCCTATTTTTTTTATAAACGCGGTGTATAAACACGATTGGGTTTGATTTATATCGAGTGCATAATAAACGCTGGGCGGTGTGTAAACACGATTGGGTTTTATTTATATCGAGTGAATATTAAACGCTGGGCGGTGTATAAACACGATTGGGTTTTATTTATATCGAGTGATTATTAAACGCTGGCGGTGTATAAACACGATTGGGTTTGATTTATATCGAGTGATTATTAAACGCTGGCGGTGTATAAACACGATTGGATTTGATTTATATCGAGTGAATATAAACCTTCCTCTGGCGCTTCGGTTCCTTGCCAGAAGCCTTAGAAGGTGCAGGGCGTTTGGGCGGCATCATGGGGCTTGGAGAAAAAACGTAGAAAATATTCGAAGTTCACAAGCGAAACTTTGTCTCGTGCGTTGTGTGACTGGTCGAGCGCCACGCATTATAATTTATTGCTTAAATATTTATATTTTATTATTATTACCGCGATATCCGGGGAATCCGCAGAAAAAATTAGTTAGGTTCCAAGGGAAAAACCGCGATGAAGCGGAGGCGCGATAGGTGAACCGCGATATAGCGGGGGATTACTGTACCTAAGTACCGCGCGGGTAGCCTACCGGGAGACCGTACCTCGACGCAGGTCGGCTTGGACACGAACCGCTCAAGCGGTCTGTTCCGTTCTTCATGGTAACCGAGCGGGTATTATCGCCCGACCTCGCTGGATCCGATTCTATTTACCGGGTGTTTAAAACCCAACTACTATTCCGCAGTGCAAGATGGTATTCCAATAGGGGAAAAAGGACGCAACGAACGGGGTACATTTAACCAAGCACATTTATTACTACGACACACGTATACAGGGAATACTAAACACGCATGCAGTAAGCAATGCAAACACGTATACAGGCAACAGCACTACAACCGACTATAAGCAATTATCAATGTACAGCACTTACACAGTTCTACTTATAGACGGCGCACCAACATTCATTCAAAAGAAAAGAAAAGACTACCCTCAAAGACAAGGGAGTCAGACAGGGTCCGTAGACCTTTATACCGTGGAGCCTTGGTGACCGAACGGGCCCCACGAGACTGTTGCAGGTTACCTGCACCCTCGTGGAGCCTTGATGGGCGAGTCGCGATGTCTGTCCCACGGCAGCTAGGATAGCCGCGGCTGACTCGGGCCTTCCACGGGGCCGGCGAGCTCTCTCCGGCGCTCTACACTCAGACGCGCAGGTTTGCGCCACAGAGCTGGCAGAGCAGCGCCTCCAGTCCGCGTCCCTGGTGCCACGCCCGGACTCCCCACCGACCGCGAGCTCCGACGAACGGGTCGTTCCATGGACCGCTTCTCCACAGACAGGCCACCACGAGCCGAAGATCCGGACCAGGAAGAAGAAGCCACCAAAAGAAACCACACACACGACTTGGCTCCTGCGCGCCCTTATATTCCTCCTGGCTTCTTGCTCCGCCCTCCTTCGAGCTCCTGCGGGAAGCTTCGAGAAAGGGGTGTTGCCATGTCCAACCCTCTCGCCCCCCCCCCCTCTCAACGACGCGCGGGGGGGGGGGGGGGGGGGAGGGAATCGTTACATGGCCCAGGCCTAGGGAGATTCATTCCCCAAAATGAGGCCCCTCCTTCACATGACCTTTGACCTCTGGCTCGAATCGCACTTCCCCACACACAAAGCGTGGGAAAAGCAGGCGGAAAAATCCGTGCGCCACCGATGTTCTTCTTGTTTTTCCTTCGCGTTATCGAAATCCCTTGTTCCTTTTCCTCCGCAGAGACGGCCTTCATGAGTGGAGAGGGTTGCAATTTGGTTTGTGGAGAAGGGGATCGGTAGTTGTCGTAGCAGGGAAGGTGGTTAGGTGATTGGCGTAATTGTGGTTGGCGTGTGTGGTTGAGGTGATGAGGATGGCGTGGTTTGTTGAGAGGCGCGTGTGGTTGTTGTGGTGGGAGGACGGTGGATCTGAAGCGGTTGTTTGAGAGCGACGTTGGTGGTGGTGGTTTGGTTGTGGTTGGTGGTTGAGGCGATCGTGGTTGTTGTGATGGTGGCGTTGTGAAGGTGGTTGTGGTGGTTGAAATGTGGTTGGTCCAAAATAACGATAGTCAAAGAAAACACTATCTCAAAGATCACGGCCCGGTTAACATGAATAGTTCCCATTAAACAACGGTGGGGAAATCTAACTGAACACAGACTTATCGATCTAACTGAACTAAGGACCTTTATGGTGTTCTGCGAATTTCCACAGCCGTAACAATATAAACTATGGATGATAATGTTCTTCAGGACACTAAAGCGTCATTTAACATCATTAATTTGATGCAGCAACAGGTGTGACACGGCAGACAGGTTCACTTTTCACTTAAAGAGTCCTTACTTCCAATTCAAAAAAAAAAAAACTGCTTTGCTGGGTGCTTGGACCAGGTTAATTATCTACCATGTAATTAAACCTTTTTAATCAATGGAACAAAATTCACTTGTAAGGAGTGAAAGTGATGGAACATTGACTTGTGTCAGAAGCTCAGAAACCTTTATTTGTGGAGTCATAAATAAAAAACAGAATACTTTACAAGAATAAAACTGAACTTCTTTTTTCCCCTTTTTATTTTGGAACAGGAAAGGGACTTACAACCAAGGCAGGCCTGGATTATGACTACGCCGTGCTGCAACTCAAACGAAAACAACGTCAGCCATCACTGGATCTTGGCATTGCCCCAATGAACATGGATAATGCTGCAGTCGCTATGGGCGGCTCTGGCCGTACTTCTGGCCGTCTCCATTTCTCTGCCTTTGATGATGACCGTTCTGGAAACATGGTGTACCGTTTCTGTCCACTGGAACGTGCTTCGTCGGACCTGCTCTACCAACGTTGTGATGCACGTTCCGGTGCCAGCGGGGCTGGGGTTTACCTTCGGCTCATAGAGTGGGCAGACGCACCCGCGCCGGCCACACGCTCAAGCCGAGACGCATCACCACGTTTCATGCTTCAGCCACAATGGAGAAGGAAGGTTGTCGGAATTTTTACAGGGCAGCACTGGTTCGATAATGCCAAGGAGGGCAACGTATACGAGTCAGATTTCAATGTAGCTGTTCGCATCACACCATTGAAGTATGCACAGATCTGCTTCTGGGTCAAAGGCAACATGACCAAATGCCAGAGTTAGATGCGTGGTCCATCTACCTCCTGCACACCTTTCTGCTCAAGTGCATTCTCAAAACCCTTGCACAGCAAGCTAGCAAATCCACTCGAACATGCTTCTCATTTCGTTTTAAAACATAAAACTCCTCCTCTTGCAATTTCTAGTTTCTTGGAAGAAGAAATATTTGCACCATTCGCCGACCTCAGGGTTTTATATTAAGGTACAATTTTACTTCTTGCATCTCTTCTTAGCTCTTACCACAACAGAAGTGTTTATGGCTTCAAAACAGCTCATTGTATATCCATCATCACCAACTCCAGTTTCAGGAAAAGTTTTAAAATCCACATGACATGGTAGCAAAATATTTTACCATCAGGCAAAAGTGTAATGCTGTTTCATGAATAAAAGGAGGGAAAAATATATGGAGTAGAATTCTAGGTCAAAAGTATTGTCTGAAGATATCAAGGGCTCGATTTCAGCAAGACATTTCAATTCGGAAGCTACCGTATTGTTTGGGGACCGTACCTATTCAAAAATAAACACAATGCATCGCTCGCGCTTGACTATTAGGCAGGTCTGTAGTTACTGCTGCATGCATGCTTGAGGCCAGAATGTTAATAACATTGGACATTTGTCCTTCATGTACATTACTTATCATTGGTGCTTTAAAAACAAAAAAAATCTCATCAGGTATTGTTAATAAAGATTTTGCACATCTAATGACAAAACTTTCAACGAGATTGAATTTTGTTGTGTTGCTTCGACACAAGACTGCCATGGTTTGAGAATGGGCAGAGAGCAAGAGAGGAAAGAAGTGCACTTTGTTTATAATCTATGGGTTTGCTCTGTTTCACATCAATCTACACATTTTGGGGGGTTTTGTGGGTTTTCTTTATTAGACACAAAAGATAGCTGATCGGAGATCACAAGTGGCACCCATTCACTTCGTTTCTGACCTTAAGACTATGGCCTGTAGAATGATCGAAGTGCTCTACTAAGCTAGTTCCTGTTAGAAGCAGTCATCGTCTGGTCTTTATAAAGGTGTAGTGCAGAGCAAACTTTGTCCTATCAGTGCAATAACTTGCTTGCACTCGCCGAGTGTCCTCAGCACTCCCTGCTGACTAGATAATGTTTTACTGGATGGAATTACAATGAAATAATTTATTATTTTCCTGCTCAGTGTGTGTGTGTGTCAAAACTCAGATATTTCAGCACATTTTTGATTTTCACAACTGCCGTTTAACTTCACGGATAGATTTGAGAATCAAGTGTTGCAATAGGTGACTTTCGAAATGATGTAATCCGTCCCAGATTGCTCAGCACGCGTGCGCAGAAACACCCTCTGCCGACGTCCAACGGAGCATCCTCGACGTGTATCATATGTGCCAGATAGAGATTGTACCATGAAACGGCTCACCAAACTTTTAGAGAAGCCAAAAATACTTGGAAACGTACCTGAGGTAAAGGGGTGTGCCTCGACACAATGAAAGATCTAGAGAACTTCCTGATCAACTCATCCAGAAGGTTGATATCTTGCAGTGTGTGTGTGTGTGTGTGTGTGTGTGTGTGTGTGTGTGT
>CM068967.1:12041218-12052624 GCA_035128595.1 Eptatretus atami | reverse complement strand
TTTCGCTCCGACCCCACGACATGACACGAATCGCCCACACCAAAATTGGCCCACAAATCGTCTCGCAAAAACCCCCGGGCTGTGCCCTGGCGACCGGCCGAGGGTCCCGCATGCCCGCTCGGACGTCCGACCAATGCCGATCAAAACGCCCGCTCCGCAAGCGCCAATGTGGCCCGCACTGTACAACATCCCCTTGCTCGATCGCAGCTTCACTGGCCGTAGAGATGAGAAGACATTCACCATCCGTGGGGAATCCGCTACTACCAGCGAGGGCCGAAGGTACATTGTTATGGATAAATCCATGCATGTTTCGCGAGCGGCGTACGTGTCTGCCTTCGAGCACATTCCATACAGTGGTTGGTTCGTTGGCCATTACGAACGTGGTCAGTGCTCGCATTCGCCCGATTCTGTGAGCGTGTGCATGGCGAACACCGATATGTATCAGATATTTGGTTGAAAAGGAACGCGCCTCTTTTACTCCGCACACTCGTATCCCACGCAACGTGGCGTAGAGTCGCCTTTATCGACCTCCGTACATGTTTCGTGCAGCGTGGGCGTCGTGCTGGTTGTGTTTCCTGTGTTGTGAAAAACACCATTCGTGCAGCCTCTTAAGAGATATTCATTCATATGCCTTTTTAATGCAACCAGCAATCTTCCCAGATCATCGGAAGCTCGAGTCGATAATCCCGGACTGCCAAGTGCACTGTATGACTCGCTGCACACGTTGGGTTTAGGGCTCGCTTGGGAACGAGGGCTCTGCGCTGTTAATGCCCGCGCGTCATCATTTCCTCACAGCGGCGCCGCATGCGCTGGCCTCCGTGAGGGCCCATCTCACAGCGAAGGTGCACGTGGCTCAGATTTACCTCAGGAATAATCAGAAAAGATGAGTAGGGACGAAATGAAGAAAAAAATGATGTAAGCAAACCTAGCTATGAGATCATCGCAACGCACGCCCCTGTTATCCCGCTAGACAAGAGGAAAGGGACTATCTACACGTATATTAATGGAATAACTGTCTTGGACCACTATCTCTTGGATGCATGCAATTCCGAGAACCGCAACAATATGTACACACACACACATATATATGTTATATATATATATATATATATGATATATGTATATGTATATATATGTATATATATGTATATATATACATATATATATATATATATATTGCATATACATATTTGGTCAACCGATCAAGATTGGATTATTTAGACATTTTTAAACAATCACAAAGATTGATGTATGTAGCAAAACTCAACCCGGGAGTGCATCTTAGCAATGTTTGGCCAAATTACCTCATTTCCTTCTTTGAGGTCAGTTTCTTCTTGGGTGGGGGGGGGGGTTCTTGTGCCCATGACCTGACCCTGGGTACCCCCAGCATGTATGAAAAATTTGGTAGAGATTGGTCCATGGGTGTGGAATTGTATAGAAATTAAAGAAAAGGCCTCACCTGCCACACACACACACAGACAACTCCTCTTCAGAACTCACAGGGTACCCAGCATTGACCCGTGCTGTTCTAATCCTGTTGGTATTTTGAATAAATGGAATTTTTTTTGTTTGGCCGAAAACACTTCCCTACACTCATTAAGGAATGGGGTCGGGGATCATTTAATATTACCTCTCACATAGCTACAAAGGCTTAGGCACTATGGAGTGATTTTAAAAATCCAACTTTTTTTCAAAATTATCAAACAATTATTTTACCGAAAACACTCCCCACACTCACTGATGAACCTCTGAAAGATTGACGAAGATCTCTTTGGTCATCTTTGTTATCCTTTCAAAAGTAGATTGTGCAAGGTGGGCCAATTGGTCATGACACTGGACTCGGATCCCAGTGGTTGTGGGTTCAAATCCAACTGAATATAGTGTATAGTATTGTCAGGACCCTGGCGGTTAGGTTATTTTCTCCCAACCCAATTCTCGTCGACGGCGGGTTAACACCGACCAAGCCGGATCGCCGAGCGGTTTCTTTTAGAGGCGAACGCGTGATCCTCAGAGATTATGGCGCGTGCGGAGGGGAATGGATAGCAAATGCACGTACATGACGGAAGCACAGCACAAGGGGTTTATCCTCGAACCCATGACAGATAGACAACACAAGCAACTTAAAATAAACACAGGGGTCTAATGAAAATAGATCAAATATTTACAATGGTAATAATTCAAAATGTAATAATAAAACACGAGGTAAATTAAAGCCTAATGTCAAGGCGCCTCTACACATGGACTTTAATAAAGACAAGGGGAAAACGAAATAAAGAAAATCCTCCCATTATTCTGGCACTTAGCTTTGTCCAGAGATGGTCTTTCATGAACTTGGCGATCGAACCGTAGCGTCTTGCGTGGAAACCGCACCCAAAATGGTGCCAAGCCACTCTCTGCAGTCACATACATGAGGTAATTTGTGAGGCGGTATTCAACACCAGGGCTCACCAACCACTGTGCAGCTTCTTCTCATGAACGAATATGCCGAATGTTCCCCTGTTACATGAGATTTGCTCACAACGATCGCCCACCTTCCTCCTTTAAAACCAACGGGAACGCTGAGTTCACTGAGAGGCGCGCTCCTCTTCCTCTCTTTCTTATAACCATACACACTTCGCGACTCAGCTGAATAGGAATTGCTAGCGTCTTGCCCAGCACGCTGCAAATTTCACCAGCATGAACACGATAATCGCGCAGCCATTTCGTCGTGTCGAGAGGAGAGCAAAAATGAGATCCTCTGTCTCAGCCACGTTCCTCACAACAACTCTCCGCTCTTCGATCATGCCCTTCCCTCCCCATGTCACACCGACCAATCATAAACCTCAGGGCATGACTTGCTGGTATGAAACAGGGAAGGCGGGCTTCTCGCCTACTTGGACGTATGGCTCTGTTGTTATTGTGTTATTATTGTTATAAGAACGTAATTCTTTTATTGCTGGCTTGTAAATGCAAAAATGTAGGAAAAGGTCACAAGGGGCAATCACATAATGGGTGAAATTGGCCTTAATCCCAATCTAATTAACACAGCACCAACCCCCGTGTTGTGACACATAACACTTAAGCCCACAGTTTCCCTATTTAATATACATCGAGATGTCTCCTACACATCCACGGACCAAGCAACTCCATACAATCCTAAATTTGCCATGAAATTCCTCCATCTACCCCAACAACCGTAACAGTATTAATGGATTTGGATTCTGTTTTTCTTCAGGAAATTAAGCTAGTCGAAGGAGAAATGCCATGTCATTATTACATTGTCGGTAAAATAAAACCCAGCCGGCTCATTCATGATGTGATGTGATTGCCCACATTGCTTGTGAAGCTGGTATCCAAAATCAAATTAGCAAATGCTGTTGTATTTGTCCAGTCTTTCTAATTCCTTGTAATTCATGTTACATCAAAAATAATGTCTCCCCCATAAAATGTCCTCATCCAAGATGTGATATTGTTGCGGGCCAGGTATCGGCGACGAGCACGACCGCTAGATGGAGCAGTAGAGTCGGCTCCACCGAACACCCGGAATTTATAGGTCGTCACCCCGGATAACTCCGGAGCCGACAGGTCCCTTATCGGACCGAAGTTCGCCAATAGGTCGACCACGTGGGTAGGGTCGATTGCCAATTTCAATTTACCTAAATACCCACGTCGTCCAAACTACTGGGGGAATTCACCCTCGACGGCGCTCGTACGGAACGAGCCGCTAGCGTGCTCGAACCGTGTGCGACCCGAGCGGACGGTCACCGACTTCCGTCGGTCCAAATGTCCCTTACAGCGGCAACAGCCTTTATAATTCACCAAACGCGTCACGCTAAGCCAATAAAGAAACCCAAAACGAACTGATACATTTAACACATGGGTTTATTTACGATGGGGGGGGGGGGAGGAGGAAGCACACAAAAAGCAGAGTTATCCGAATATAAAGATGCACGTACGTACAGCAAGGCACTTAACAATTTATTACTTACTAGACTGGTGCCCACGCCACACACACACACACACACACCACACACACACACACCACACACACACACACACACACACACACACACACAAGAAACGGTGGACACAGCCTTTATTGAGGCCTCCAGCTCGGAGGGGAAAGGCGAGCTGAAGACCAGAGCCTGCCTCAGACCCGTCCACCTCGTGTGGTCTTCGAGCTGATTCAAACCAGCACCAGCAGAGGCGAGCAGAATCCAGACACCGGCGAGCCGCGATCAGCCTCCTCAGCTGCGCTCGTGTCGTCCTGGCGCAACCAAACCTCTCCTCTGTATCCTTCAGAGAGACGGTGCGCACTCCTTGCGGTTCTGTTGGTGGCAGGATCTCTGAATCTCGAGCTGTTTTGCTGTCCGAACGCGCCGCACCCTTATTCACCTGTCTCGGGGGGCAGGGGGGGACGCCTCCGCCCTCCCCGCTCTCCCTTACTGGACGGTTTTGGCGTGCACAATCGCTCGTCGCCCTGTCACTGGCCAACACGAGCAACAAGTCCGTCGATTGGCCGGGGCGTGGTGACGTCACGCGGACCCCTTTCTCCCTGTCGCGGGATCTGATTGGCTGAGCGGCGGTCACCCCACTCGGAGCACGCTGATTGGTCAAGGGCCGCCGCGAGGCTCCTCCTTGAACTCTGCCCACCAAACAGGCAGAGGAACATTATTCTGCATGGCTCCGCCACCAAACAGCCAGAGGAATTTTATCTATGTGGGCTCCCGCCCACGTATGTGCTGACACGCACATAGGCAATGGCATCGGCCAGAGCGAGTGAAGGTGATGCTGGCGTTGTCGTAGTTATGAGGGGTGTAAAAATGAAAGAAAACCCCGACTATCAAAGTAATTCACAGCGCAAGTACATTTATTCACCCATTAGACTAGGGAAAGGGAGCTATCTATCCACATTCACTTATCGAAATAACTGAGCGAAAGGACCTGAATGTTGTGTGCTCATGGGTCCAGATTCGCAACAATATATTGTGTTATTTTCTCTTTTCCTCGTGTACGTTCATTCCCCTCACTCCCTCCATCTTCCCTCCCTTCCAAAATCCTCTGGTCGTCTATAAACCATTTGCCATTTTTATCATGAAGCTCTTTCATGAGCCTAGACCTTGTTAAAAAACTACGTGGACAAGGTCCTCCATTAGCTCAAAGAAACACAAGCTGGATCTTCAGTGGGATATGGGTGAAAAGGGAGGGTGAGAGGGAGAAAAGGAAAAAGAGGTTGGGAGGAGAGGAAAAGAGAGAGGGATGGATTGGAAAGGATGTGGATCAATAAAATTCTGTCCTTTTCTATGCAACAAGTATATTAGTTTTTATAACAAAGAAAAGCTCAGAAAGCGTGAATAATATATTTACCAGGCATGAGGTTTAAGTTGTGCCACCTTTACATTGGAAGAAATTGTATTTTTAAGGAGAGTTGGATGATGTCCGGCTGGCTTCATTATGCCAGCTCGGATGGTGGCCAGCCATGCTTAAGCCTTCAGTAAGATATCCAAGTTTGTTTAATTTAGTACAATCCATGTTATATAGTTACATATAGATCGGTCTTCTGATTTATGTTTCTGAACATTCACACTCACAACAAACTAAATACTAAACAGTCAGTTTCTAACTGTTCACTTTCACCACAACAAAAATACATTTAGGTCAGTGCTCATGGCAATATTTCAAGCAATAACAAAGAGGGTGGAAGGATACATCAATTTATAACTTGCTAGTCATTGTAGCTGTTTAGTTAGTGTTGGATAGCTGATGCATTACGGGAACTTGAAAATTGCAATTTCTGGTGCAGTAGCTGCAGAAGGCGCTGCATCATCGAGGATGTTATTCTTTGGTCATTGATGTCCAGCAGCTATGCACTGGACTTTAAACGTTCCTGTGCTTCAATTTGAAAGAGTAAGCCATTGTGCGCAGGTACAGTGGATACATTTCCAGATTTGAGATTAATTGTCTCATTAGCAGTGCCTGCAGTCGATGGGACTGCTGGACGTGCATATGGCACAAGCATGATAGCAAGGGTTAAAAGCCTAATCCTGAGACTACATTTTCCTTGGCAGGATGGCATAGATGTATGCAAACTTCACCTCTAAGCTGTCTAACCTCGGTTTGAATCTCGGCCACAGCTATAAACTGTCATCCTGATTTCACAGGCAGGGTGATTCCTCAGTGTGTGTACTGTCTCTCGGATGAGCGTTAAAGGGGTGTCCTGTCTGCCTGCATTATTTGGTGGACGTTAAAGATCCCATGGTGTCCTTCACAAAGAGAAGGCGAGCATTCGCCAGCACCATGAACAAATTACAAATTCCTGCTCAAAACCAGCAGGGGGCTGCCATGTCCTCACCCATGTCCTCATCCGCACCCACCCATGCCATTCCTCATTCAGCAGTACTGCAGTAATGTCTCACCCAATGATGCAACCCAGCAGCCTTGTGCTGCATGTGAGAAAGGGAGAGAGAGACAGAGATATAGACAGAGAGAGAGAGAGGACAGAGAGAGAGAGAGAGAGAAGAGAGAGAGAGAGAGAGAGAGAGAGAGAGAAGAGAGAGAGAGAGAGAGAGAGAGAGAGAAGAGAGCAGCACATCAACACCGGACCCAGCATTTTGTCAGTGATCGTAATCGAAGTTTCTCTTCATTCAGAGTGATTCGGGATATGACATTTCCAATATTCCTTCATTTAGTATGTAAATGTGCCCACTGGTTGCATCATTGCTGGGAGCATGGCTGTGCTGCTGATGCAGTGCCTCCTGTAGGTTAGAGTAGGAATTTTTTAACTTCTTCATGTACCGCCGATAGATCTTTACGTCGACCAACGAATGCTGATAGACGGGACCCCCAGGTTAACGTCATCCGAGGAGTGGCGCACAAACACCGATGCCTCGGCCTGCCTAGGAGATACCAGGATGACAGTTTTATAGCTGGGTCGAGATTCAAACCCAGGCTAGACGGCTAAGAGGCAAGTGTGCGCACCTCAAGTATTCCTGCCAACCATCCCAATTTTCCTTAAAATTATGTTTCTTGCTTTAGATAGATTAATTAATGAACCATCTTATTAAGAAAAAGGACTTCCTGTTGGGTTGTTTTCATTCCGCTATCCAACGTCTTCCAAATGTGATTCTCATTGCAGCAGGAAAGGTTTGTAAATCATTGAATTTCAAATTGGGGAATACTGCAGGGTATAAGTCGTTCATCAGATTATGTTTCACCTCACAGTGCAGTTTTTCTTTCCCACAGTTCTTCCTATGTTCCTTCACATTTTCCACTCTGTATGAGACCATGTTGAAGCCTATTGGTCCATGTGCGCGGATGTGCCAGGCTGTGCATCAGCAGTGTGCCCCATTTCTCAGAAAGTTACACTTTGAGTGGCCCGAAAGCCTCGACTGCAACAGATTTCTGCCACACAATGGCCCTGATCACATGTGCATGGAAAGCCAGAAGATAAGGTCGCAGCTGAGGGAGAGATTGAGGTCTGTCTGTCACTGTCGACACTACAATGAATGTCAGCACAATTTTCATAACAAAAGCAATTGTTTTGGTGGCAATTTGGAAATTAACCGTTTGACACGTGCTAACTTTCACACGTAGGTCTGGAACCACAATGGGAAGATCCCAAAGAAGCCTGCCGCCATCTTGGATTCTATCACAACCGTTACACATTTTGTGGCAGCTCTAAACTGCTGCGTTCCACGTTGTGACAATAATGGGCTGTACCCACACTCTGAAAGAATTTTTATAGATGTTTGGATGGTTGTGGGCTTGACAATCTTCCTCATAGCCATTGTAACACTCCTTACATTCATTATTAAACCAAGACGTTTCCCCTACCCTCAAAGAGCTTTCATCTTCTTCACTGCTTGTCTTACCATCCAGGGCCGTGGCGTACTTAATACGGCTGGCTATTGCCAACGTAGAGCTTCTTGCAAGGATTTTATTGATGACGACAACCACGGCCTACTTGCCCCTTAATGGACTAGCTAATTGGCCTGTGCCACCATCTTTGTCCTGCGATATTTTTCTGTGATGGCGGCTGCGGCCTGGTGGGTGGCCGGAGATTGACTTGTATTTGGCCACCACATATCAGTGGGGAGCAGAATCACTTGCTGCTTACGCCGCATATTTGCATGCTGCTGCCTGGGCTCTTCCAGCACTTCAAACAGGAGTGGTCCTGTGTGGCGATGCGTTTCACCCGATGCCCTTACAGCTCTCTGTTACTTTGGCAATGGAAATCCTGCAGCAATTGCTGTCCTTTCCCTCAGCCCCTTGATGGCATTTTTGGTTATTGGCAGTGGCTTTTATGGTACGTTCTTCATTTCTTTGCTCTCATTCATTCATATTTGATCAAAAATTATTTGTTGCATAATCTTAAACTTAACACATAACCGCTTAACATTTGCCCTCTTCCCTTCTTCCATCCACCGACTCGCCAGCGATAAGCCTGGGTCCATCACCGGATCCGTGCTCATTGCATTCCCCAGGCAGCAAGTGTCACCAGCTTCATGTTCAGACTACCAAACTGGCCGCCTTCAGTCTCTTCACGGCCATTCCAATGGTGGCTTCAGTGGTCTTGCAGATTTCTCCAACTTGACCTTGCCAGGAGACTACCAGGGCCTGAAAGGGACTCAGGCTTAGGCCTGGGTCCCAGTGCCTTTATAATTGCATCTGACCTTGTACCTGGTGCTGCACTCTGTTCTGGGTGGCTTCGTCCAAAACTTTGCAGACGTGGCGTGGTTTTGTAAGCCGGAAGAACAGTGGCAATTGACGAGGCCACAAGAATAACTGGAAAGTGGGGAGTGTCTGACAATGGGAGAGAGGAAGGTGGAGGTACAAACCTGGACAGGAAACAGTGGTTTAAGTGAAAGTTCAATGGAATCCAATTTCCTGGCATGACTCCAATTGCAGTTGCTACAAGTCCCCCCCTTCTCCCCACCCCCCCCTCACATTTAATTGACACAGATGGAAGCATGCATGGGTAAAATAGGTAGTTGGATGCACCATCAACCTCGCAAAGTAGTAGGAAGATTCACGATTGCTCAAAAACTGTTTGAATGTTACATTAGGAAGTACTGCAATTTTTCCATCATCTGGATGTGTGTATGGTATTCATATTATAAATGCAATGGCAGGCTTATCTTTCTTTAAGTAGAACCGCATTTAATTTCTTTCAGAAATAATCGGGTGGAATCAAAAGCAATAGTGCGCGTTCTCCATAAGAAGAAGTGTGTGGCTTGGTGGGTGACTTTCCAAAGTTTGAAAAACAAGCCACAGTGCATGCATGGCATATCATCAGAGGTGAACAGCATGGCCACAATGTCTTGTCACCCCTTTAAAAATTGACATTGCCTTTATCACATGAGCTGACAACACTGAAGGGTTCTTACAAATTATACCACATACATTTGGTGGTACTATTTTGCTTTATTACACACCAGCAAATACCATCCATTACATTGCTGATGGAATATAAGAGGGGGGGAGAGGGGTCAGAGAGAGAGATGGGTGAGGGAGAGAGAGAAGGGTGGGAGAGTGAAGTGAGGAGAGGAGAGAGAGGGGAAGGGGAAGGGGAGAGGGAGGGGAGAGAGGGGGAAGAGTAGGTGGGAAAGGGTTAGAGGGAGGGGGGAGCGAGCGAGGAGGGCAAGGAAGAGGAGAGCTAGGAATGGAGAGCGAGGATGGGGGGACAGAGAGGATGGGTCAGAGGATGGGGGTAGAGAGGATGGGGGGCACAGTGAGGAGGGATGGGAGAGTAGGAGGGGAGAGCAAAAGTGAAAAAATGATGGGGGGGGGACAAATGGCAAATGCCGGTCTTTCCTCCCACTCTTCCCCTCCCTCCTGTCTCCCCCCACCCACTGCCTCTCCTCCTCTCATCCCAACCCCTCTCTCCAGACCCACCCCACTGCTTCCCCTCTCTCCTCCCATGTCTACCCTTGCCATCCCTCCTCCCCCTACCCTCCAGACTCCCACCCACCATTCGCTCCCTCCTTCCACTCTTTTCCTCCCTCCTCCCACAAAGGTACCCAACGTTGCCGGGCAATGCCAGGTCCCGGCTCCCACGCTTCCCCTGCCTCCTCCCACCACACATCCCCTCCATCCGAATTCCCACCCCAACCATTTCCCTCCCTCCAGACTCCCACCCCAACCATTCCCCTCCCTCCTCCCACAAGGTACCGGCGTTGCCGCGATCTAACGTACATCTACTGGGACTACCACAATTAAGCACATATTTAAAGACAAATATTTTATTCTCCAACTGCAAAATATGAACAGAAATATCAACAAAACTTAACATATTATTGTAATACTTTTGGCGTTGACAATATTGAGTGGTTTTTTTGGGGCCAGAATGTGTAAATTATTTGGTGTTCCAACTATACAACAGCCCACATCGTTGACTGTGCTGAAAAAGATATTTGAAATCTGTTTTGTTGTCAGACATTCGGAACGCAATCTCTGAACAACTCCTCGTATGTCGGTATCCGGATCAAAATCACGTTTAAAATTTTGCAGGTTGTTTGTGCTACTTTCGGTTTTTGAACAATTAGCGATTAGTAGGTCCCATGACTCTTTCTTCTCCTTTCTTCCCATCGTTGTAACAGTTATTTTTCACATCTTATCCCATATTTGATGATCGCAACTCACCATCTCACCAATTTATCGAGGTAATCCGAAAAAATTTGGGGCTTTTACGGATCTACCTCAGAGATGGCGACAGATGGCAGCTCGATATATCAATTGCAAGTCAATCAATGTGATCCGATAATAAAGTTTTGGCGATGGTTAACCTATAGAGCGCAGAGTGGTAAGGTTCCACAAACTGCTCGCAAATCACACCCGTCGCTTCGCTGAATATGGAGAATGTGGGAGCTAGCCTAATAAATACGCTTTTACGCTTATTCTTAGAATTCGTTCTTTCTTTAATTTTAAGATTTCACTTCAGATTTCTACAGATAAAATCCTCATTTCTAAATTACATTTTGATTATATACTTTAATTAGTCCATGAGTAGTAGATCTTGTTTCCAAAGGCAAGGCTTTTTGAGTAGGCCGAAACAAAATGGCAGCAAGACCCGCTCGATTTAATTTGTGCCTACCAAGGATATGCCTTATGAAATAGCAATATATTATCTTCAAAAGGGGTGTTTAACTTCACCAAACACCAATTTTCATTTCATGGCACTCCTTTGAGTTACCCCTCAGTATGCATGTAAAGTTTCAGGCCGCTAGTTTTCATGGTTTTGGAGTTATGAGGAGATACACACATACTGACTGACACACTGACACACAGACACTGACATTATTATTGGTGGACTTACAGCATATGGCACAAGCCTTTAAGTGTCCAAAGGGGAAAAAAGGATCCGATTTGTTGTTCCATCATTGTCATTACAGCAGAATAATTTTGCACCGTGTTCTGATCCTCTCTCCC
>CM068967.1:12026422-12040926 GCA_035128595.1 Eptatretus atami | reverse complement strand
GCAGCCTCTTAAAAGATATTCATTCATATGCCTTTTTAATGCAACCAGCAATCTTCCCAGATCATCGGAAGCTCGAGTCGATAATCCCGGACTGCCAAGTGCACTGTATGACTCGCTGCACACGTTGGGTTTAGGGCTCGCTTGGGAACGAGGGCTCTGCGCTGTTAATGCCCGCGCGTCATCATTTCCTCACAGCGGCGCCGCATGCGCTGGCCTCCGTGAGGGCCCATCTCACAGCGAAGGTGCACGTGGCTCAGATTTACCTCAGGAATAATCAGAAAAGATGAGTAGGGACGAAATGAAGAAAAAAATGATGTAAGCAAACCTAGCTATGAGATCATCGCAACGCACGCCCCTGTTATCCCGCTAGACAAGAGGAAAGGGACTATCTACACGTATATTAATGGAATAACTGTCTTGGACCACTATCTCTTGGATGCATGCAATTCCGAGAACCGCAACAATATGTACACACACACACATATATATGTTATATATATATATATATATATGATATATGTATATGTATATATATGTATATATATGTATATATATACATATATATATATATATATATTGCATATACATATTTGGTCAACCGATCAAGATTGGATTATTTAGACATTTTTAAACAATCACAAAGATTGATGTATGTAGCAAAACTCAACCCGGGAGTGCATCTTAGCAATGTTTGGCCAAATTACCTCATTTCCTTCTTTGAGGTCAGTTTCTTCTTGGGTGGGGGGGGGGGTTCTTGTGCCCATGACCTGACCCTGGGTACCCCCAGCATGTATGAAAAATTGGTAGAGATTGGTCCATGGGTGTGGAATTGTATAGAAATTAAAGAAAAGGCCTCACACTGCCACACACACACACAGACAACTCACTCTTCAGAACTCACAGGGGTACCCAGCATTGACCCGTGCTGTTCTAATCCTGTTGGTATTTTGAATAAATGGAATTTTTTTTGTTTGGCCGAAAACACTTCCCTACACTCATTAAGGAATGGGGTCGGGGATCATTTAATATTACCTCTCACATAGCTACAAAGGCTTAGGCACTATGGAGTGATTTTAAAAATCCAACTTTTTTTCAAAATTATCAAACAATTATTTTACCGAAAACACTCCCCACACTCACTGATGAACCTCTGAAAGATTGACGAAGATCTCTTTGGTCATCTTTGTTATCCTTTCAAAAGTAGATTGTGCAAGGTGGGCCAATTGGTCATGACACTGGACTCGGATCCCAGTGGTTGTGGGTTCAAATCCAACTGAATATAGTGTATAGTATTGTCAGGACCCTGGCGGTTAGGTTATTTCTCCCAACCCAATTCTCGTCGACCGGCGGTTAACACCGACCAAGCCGGATCGCCGAGCGGTTTCTTTTAGAGGCGAACGCGTGATCCTCAGAGATTATGGCGCGTGCGGAGGGGAATGGATAGCAAAATGCACGTACATGACGGAAGCACAGCACAAGGGGTTTATCCTCGAACCCATGACAGATAGACAACACAAGCAACTTAAAATAAACACAGGGGTCTAATGAAAATAGATCAAATATTTACAATGGTAATAATTCAAAATGTAATAATAAAACACGAGGTAAATTAAAGCCTAATGTCAAGGCGCCTCTACACATGGACTTTAATAAAGACAAGGGGAAAACGAAATAAAGAAAATCCTCCCATTATTCTGGCACTTAGCTTTGTCCAGAGATGGTCTTTCATGAACTTGGCGATCGAACCGTAGCGTCTTGCGTGGAAACCGCACCCAAAATGGTGCCAAGCCACTCTCTGCAGTCACATACATGAGGTAATTTGTGAGGCGGTATTCAACACCAGGGCTCACCAACCACTGTGCAGCTTCTTCTCATGAACGAATATGCCGAATGTTCCCCTGTTACATGAGATTTGCTCACAACGATCGCCCACCTTCCTCCTTTAAAACCAACGGGAACGCTGAGTTCACTGAGAGGCGCGCTCCTCTTCCTCTCTTTCTTATAACCATACACACTTCGCGACTCAGCTGAATAGGAATTGCTAGCGTCTTGCCCAGCACGCTGCAAATTTCACCAGCATGAACACGATAATCGCGCAGCCATTTCGTCGTGTCGAGAGGAGAGCAAAAATGAGATCCTCTGTCTCAGCCACGTTCCTCACAACAACTCTCCGCTCTTCGATCATGCCCTTCCCTCCCCATGTCACACCGACCAATCATAAACCTCAGGGCATGACTTGCTGGTATGAAACAGGGAAGGCGGGCTTCTCGCCTACTTGGACGTATGGCTCTGTTGTTATTGTGTTATTATTGTTATAAGAACGTAATTCTTTTATTGCTGGCTTGTAAATGCAAAAATGTAGGAAAAGGTCACAAGGGGCAATCACATATGGGTGAAATTGGCCTTAATCCCAATCTAATTAACACAGCACCAACCCCCGTGTTGTGACACATAACACTTAAGCCCACAGTTTCCCTATTTAATATACATCGAGATGTCTCCTACACATCCACGGACCAAGCAACTCCATACAATCCTAAATTTGCCATGAAATTCCTCCATCTACCCCAACAACCGTAACAGTATTAATGGATTTGGATTCTGTTTTTCTTCAGGAAATTAAGCTAGTCGAAGGAGAAATGCCATGTCATTATTACATTGTCGGTAAAATAAAACCCAGCCGGCTCATTCATGATGTGATGTGATTGCCCACATTGCTTGTGAAGCTGGTATCCAAAATCAAATTAGCAAATGCTGTTGTATTTGTCCAGTCTTTCTAATTCCTTGTAATTCATGTTACATCAAAAATAATGTCTCCCCCATAAAATGTCCTCATCCAAGATGTGATATTGTTGCGGGCCAGGTATCGGCGACGAGCACGACCGCTAGATGGAGCAGTAGAGTCGGCTCCACCGAACACCCGGAATTTATAGGTCGTCACCCCGGATAACTCCGGAGCCGACAGGTCCCTTATCGGACCGAAGTTCGCCAATAGGTCGACCACGTTGGGTAGGGTCGATTGCCAATTTCAATTTACCTAAATACCCACGTCGTCCAAACTACTGGGGGAATTCACCCTCGACGGCGCTCGTACGGAACGAGCCGCTAGCGTGCTCGAACCGTGTGCGACCCGAGCGGACGGTCACCGACTTCCGTCGGTCCAAATGTCCCTTACAGCGGCAACAGCCTTTATAATTCACCAACACGCGTCACGCTAAGCCAATAAAGAAACCCAAAACGAACTGATACATTTAACACATGGGTTTATTTACGATGGGGGGGGGGGGAGGAGGAAGCACACAAAAAGCAGAGTTATCCGAATATAAAGATGCACGTACGTACAGCAAGGCACTTAACAATTTATTACTTACTAGACTGGTGCCCACGCCACACACACACACACACACACCACACACACACACACCACACACACACACACACACACACACACACACACAAGAAACGGTGGACACAGCCTTTATTGAGGCCTCCAGCTCGGAGGGGAAAGGCGAGCTGAAGACCAGAGCCTGCCTCAGACCCGTCCACCTCGTGTGGTCTTCGAGCTGATTCAAACCAGCACCAGCAGAGGCGAGCAGAATCCAGACACCGGCGAGCCGCGATCAGCCTCCTCAGCTGCGCTCGTGTCGTCCTGGCCAACCAAACCTCTCCTCTGTATCCTTCAGAGAGACGGTGCGCACTCCTTGCGGTTCTGTTGGTGGCAGGATCTCTGAATCTCGAGCTGTTTTGCTGTCCGAACGCGCCGCACCCTTATTCACCTGTCTCGGGGGGCAGGGGGGGACGCCTCCGCCCTCCCCGCTCTCCCTTACTGGACGGTTTTGGCGTGCACAATCGCTCGTCGCCCTGTCACTGGCCAACACGAGCAACAAGTCCGTCGATTGGCCGGCGGCGTGGTGACGTCACGCGGACCCCTTTCTCCCTGTCGCGGGATCTGATTGGCTGAGCGGCGGTCACCCCACTCGGAGCACGCTGATTGGTCAAGGGCCGCCGCGAGGCTCCTCCTTGAACTCTGCCCACCAAACAGGCAGAGGAACATTATTCTGCATGGCTCCGCCACCAAACAGCCAGAGGAATTTTATCTATGTGGGCTCCCGCCCACGTATGTGCTGACACGCACATAGGCAATGGCATCGGCCAGAGCGAGTGAAGGTGATGCTGGCGTTGTCGTAGTTATGAGGGGTGTAAAAATGAAAGAAAACCCCGACTATCAAAGTAATTCACAGCGCAAGTACATTTATTCACCCATTAGACTAGGGAAAGGGAGCTATCTATCCACATTCACTTATCGAAATAACTGAGCGAAAGGACCTGAATGTTGTGTGCTCATGGGTCCAGATTCGCAACAATATATTGTGTTATTTTCTCTTTTCCTCGTGTACGTTCATTCCCCTCACTCCCTCCATCTTCCCTCCCTTCCAAAATCCTCTGGTCGTCTATAAACCATTTGCCATTTTTATCATGAAGCTCTTTCATGAGCCTAGACCTTGTTAAAAAACTACGTGGACAAGGTCCTCCATTAGCTCAAAGAAACACAAGCTGGATCTTCAGTGGGATATGGGTGAAAAGGGAGGGTGAGAGGGAGAAAAGGAAAAAGAGGTTGGGAGGAGAGGAAAAGAGAGAGGGATGGATTGGAAAGGATGTGATCAAAAAATTCTGTCCTTTTCTATGCAACAAGTATATTAGTTTTATAACCAAAGAAAGCTCAGAAAGCTGAAAATATATTTACCAGCATGAGGTTTAAGTTGTGCCACCTTACATTGGAGAAATTGTATTTTTAAGCGAGAGTTGGATGATGTCCGGCTGGCTTCATTATGCCAGCTCGGATGGTTGGCCAGCCCAGTGCTTAAGCCTTCAGTAAGATATCCAAGTTTTGTTAATTTAGTACAATCCATGTTATATAGTTACATATAGATCGGTCTTCTGATTTATGTTTCTGAACATCACACTCACAACAAACTAAATACTAAACAGTCAGTTTCTAACTGTTCACTTTCACCACACAAAAAATACATTTAGGTCAGTGCTCATGGCAATATTTCAAGCAATAACAAAGAGGGTGGAAGGATACATCAATTTATAACTTGCTAGTCATTTAGCTGTTTAGTTAGTGTTGGATAGCTGATGCATTACGGGAACTTGAAAATTGCAATTTCTGGTGCAGTAGCTGCAGAAGGCGCTGCATCATCGAGGATGTTATCTTTGGTCATTGATGTCCAGCAGCTATGCACTGGACTTTAAACGTTCCTGTGCTTCATATTTGAAAGAGTAAGCCATTGTGCGCAGGTACAGTGGATACATTTCCAGATTTGAGATTAATTGTCTCATTAGCAGTGCCTGCAGTCGATGGGACTGCTGGGACGTGCATATGGCACAAGCATGAATAGCAAGGGTTAAAAGCCTAATCCTGAGACTACATTTTCCTTGGCAGGATGGCATAGATGTATGCAACACTCACCTCAAGCTGTCTAACCTCGGTTTGAATCTCGGCCAAGCTATAAACTGTCATCCTGATTTCACAGGCAGGGTGATTCCTCAGTGTGTGTACTGTCTCTCGGATGAGCGTTAAAGGGGTGTCCTGTCTGCCTGCATTATTTGGTGGACGTTAAAGATCCCATGGTGTCCTTCACAAAGAGAAGGCGAGCATTCGCCAGCACCATGAACAAATTACAAATTCCTGCTCAAAACCAGCAGGGGGCTGCCATGTCCTCACCCATGTCCTCATCCGCACCCCCCATGCCATGTCCCTCATTCAGCAGTACTGCAGTAATGTCCTCACCCAATGATGCAACCCAGCAGCCTTGTGCTGCATGTGAGAAAGGGAGAGAGAGACAGAGATATAGACAGAGAGAGAGAGGACAGAGAGAGAGTGAGAGAGAAGAGAGAGAGAGAGAGAGAGAGAGAGAGAGAAGAGAGAGAGAGAGAGAGAGAGAGAGAGAAGAGAAGCAGCACATCAACACCGGACCCAGCATTTTGTCAGTGATCGTAATCGAAGTTTCTCTTCATTCAGAGTGATTCGGGATATGACATTTCCAATATTCCTTCATTTAGTATGTAAATGTGCCCACTGGTTGCATCATTGCTGGGGAGCATGGCTGTGCTGCTGATGCAGTGCCTCCTGTAGGTTAGAGTAGGAATTTTTTAACTTCTTCATGTACCGCCGATAGATCTTTACGTCGACCAACGAATGCTGATAGACGGGACCCCCAGGTTAACGTCTCATCCGAGGAGTGGCGCACAAACACCGATGCCTCGGCCTGCCTAGGAGATACCAGGATGACAGTTTAAGCTGGGTCGAGATTCAAACCCAGGCTAGACGGCTAAGAGGCAAGGTGTGCGCACCTCAAGTATTCCTGCCAACCCATCCCAATTTCCTTAAAATTATGTTTCTTGCTTTAGATAGATTAATTAATGAACCATCTTATTAAGAAAAAGGACTTCCTGTTGGGTTGTTTTCATTCCGCTATCCAACGTCTTCCAAATGTGATTCTCATTGCAGCAGGAAAGGTTTGTAAATCATGAATTTCAAATTGGGGAATACTGCAGGGTATAAGTCGTTCATCAGATTATGTTTCACCTCACAGTGCAGTTTTTCTTTCCCACAGTTCTTCCTATGTTCCTTCACATTTTCCACTCTGTATGAGACCATGTTGTAAGCCTATTGGTCCATGTGCGGATGTGCCAGGCTGTGCATCAGCAGTGTGCCCCATTTCTCAGAAAGTTACACTTTGAGTGGCCGAAAGCCTCGACTGCAACAGATTTCTGCCACACAATGGCCCTGATCACATGTGCATGGAAAGCCAGAAGATAAGGTCGCAGCTGAGGGAGAGATTGAGGTCTGTCTGTCACTGTCGACACTACAATGAATGTCAGCACAATTTTCATAACAAAAGCAATTGTTTTGGTGGCAATTTGGAAATTAACCGTTTGACACGTGCTAACTTTCACACGTAGGTCTGGAACCACAATGGGAAGATCCCAAGAAGCCTGCCGCCATCTTGTGATTCTATCACAACCGTTACACATTTTGTGGCAGCTCTAACTGCTGCGTTCCACGTTGTGACAATAATGGGCTGTACCCACACTCTGAAAGAATTTTTATAGATGTTTGGATGGGTTTGTGGGCATTGACAATCTTCCTCATAGCCATTGTAACACTCCTTACATTCATTATTAAACCAAGACGTTTCCCCTACCCTCAAAGAGCTCTTCATCTTCTTCACTGCTTGTCTTACCATCCAGGGCCGTGTGCGTACTTAATACGGCTGGCTATTGCCAACGTAGAGCTTCTTGCAAGATTTTATTGATGACGACAACCCACGGCCTACTTGCCCCTTAATGGACTAGCTAATTGGCCTGTGCCACCATCTTTGTCCTGCGATATTTTTCTGTGATGGCGGCTGCGGCCTGGTGGGTGGCCGGAGGTTGACTTGGTATTTGGCCACCACATATCAGTGGGAGCAGAATCACTTGCTGCTTACGCCGCATATTTGCATGCTGCTGCCTGGGCTCTTCCAGCACTTCAAACAGGAGTGGTCCTGGTGTGGCGATGCGTTTCACCCGATGCCCTTACAGCTCTCTGTTACTTTGGCAATGGAAATCCTGCAGCAATTGCTGTCCTTTCCCTCAGCCCCTTGATGGCATTTTTGGTTATTGGCAGTGGCTTTTATGGTACGTTCTTCATTTCTTTGCTCTCATTCATTCATATTTGATCAAAAATTATTTGTTGCATAATCTTAAACTTAACACATAACCGCTTTAACATTGCCCTCTTCCCTTCTTCCATCCACCGACATCGCCAGCGATAAGCCTGGGCCATGCACCGGATCCGTGCTCATTGCATTCCCCAGGCAGCAAGTGTCACCAGCTTCATGTTCAGACTACCAAACTGGCCGCCCTTCAGTCTTCACGGCCATTCCAATGGTGGCTTCAGTGGGTCTTGCAGATTTCTCCAACTTGACCTTGCCAGGAGACTACCAGGGCCTGAAAGGGACTCAGGCTTAGGCCTGGGTCCCAGTGCCTTTATATTGCATCTGACCTTGTACCTGGTGCTGCAGCTCTGTTCTGGGTGGCTTCGTCCAAAACTTTGCAGACGTGGCTGGTTTTGTAAGCCGGAAGAACAGTGGCAATGACGATGGCCACAAGAATAACTGGAAAGTGGGGAGTGTCTGACAATGGGAGAGAGGAAGGTGGAGTGTACAAACCTGGACAGGAAACAGTGGTTTAAGTGAAAGTTCAATGGAATCCAATTTCCTGGCATGACTCCAATTGCAGTTGCTACAAGTCCCCCCCTTCTCCCCACCCCCCCCCTCACATTTAATTGACACAGATGGAAGCATGCATGGGTAAAATAGGTAAGTTTGGATAGCACCATCACCTCGCAAGTAGTAGGAAGATTCACGATTGCTCAAAAACTGTTTGAATGTTACATTAGGAAGTACTGCAATTTTTCCATCATCTGGATGTGTGTATGGTATTCATATTATAAATGCAATGGCAGGCTTATCTTTCTTTAAGTAGAACCGCATTTAATTTCTTTCAGAAATAATCGGGTGGAATCAAAAGCAATAGTGCGCGTTCTCCATAAGAAGAAGTGTGTGGCTTGGTGGGTGACTTTCCAAAGTTTGAAAAACAAGCCACAGTGCATGCATGGCATATCGATCAGAGGTGAACAGCATGGCCACAATGTCTTGTCACCCCTTTAAAAATTGACATTGCCTTTTATCACATGAGCTGACAACACTGAAGGGTTCTACAAATTATACCACATACATTTGGTGGTACTATTTTGCTTATTACACACCAGCAAATACCATCCATTACATTGCTGATGGATATAAGAGGGGGGGAGAGGGGTCAGAGAGAGAGATGGGTGAGGAGAGAGAGAGAAGGGTGGGAGAGTGAAGTGAGGAGAGGAGAGAGAGGGGAGGGGAAGGGAGAGGGAGGGGGAGAGAGGGGGAAGAGTAGGGTGGGAAAGGGTTAGAGGGAGGGGGGGAGCGAGCGAGGAGGGGCAAGGAAGAGGAGAGCTAGGAATGGAGAGCGAGGATGGGGGGACAGAGAGGATGGGTCAGAGGATGGGGGGTAGAGAGGATGGGGGGCACAGTGAGGAGGGATGGGAGAGTAGGAGGGGGAGAGCAAAAGTGAAAAAATGTGGGGGGGGGACAAATGGCAAATGCCGGTCTTTCCTCCCACTCTTCCCCTCCCTCCTGTCTCCCCCCACCCACTGCCTCTCCTCCTCTCATCCAACCCCTCTCTCCAGACCCACCCCACTGCTTCCCCTCTCTCCTCCATGTCTACCCTTGCCATCCCTCCTCCCCCTACCCTCCAGACTCCCACCCACCATTCGCTCCCTCCTCCACTCTTTTCCTCCCTCCTCCCACAAAGGTACCCAACGTTGCCGGGCAATGCCAGGTCCCGGCTCCCACCGCTTCCCTGCCTCCTCCCACCACACATCCCCTCCATCCGAATTCCCACCCCAACCATTTCCTCCCTCCAGACTCCCACCCCAACCATTCCCCTCCCTCCTCCCACAAAGGTACCCGGCGTTGCCGCGGATCTAACGTACATCTACTGGACTACCACAATTAAGCACATATTTAAAGACAAATATTTTATTCTCCAACTGCAAAATATGAACAGAAATATCAACAAAACTTAACATATTATTGTAATACTTTTGGCGTTGACAATATTGAGTGGTTTTTTTGGGGCCAGAATGTGTAAATTATTTGGTGTTCCAACTATACAACAGCCCACATCGTTGACTGTGCTGAAAAAGATATTTGAAATCTGTTTTGTTGTCAGACATTCGGAACGCAATCTCTGAACAACTCCTCGTATGTCGGTATCCGGATCAAAATCACGTTTAAAATTTTGCAGGTTGTTTGTGCTACTTTCGGTTTTTGAACAATTAGCGATTAGTAGGTCCCATGACTCTTTCTTCTCCTTTCTTCCCATCGTTGTAACAGTTATTTTTCACATCTTATCCCATATTTGATGATCGCAACTCACCATCTCACCAATTTATCGAGGTAATCCGAAAAAATTTGGGGCTTTTACGGATCTACCTCAGAGATGGCGACAGATGGCAGCTCGATATATCAATTGCAAGTCAATCAATGTGATCCGTATAAAGTTTTGGCGATGGTTAACCTTAGAAGCCAGAGTGGTAAGGTTCACAAACTGCTCGCAAATCACACCCGTCGCTTCGCTGAAATATGGGATGTGGGAGCTGCCTAAATAAATACGCTTTTACGCTTATTCTTAAGAATTCGTTCATTTCTTTAATTTTAAATTTCACTTCAGATTTCTACAGATAAAATCCTCATTTCTAAATTACATTTGATTATATACTTTAATTAGTCCATGAAGTAGATCATGTTTCCAAAGCAAGGCTTTTTGAGTAGCCGAAACAAAATGGCAGCAAGAGACCCGCCGATTTATTTGTGCTACCAAGGGATATGCCTTGATGAAATAAGGCAATTAATATTATTCTTCAAAAGGGGGTGTTTAACTCACCCAAACACCACAATTTTCATTTCTGCACTCCTTTGGAGTTACCCCTCGTATGCATGTAAAGTTTCAGGCCGCTAGGTTTTCTGGTTTGGAGTTATGGAGGAGATACACACATACTGACTGACACATCTGACACACCAGACACTGACATTATTATTGTGGACTTACAGCATAATGCACAAGCCTTTAAGTGTCCACAAGGGAAAAAGGATCCGTTTGTGTTTCCATCATTGTTCATTACAGAGGAATAAATTTTGCACCGTGTTCTGATCCTCTCTCCCACGTTGGGTTTAGGGCTCGCTTGGGAACGAGGGCTCTGCGCTGTTAATGCCCGCGCGTCATCATTTCCTCACAGCGGCGCCGCATGCGCTGGCCTCCGTGAGGGCCCATCTCACAGCGAAGGTGCACGTGGCTCAGATTTACCTCAGGAATAATCAGAAAAGATGATATTAGGGACGAAATGAAGAAAAAATGATGTAAGCAAACCTAGCTATGAGATCATCGCAACGCACGCCCCTGTTATCCCGCTAGACAAGAGGAAAGGGACTATCTACACGTATATTAATGGAATAACTGTCTTGGGACCACTATCTCTTGGATGCATGCAATTCCGAGAACCGCAACAATATGTACACACACACACATATATATGTATATATATATATATATATGTATATGTATATAATATATGTATATATATATGTATATATGTATACATATATATATATATATATATATGTGCATATACATATTTGGTCAACCGATCAAGATTGGATTATTTAGACATTTTTAAACAATCACAAAGATTGATGTATGTAGCAAAACTCAACCCGGGAGTGCATCTTAGCAATGTTTGGCAAATTACTCATTTCCTTCTTTGAGGTCAGTTTCTTCTTGGGGTGGGGGGGGGGGTGTTCTTGTGCCCATGACCTGACCCTGGGTACCCCCAGCATGTATGAAAAATTTGGTAGAGATTGGTCCATGGGTGTGGAATTGTATAGAAATTAAAGAAAAGGCCTCACACTGCCACAACCACACACAGACAATCACTCTCAGAACTGCACAGGGGTACCCAGCATTGACCCGTGCTGTTCTAATCCTGTTGGTATTTTGAATAAATGGAATTTTTTTTGTTTGGCCGAAAACACTTCCCTACACTCATTAAGGAATGGGGTCGGGGATCATTTAATATTACCTCTCACATAGCTACAAAGGCTTAGGCACTATGGAGTGATTTTTAAAAATCCAACTTTTTTTCAAAATTATCAAACAATTATTTTACCGAAAACACTCCCCACACTCACTGATGAACCTCTGAAAGATTGACGAAGATCTCTTTGGTCATCTTTGTTATCCTTTCAAAAGTAGATTGTGCAAGGTGGGCCAATTGGTCATGACACTGGACTCGGATCCCAGTGGTTGTGGGTTCAAATCCAACTGAATATAGTGTATAGTATTGTCAGAGCCCTGGCGGTTAGGTTATTTCTCCCAACCCAATTCTCGTCGACCGGCGGTTAACACCGACCAAGCCGGATCGCCGAGCGGTTTCTTTTAGAGGCGAACGCGTGATCCTCAGAGATTATGGCGCGTGCGGGAGGGGAATGGATAGCAAATGCACGTACATGACGGAAGCACAGCACAAGGGGTTTATCCTCGAACCCATGACAGATAGACAACACAAGCAACTTAAAATAAACACAGGGGTCTAATGAAAATAGATCAAATATTTACAATGGTAATAATTCAAAATGTAATAATAAAACACGAGGTAAATTAAAGCCTAATGTCAAGGCGCCTCTACACATGGACTTTAATAAAGACAAGGGGAAAACGAAATAAAAGAAAATCCTCCCATTATTCTGGCACTTAGCTTTGTCCAGAGATGGTCTTTCATGAACTTGGCGATCGAACCGTAGCGTCTTGCGTGGGAAACCGCACCCAAAATGGTGCCAAGCCACTCTCTGCAGTCACATACATGAGGTAATTTGTGAGGCGGTATTCAACACCAGGGCTCACCAACCACTGTGCAGCTTCTTCTCATGAACGAATATGCCGAATGTTCCCCTGTTACATGAGATTTGCTCACAACGATCGCCCACCTTCCTCCTTTAAAACCCAACGGGATAACGCTGAGTTCACTGAGAGGCGCGCTCCTCTTCCTCTCTTTCTTATAACCATACACACTTCGCGACTCAGCTGAATAGGAATGGCTAGCGTCTTGCCCAGCACGCTGCAAATTTCACCAGCATGAACACGATAATCGCGCAGCCATTTCGTCGTGTCGAGAGGAGAGCAAAAATGAGATCCTCTGTCTCAGCCACGTTCCTCACAACAACTCTCCGCTCTTCAATCATGCCCTTCCCTCCCCATGTCACACCGACCAATCATAAACCTCAGGGGCATGACTTGCTGGTATGAAACAGGGAAGGCGGGGCTTCTCGCCTACTTGGACGTATGGCTCTGTTGTTATTGGTGTTATTATTGTTATAAGAACGTAATTCTTTTATTGCTGGCTTGTAAATGCAAAAATGTAGGAAAAGGTCACAAGGGGCAATCACATACTGGGTGAAATTGGCCTTAATCCCAATCTAATTAACACAGCACCAACCCCCGTGTTGTGACACATAACACTTAAGCCCACAGTTTCCCTATTTAATATACATCGAGATGTCTCCTACACATCCACGGACCAAGCAACTCCATACAATCCTAAATTTGCCATGAAATTCCTCCATCTACCCCAACAACCGTAACAGTATTAATGGATTTGGATTCTGTTTTTCTTCAGGAAATTAAGCTAGTCGAAGGAGAAATGCCATGTCATTATTACATTGTCGGTAAAATAAAACCCAGCCGGCTCATTCATGATGTGATGTGATTGCCCACATTGCTTGTGAAGCTGGTATCCAAAATCAAATTAGCAAATGCTGTGTTGATTTGTCCAGTCTTTCTAATTCCTTGTAATTCATGTTACATCAAAAATAATGTCTCCCCCATAAAATGTCCTCATCCAAGATGTGATATTGTTGCGGGCCAGGTATCGGCGACGAGCACGACCGCTAGATGGAGCAGTTTAGAGGTCGGTTCCACCGAACACCCCGGAATTTATAGGTCGTCACCCCGGATAACTCCGGAGCCGACAGGTCCTTATCGGACCGAAGTTCGCCAATAGGTCGACCACGTGGGGTAGGTCGATTGCCAATTTCAATTTACCTAAATACCCACGTCGTCCAAACTACTGGGGGAATTCACCCTCGACGGCGCTCGTACGGAACGAGCCGCTAGCGTGCTCGAACCGTGTGCGACCGACGGACGGTCACCGAGCTTCCGTCGGTCCAAAGTCCCTTTACAGCGGCAACAGCCTTTATAATTCACCAACACGCGTCACGCTAAGCCAATAAAGAAACCCAAAACGAACTGATACATTTAACACATGGGTTTATTTACGATGGGGGGGGGGGAGGAGGGAAGCACACAAAAAGCAGAGTTATCCGAATATAAAGATGCACGTACGTACAGCAAGGCACTTAACAATTTATTACTTACTAGACTGGTGCCCCAGCACACACACACACACACACACACACCACACACACACACACACACACACACACACACAACACACACACACAAGAAAACGTGGACACAGCCTTTATTGAGGCCTCCAGCTCGAGGGGAAAGGCGAGCTGAAGACCAGAGCCTGCCTCAACCGTCCACCTCGTGTGGTCTTCGAGCTGATTCAAACCAGGCACCAGCGAGAGGCGAGCAGAATCCAGACACCGGCGAGCCGCGATCAGCCTCCTCAGCTGCGCTCGGTGCTCGTCCTGGCAACCAAACCTCTCCTCTGTATCCTTCAGAGAGACGGTGCGCACTCCTTGCGGTTCTGTTGGTGGCAGGATCTCTGAATCTCGAGCTGTTTTGCTGTCCGAACGCGCCGCACCCTTATTCACCCTGTCTCGGGGGGCAGGGGGGGG
>CM068967.1:11998809-12014328 GCA_035128595.1 Eptatretus atami | reverse complement strand
CCCAAAAGTACGGTGGCAATTACACACAATAAAAACAGAACGCATGAACCCATTTTCACCACAACACTGTGTCACACATGTAACTTACAAACACGTAAGGGCGCCGCCATAGTCGGCCTTCACTTCTGTATCTCAGACTCCAACACCGGACCTTCCTCGGTCGGCGCTCTAACCTCGGAATCGAACCCCACAACTCGAGTGTGGCAATTCAATTGGACTAACCCAGTCATGATGTGAGGAAAAATGCTCTCACTTTTCACACTGCTGATGCCAAGATGACCCCGCTGTGGAAAATATTGACATTCATGCGTCAGAAGGAAGAAAAGAAAGTCCATTTTAACACAAACGTGATAATTAAAAATTAATTCCTTTTAAAACATTAATTTATACGACAGCACGGACCGAGTGACGATATTATCGCAAATGAGGAAGAAAAGATACGTACGCAATAACAGCTGGTCATGGATGGTCAAAGGGAAAACTGAACTGAGAGAGGCATTTACCGCGGGCGCAGAAACTGATGGTCGCTCTCTGAGGTGAATCGTCCGCTGATGTGCCAAGGGACGCGTGCGCTCTGGCGACGTCCTGAGCGGGAAGTGATCATTCGAGTTCGCATCACAACGACCAGCTCCGTCGCGAAAACGAGAAACATCTTCATCTCACGGAGCATTACCATGGACCACCACGGACCACCAAAAGTGGTGAGCAAGAGCTAAGGGTGGTTTCAATTGGGTCTGAGGCAATTGATTTGTATGTATTTCTGATAGGGCGATCGGGGAGTTACAAAAATGTGATTAGTCTCACCCCAAGGAATGTGAGACTATTGTAACGTGTTGGTGTGTTGTGTGTTTGGGGTCGTGGTGTGTGTGTGGGTGTGTGGTGTGGTGGTGTGTGTGGTGTGTTGTGTGTGTGTGTGTGTGCGCGCGTGCGTGTGTGTGTGTGTGTGTGTGTGTGTGTGTGGTGTGCGCCGTGCGTGTGTGTGTGGTGTGTGGCGCCGTGGTGGTTGTGGGTGGGGTGTGTGTGTGTGTGTGCGCGCGTGCTGTGTGTCGTTGTGTGTGTCGTGTGTGTCGGTGTGTGTGTGGTGCGCGCGTGTTCGTCGTGTTGGTGTGTGTTGTGCGTGTGTGTGCGCGCGGCGTGTGTGTGTGTTGTTGGGTGCTGTGCGGTCGTAAGTGTGTGTGTGTGTGTTATACGTTAAATGAACTAGAAAACGTTACAAACGTTTAACAGTTTATAAAGCATATGCAGTGAGAATCTCGATCCAAAGAATTTTAAGCAATATATGCATGTATTGCATGTACTATTACAAGAGCGCAAGTGAGACAACAATAATACCCCGCAACAAGAGGTAATACAGAATTGTGCTACAACATGGAAAACAGCATCCTGGTTGCCATGGCAACCTCTTTAGAAGACTAACGTATGTCGCGATACACCGTCTCCACAGCCTGTACCTATGTACCAAATATGAAACGTGAAAGTTGAAAACTTTGGGAGTTAGACACTTCCTACACTCATAAGGCAATGGGGTCGGGGATATTTAATATTACCTCTCACATAGCTACAAAGGCTTTAGGCACTATTGGAGTATTTTAAAATTCCAACTTTTTTTTCAAATTATCAACAATTATTTACCGAAAACCTCCCCACACATACTGATGAACCTCTGAAAGATTGACGAAGATCTCTTTGGTCATTCTTTTGTTATCCTTCAAAGTAGATTGTGCAAGGTGGGCAATTGGTCATGAACTGGTATGCCGCGCGAATCCCGTGAGGTTAGATGAGTAGGTTTCAATCCATACCTGAATATGTGTATTAGTATTGCAGAGCCCTGGCGGTAGGTTATTTTATCGTCGCAACCATTCTCGTCGACCGGCGTAACACGACCAAGCCGGATCGGCGAGCGCGTTTTTTTAAGGGGCGCGCAGTGATCCTCAGAGTTATGGCGCCGTGCGGGAGGGGAATGGATAGCAAATGCACGGTACAATGGGAAGCACAGCACAGGTGTTTATCCTCGACCCATGACAGATAGACAACACAAGCAACTAAATAAACACAGGGGTCTAATGAAAATAGATCAAACTATTTACAGATGGAATAATCACAAATGTAATAATAAACACGAGGTAAATTAAAGCCTAATGTCAAGCGCCATCTACACATGGCTTATTAATAAAGACAAGGGAAACGAAATAAAAAGAAAATCTCCCATTCTGGGCACTTAGCTTTGTCAGAGATGGGTCCTTTTCATGAAACTTGGCGATCGAACCGCTTAGCGTCTTGCGTGGGAAACCGCACCCAAAATGTGCCAAGCCATCTCTGCAGTCACCTACACTTGGGTTTTGTGAGGCGGTATTCACACCAGGGATCAACACCAGGTCACCAACCACTTGTCGCAGCTTCTTCTCATGAACGAATATGCTAATGTTCCTTTACATTGAGATTTGCTCCAACGATCGCCCACCTTCCTCCTTTTAAAACCCACGGATAACCGCTGAGCTTCCTGAGAGGCGCGCTCCTTTCCCTCTTCTTTTCTTCATAACCTACACACTTCGCGACTTCGCTGAATAGGATGCTAGCGTCTGCCCAGCACGCTGCCCAAAAAATTTCACCAAGCATGAACAACGATATATCCGCAGCCATTTCGTTGTGTCTAGGGGAGAGCAAAAATTTGAGATCCTTGTCTCAGCACGTTCCTCACCACAACTCTCGCTTCTTTCGATCATGCCCTTCCCTCCCATGTCACACGACCAATCATTAAACCTCGGGGATGACTTGCTGGTATGAAACAGGGAAGGCGGCGGCTTCTCGCCTAACTTGGACGTATGGCTTCTGTTGTTATTGCGTGTATTATTGTCTATAAAACGTAATTTCTTTTATTGCTGGCTTGTAATGCAAAAATGTAGGAAAAAGGTCACAAGGGGCAATCAATAATGGTGAAATTGGGCTTAATCCATCTACTTAACCATGCACAACCCCCGTGTTGTGACACAAAACACTTAAGCCCACAGTTTCCCTATTAATATGTACATCGAGATGTTCTCCTACACATCCACGCACCAGCAACCTCCATACAATCCTAAAAATTTGCCATGAAATTCCATCCATCTACCCCAACAACAGTAACAGTATTAATGGCATTTGGGATTCTGTTTTTTTCTTCAGGAAATTAAGCTAGCTCGAAGGAGAAATGCCATGTCATTATTCACATTGTCTGGGTAAATAAAACCAGCGGGCTTCATTCATGATGTGATGTGATTGCCCACATTTGCTTGTGAAGGCTTGGTATCGCAAATCACAATTAGCAAATGCTGGTGTTGATTGGTCCAGCCTAATTCTTGTAATTTTTATGGTTACATCAAAAAAATTAATGTCTCCCCATTAAAATAGTCTTCATTCCAGAATGTGATATTGTTGCGGGCCAGGTTCGGCGCGAGCACGACCGCTAGATGGAGTGCAAGAAGGGACTCACCGACACCCGGGATTTAGATGTCGTCACCTTTTCGGATAACTCCGGTTAGCGGGGTCCCTTACACCTGAATTCGCAATAAGTTACACCAGCGTGGGGTCAGGGTCAATTGCCATTTCAAATTTTACCTAAAGGCATTTACCCACGTGGTCGCCAAGATTACCGGGAATATTACACCCTCGACGGCCTCTACGGAACGAGCCGCTAGCTGCTCGAACCGTAGGTGTGCGACCGATGCGGAACGGTCACCCGAGCTTTCCGTCGGTCCAAATGTCCCTTTACAGCGGCCAACAGCCTTTATAATTCACAACACGCGTTCCGCTAAGCCAAATAAAAGAAACAAAACGAACTGATACAGTAACCACAGGGTTATTATACGGATGGGGGGGGGGGGAGGAGCGGAAGCACACAAAACAGAGTTATTCGAATATAAGATGCACGTACGTTACAGCAAGGCACTTAACAATTTATTACTTACGCTTACGACTGTGCCCCACGCATCACACACACACGATCCACAACACACACACACAACCACAACACACAACACACAACACACACACACACCACACACACAAGAAACGCGTGGACACAGCCTTTATTTGAGGCTCCAGCTCGGAGGGAAAGGCGAGCTGTAACCAGAGCCTGCCTCAGACCGTCCACCTCGTGTGGTTTCGAGCTGTTTCAAACCAGGACCAGCGACGAGCGCTGAGCAGAATCCAGACACCGAGCGAGCCGCGATCAGCCTTCGCTCATCTGCGCTCGGTGCCGTCCTGGCAACCAACCTCTCCTCCGTAGTATCCTTCAGAGAGCACGGTGCGCACTCCTTGCGGTTCTGTGGTGGAGGATTCTGAATCTCGAAGCTGTTTTTGCCTGCCGGAAACGCGCCGCACCCTTATTCACACCTGTCTCGGGGGGCAGGGGGGGGGACGGCCTCGCCCTCCCCGCTCTCCCTTACTTGGACGGTTTTGGCGTGCACGAATCGCTCGTCGCCTAGTCACTGGCCAACACGAGCAACAAAAGTCCGTCGATGGCCCGGGGCGTGGTGGCACGCGACCCTTTCTCCCTGTCGCGGGATCTGATTGGCTGAGCGCGGGTCACCCCAACTCGGAGACCGCTGATTGGTCAAGGGGCCGCCGCCCGAGGCTCCTCTTGAATTGCCCACCAAACAGGGCAGAAGGAACATTTATTCTCTATGGGCTCCCCCACCAAACAGCCGAGGGAATTTTATTTCTATGTGGGCTCCCGCCACGTATTGCTGACACGACATTAGGCAATGCATTCGGCCGAGGAGAGTGAAGGTGATGCTTTGGCGTTGTCGTAGTTATGAGGGGTGTAAAATGGAAAGAAAACCCCGACTATTTCAAAGTAATTTCACAGCGCAAAGTACATTTATTTCACCCCTAGACTAGGGAAAGGGAGGCTATTTTATCCACATTCACTTATCGAAATAACTGAAGCGGAAAGACCTGAATGTTGTGGTGCTCATGGTTCCAGATTGCAAAAATATATATGTGTTATTTCTCTTTTCCTTCAGTGTACGTCATTCCCCTTCACTCCCTCCCATCTTCCCTCCCTTCCAAAATCCTCTGGTCGTCTATAAACCATTTGCCCATTTATCATGAAGCTCTTTTCATGAGATGACCCTTGTATAAAACTATCGTGGACAAGGTCCTCCATTTAGTCAAAGAAAGTGAAACACAAAGTGGATCTTCAGGTGGGATATGGGTTGAAAGGGAGGGTGAGAGGTGAGAAAGGAAAGAGCGTTGGCGAGGAGAGGGAAAAGAGAGGAGGGATGGATTGGGAAAGGATTATGAGAGATCCAAAAAATTCTGTCCATTTTCTATTGCAAACAAGTATATTTATGTTTTATAACCAAAGAAGCTCAGAAAAGCTTGAAATTAATATACTTTACCAGCATGAGGTTAAGCTGTGCACCTTACATGGAGGAGAAAATTGTATTTTTAAGGAGAGTTGGAATGATGTCCGGCTGGCTTCATTATGCAGCTCGGATATGGTTGGCAGCCCAGTGCTTAGCCTTCAGTAAGATATCCAAGTTTGTATTAATTTAGTACATCCATGTTATATAGTTACATATAGATCGGTTCTTCCTGATTTAATGTTTCTGAACATTCACACTCACAACAAACTAAATACTAAACAGTCAGTTTTCTCAACTGTTTCAACTTTTCACCACAAACAAAAAAACATTTAGGTCAGTGTCATTGCAATTTTCAAAAGCAATAACAAAGAAGGGTGGAAGTGATACATCAATTTATACTTGCTAGTCATTGAGTCTGTTTTGTTTTAGTGTTGTTTATAGCTGTGGCATTACGGGACTTGAAATTCCATTTCTGGTTTGCAGTAGCTGCAGAAGGCGCCTGATCATCGAGGATGTTATTTCTTGGCAGTTGTGTCCAGCAAGCTATGACTGGACTTTAAACGTTCCTGTTGCTTCATTTGAAAGAGTAAGCCATTGTGCGCAGGTACAGTGGATACATTTTTCAGATTGAGATTAATTGTCTCATTAGCAGTGCTGCAGTCGATGGGGACTGCTGGGGACGTTGCATATGGCACAAGCATTTGATAGCAAGGCGTTAAAAAAGGCCTAATCCTAGACTAATTCTCCTTGCAGGATTGGCATAGATGTATCACCTCAACTTAAGCTGTCTAACCTCGGTTTGAATCTCGGCTCAAGCTATAAACTGTCATCCTGAGTTTCACAGCAGGGTGATTCCTCAGTGTGTGTACTGTCTCTCGGATGCGCGTATAAAGGGGCGTGTCCTGTCTGCACTGCAATTTATTTGGTGACAGTTAAAGATCCCTGGTCATGTCTTCACAAAAGAGAAGGCGGAGCATTCGCCAGCACCATGAACAAATTACAAATTCCTGCTCAAACCAGCAGGGGCTTGCACATTCCCTCACCCATGTCCTCATCCGCACCCCACCCATGCCATCTTTCCTTCTCAGCAGACATGCAGTATGGTCCTACCCACTGATGCAACCAGAGCCTTGTGCTGCATGTGAGAAAGGGAGAGAGAGACAGAGATTATAGACAGAGCTGAGGAGACAGAGAGAGGAGAGAGAGAGAGGAGAGAGGAGAGAGAGAGAGAGAGAACGAGAGAGAGAGAGAGAGGGAGAGAGAGAGAAGCAGGCACCATCAACACCGGACCAGCATTTTTGTCAGTGATCGTATCGAACGTTCTCTTCATTCAGAGTTGATTTCGGGATATGCCATTTCCAATTTCCTTCCATTTAGTATGTTAAATGTGCCCACTGGTTGCATCTTGCTGGAGGCATGGCTTTGCTGCTGATGACAGTGCCTCCTGTAGGTTAGAGTAGGAATTTTTAACTTCTCTCATGGTTTCCGCCGATAGATCTTTACGTCGACCAACGAAGCTTGATAGACGGGCCCCCAGCCCGCGGTTAACGTCCATCCGAGGGTGGCGCACAAACCCGATGCCTCGGCGCCTGGAGATTACCAGGATGACAGTTTATAGCTGGGTCGAGATTCAAACCCAGGCAGACGGCTAAGAGGCAAGTGTGCGCACCTCAAGGTTTTCCTTGCCAACCATCCCAATTTTTCCTTAAATTATGTTTCTTGCTTTAGATAATAATTAATGAACATTCTTATAAGAAAAAAGGACTTCACCTGTTGGGTTTGTTTCATTTCCGCTATTCAACGGTCTTCAAATGTTGATTCTCATGACAGCAGGAAAGGTTTGGTAAATCATGATTTCAAATTGGGGATACTGCAGGGTTAAGTCGTTCCATCAGATTATGTTTCACTCACAGGTGCAGTTTTTTTTTCCCACAGTTCTCCTTATGTTCTTCACATTTTTTCACTCTGTGATTGAGACCTGTGATCCTATGGTCCATGTGCGGGGGATGTTGCCAGGGCTGTGGCATCAGCAGTGGCCCATTTCTCAGAAAGTTACCTTTGGAGTGGCCCGAAAGCCTCGACTGCTAACAGATTTCTGCACCACAAATGGCCCTGATACATGTGCCATGGGAAAGCCCAGAGATAAGGTCGCAGCTTGGAGGGAGACGATTGAGGTCTGTCTGTCACTTTCGACACTACAATGAATGTCAGGCACAATTATTTATAACAAAAGCAATTTTTTGTGGCAATTTGAAATTAGACATGACACGTTTGCTAACTTTCAACAGCGTAGGTCTGGAAACACAATGGGAAAGATCCCAAAGAAGCCTGCCGCCATCTTGGATTCTATCACAACCGTTACCATTTGTGGCAGCTCTAAAACTGGCTGCGTTCCCACGTGTGACAATAATGGGCTGTACCACACTCTGAAAGAATTTTTATAGATGTTGGATGGTTTGTGGGATCGACGTATCTTCACTCAAGGCCATGTAACACTCCTTACATTCATTATTTAAACCAGACGATTTCCCTACCCTCAAAGAGCTTTCTATCTTCTTCACTGCTTGTCATACCATCCAGGCCCGTGGCGTACTTTAATTACGGCTGGTATTGGCCAACGTTAGCAGCTTCTTGCAAGATTTTATTGACGACAACCACAGCCTACTTGCCCCTTAATGGACAGCTAATTCGGCCGTTTGCCACCATCTTTGTCCTGCGATATTTTTCGTGATGGCGGCTGCGGCCTGGTGGGTTGGCCGGAGGATTGACTTGGTATTATTCTGGCACCATATCAGTGGGGAGCAGAATCACTTGCTGCTTTAGCCGCATTATTTGCATGCTGCTTGCCTGGGCTCGTTCCAGCACTTCACAGGAGTGGTCCTGAGTGTGGCGATGCGTTTCAACCTGATTGCCCTTACAGCGTCTTGTACTTTGGGCAATGGAAATCCTGCAGCAATTGCTGTTCCTTTCCCTCAGCCCCTGATGGCATTTTGGGCATTTGCAGTGCTTTTTACGGTACGTTTTCATTTCTTTGCTCTCATTCATTCTATTGATTTCAAAAATTATTTGTTGCATATCTTAAACTTAACACATAACCGCTTTAACATTGCCCTGCTTCCCTTTTCCATCCACGACATCGCCAGCGATAAGCCTGGTGTCCAGCACGGATCCATAGTGCCTCATTGGCATTCCCCAGGCAGCAAGGTGTCAACCAGCTTCATGTTCAGATACCAAACTTGGCGCCATTCAGTCTTCTCACGGGCATCCAATGGCCAGTGGCTGCAGATTCTCCAACTTACTCTTGCCAGGAGTATACCAGGGCCTTGAAAGGGACTTCAGGCTTTAGGCCTGGTCCCAGTTGCCTTTATAATGCATCTGACCTTGTACCTGTGCTGCAGCTCTTGTCTGGGTGGTTCGGTCCAAACTTTGCAGACTTGTGGCGTGGGTTTTGTACAGCCGAAGGAACAGTGCGCAATGTGCGAGGCCACAAGAATAACTGGAAGTGGGGGAGTGTTCTGACAATGTGGAAGAGAGGAAGGTGGAGTGTTACAAACCTGGACGGAAACAGTGGTTTAAGTGGAAAGTTCAATGGATCGCAATTTCCTGGCATGACTCCAATTGCAGTTGCTACAAGTCCCCCCCCTTCTCCCCACCCCCCCTACATTTAATTGGACAACAGATGGAAGCATCGATGGGTTAATAATAGTAAGTTTGGACACCATCACTCGCAAGTAAGTAGAAGATTCACGTGCTCCAAAAACTGTGTTGAATGTTACATAGAAGTACTTGCAATTTTTCCATCAATCTTGGATGTGTGTATGTATTCTATTTAAATGCAATGGCAGGCTTATCTTTCTTTTAAGTAGAACCGCATTTAAATTGTCTTTCAGAAATAATCGGGTGGAATCTAAAGCAATAGTGCGCGTTCTCCATTAAGAAAGAAGTGTGGTGGCTTGTGTTGGTGACTCTTTCCAAGTTTGAAAAACAAAGCCACAGTGCATGCATGCATTGCATCAGGAGTGTGAACACAGTGGCAGCACAATGTCTTGTCACCCCTTGTAAAATGTGACTTGCCTTTTATCACATGAGCTGCATACACTGAAGGGTTCTACAATTATACCACATACAGTTGTGGTACTATTTTTGCTTTATTACACCACCAGGCAAATACCATCCGTTAATTGCTTGATGGGAATACTTAAGGGGGGGGAGAGGTCGAAGGAATGGGTGAGGAGAGGAGAGAGGGTGGGAGAGTGAAGTGAGAGGGAGGGGAGAGGGGGAGAGGGGAGGGAGAGAGGGGGGAGAGTAGGGTGGGAAAGAGGGGTTAGAGGGAGGGTGGAGGTAGCAGGGGAGGGGCAAGTGAAGAGGAGAGCAGGAATGGAAGCGAGGATGGGGGGACACGAGAGGATGGGGGTCAGAGGATGGGGGTAGAGAAGGATGGGGGGGGCACAGTGAGGCAGGATGGAGAGTGAGGAGGGGGTAGAGCAAAGTGAAAAAAGTGGTGGGGGGGGGACATATTGGCAATGCCGTCTTTCCTCCCACTCTTCCTCCTCCTGTTCTCCCCCCCCCACTGCCTCTCCCTCCTTCTCATCCAACCCTCTCTCCAGACCCACGCCACCCTTCCCCTCTCTCCTCCCATGTCTACCCCTTGCCATCCCTCCTCCCCTACCCTCCAGACTCCACCCTACCCATTTCTCCTCCCTCCTCCACTCTTTTCTCCCTTCCTCCCACAAAGGTACCCAACGTTGCGGGCAATGCCAGGTTCCGGCTGCCACCGCTTCCCCTGCCTCCTCCACCACCACATCCCTCCATCCGAATTCCCACCCAACCATTTCCCTCCCTCCAGGACTCCCCCCCAACCATCCCTCCCTCCTCCCACAAAAGGTACCCTGGCGTTGCCCGCGGATCTAACGTACAAATCTACTGGACTACCACAATTAAGCCACATATTAAAGACAAAATTTTTATTCTCAAACTGCTAAAATATTGAACAGAAATATCACAAAAACTGAACATTTATTGTATTACTTTTTGGGTTTGACAATAGTTGAAGTGTTTTTTGGGCCAGATGTGTAAATTATTGGTGTTCCAACTATACAACAGCCACAATCGTTGACTGTTTGAAAAAGTATTGAAGATCTAGTTTTGTTGTCAGACATTCGAACGCAATCTTTAGAAAACACTCTTCCCCGCGATATGTCGTATCGGATTCAAAATTCACGTCTTTAAAAATTTTTGCAGTGTTTTGTGCGCTTTCGGTTTTGACAATTAGCGAATTAGTAGGTCTCCATGACTCTTTCTTCTCCTTTCTTCCCATCGTTGTAACAGTTATTTTTCACATCTTATCCAGTATTTGATTGCATCGCAACTCACCATCTCACCAATTTATCGTAATCGAAAAAATTTGGCTTTTACGGATCTACCTCGAGATGGCGGAACAGTATGGCGGCTCGTATATCATTGCAAGGTCAATCAATGTTGATCCATAAAGTTTTGTGCATGGTTAACCTTGAGAGCTCAGAAGGAGTAAGGTCACAAACTGGCTCGCAAATCACCACCGCTCGCTTCGCTGAATATGGGAGAATGTGGGAGCATAGCCTTAAATACGCTTTTACGCTATTTCTAAGATATCGTCATTTCTTTTAATTTTAAGATTTCACTCTTCAGATTTCTAACAAGATAAAATCCTCAAAATTTCTAAATTACATTTTGATTATATACTTTATTAGTCCATGAGAGTAATCGTTGTTTCCAAGGCAGCTTTTTGAGTAGGCCGAACCAATAATGGCAGCAAAAGACCCTGCGATTTAATGTTGTGCTTACCAAGGATATGCCTTTCGATGAAAGTAAGCAATTAATGTATCTTCAAAGGGGTGTTTAATTTCACCCAAACAACCCAATTTCCATTCATGCACTCCTTTGAGTTCACCCTCGTATGCATGTAAAGTTTCAGGCGCCCAGGTTTCATGTTTGGAGTTATGGGAGGATACACACATACTGACTGACACTGACTCACACAGACACTGACATTTTTATTGTGGTATTTACGATATGGCACAAGCCTTAAGTGTCCAAGGAAAAAGGATTCCGTTTGTGTTCCATCTTGTCATGTACAGAGAATATTTTTGCACGTGTTCTGTGGGAGTTTATCTGGAGTGTTGTGAGGTGATTACTATTAAAAGAAAGTCCTCACTTACAACATGGTTACACTTCACTCAAGTCTATAAAAAAAATGGAGAAAGGGAATGAATTAACACTGCACACAAAGATAGTCACTTTACAACGGCGTGACAAGACATTTGGTCCTCCCTGTACAAATCCGTGAAGCAATGGGAGGGAAGGAAGTGGGGGGTATGGGGGGGGGAGAAGTCTTTATGATAAGGTTGCTTAAGAAATTGCAATAATATTTGTTTGGTTTCCAGTACCAAACTAGGCTATAAATAGGACATTTATTGACACCCAATTTAAAGTAAATTTGCTTAAACTGCTCCATATCATACGACGATGAAAGGTAAACTTGTTGAAAGGAAAGATATATCCAGTCCAGGTACATGGATTGTGGTGTTCGTGGGGGCTGGCAGGATGGCCTGGAGGTATGCGACACTCGCCACAATCCGACCCAGCTATAATACTGTATTCGGTGTTTCACAGGAGGGTGATTTCATCAATTGATGTGACATCCTTCGGTATGGACGTTAAACTGGAGTCCGTCTGCCGCTGCTTAATTGGTGGAGGTAAAATTCCCACGGGCACGGTTCTTTTGCGGAAGGTAGGTGAGCCATCTCGGTACCCCATAGAACAAATTGCAAAAATATGCAAATCCTTCCTGAACCTACAGGGGGCACTTGCCATCAGCACCAACAGCACGCCCCTCCAACCAAAATTTGATGCTATCGCAGCCATGTGCAGCACACTAAAGAATAAGAAGTATTTGTGGGGCACTCCCCCCCCCCTTCAAATATGTTTCTTACCTGTTAAATTGGTTCACGAGCGCCTGCCAGGTGACCACTATATTCGTTATGTCTGTGTGTCTGTTCTGTTCTGTCTGTGTGTCTGTTCTGTTCAGGAGCATAACTCTGTGGACTTGATCCATCTTGATTGAAGCTTGGTTATCGTGTTCGATATCCAATGTCTAGTTGTGTTTCCTGGATGACGCGTGCTACGCCCATTGTGGGCGGAGCCACGCCCAAAAAATAGCCATTTTTCAGGGTGGTAGTCGGATTTAAAATCTTATCTTCGTCCTAGGGAATTTGACTGAATGGAATGGGTTCTTCGTATTTGAATAGCAAAATGATTATTCTAAAACTTGTCGTATGTCCGATTTTTCATTTTAGTTCCAGGTCAAAAAACTTAGAAAATTGCGAAATTTTTGCATAAAAATCAATACGACCGGCACCAACCTTGACGAGCTTAGGATGGACAATATTTTTTTATGCATAATCTCTTGAGTCATTCCCACCTAAAGTCTCTGAAACCATTTTGCTCTATCTCGAACACCTTGCCCGTGGCGCCCCTTCAAGTATTGTTTTATACGCTGATTCTCAACAGTATGGATAATCCGAGAGAGTGCGAAATGCCCACATAGCCTATTATGACGTTATATTGTTCCTGAGATAGTTCCAGAGGAGTTTTGCACCAAAGGTTAATCCTCTGACCTTTGACTTTACAAGGCCACAAAAAGGTCATTTCAACAGTTGTGGGAATCGAACCAGAGTTTTCGACCCCTCTTCCGACGAACGAACTTCCAATAAGTCTATGCACGTACATGTTTCCTTATTTTAATTGCTCCACAACATTGTTTGCTGACCTTTTACAGGTATGCAAAAGGTCAAATTTTGAAGTTGTTTGACGAAACGGGTTTTCGGACATTTTGCACTGTTGAATTGAAGGGCCACTATAATTAATTATAAACTTGTTCAAAATTATCACATTGTCTCATCCTGACTTCTGAAACAATCTCTACATCATCAGATACCGCTCGTGAACCATCGTGGTCTTTCAGACTTGTTTGATTTTAAAAAATTGGCATATCCGGTCCCAAAAGTTACGGGCGGGTGGCAATTACACACAATAAACACAGAACGCAATGAGAACCCATTTCACCCAACAAACACTGCTCACACCATGTAACTTACAAACACGTAAAGGGCGCCTCCGCCTGTCGGCCTCTCACTTCTAGTATCTCAGGACTCCAACACCGGAACTCCTCGGTCGCGCGCTCTAACCTCGGACAAAACCCCACAATCGATGTGTTGGGCAATTCAATTGGACTAACCCAGTCATGATGTGAGGAAAAATGCTCTCACTTATTCACACTGCTTTTTTGACCAAGATGACCCCGCTGTGGAACAATACTGTGACACTCATGCCGTCAGAAGAAGAACAAGACAAGTTCCATTTTAAAGCACAAACGTGACTATTAAAAATTACATTCCTTTTTAAAACATTTAATTTATACGACAGCCCACGGAGCCGGGAGTGACGATATTATCGCCAAATGAGAGGAAGAAAAGAATACGTACGCATAACAAGTGGTCATGGCATGGTCAAAGGAAAACTGAAACTGACGAGGATGGCATTTACGCCGGGCGCAGAAAGAACTGAACTGGTCGCTCTTCTTGAGGTGAATGATCGCTGATTTCGGCCAAGGAAGGCGGGCGCCTGGCGAGCGTCCTGAGCCGGGAAGAGATGATCATTCGAGTTCTGCATCGATGCCCTAGCAACGAACCACTCCGTTCGCGAAAACGAATACAGCATTCTTCATTCATTACGGCCAGCATTACCACTGGCCACCACGGCACCACCAAAAATCTGGTGAGCAAAGTAAGGTGTGGCTTTTCATTTGCGGTACTGAGGCAATTGATTTGATCGGTATTTCTGGATAGGGCGTAGTCGTGGAGTTTTACAAAAAAATGTGATTAGTCTGCACCCCGAAGGATTGTTGAGACTATGTAAGTTTGGCGTGTTGTCTTGTGGTGGTGTGTGGCTGCTGTGGTTGGTGTTTTTGTGTGGGCTGGATGTGCCCTGTGTGTGTGTGTGCGCGTGGTGGGCATTGGTGTGTGCGTGTGTGTGCTGTGTGATGTGTGGCGTGGTGCGGTGCGTGTTAGTGGTGTGTGTGTGTGTAGTGTGTGTCTGGGCGGCGGCTGTTTTGTGCGTGCGTGGGGTGTGTGTGTGGTGTGTGTGGCGCTTGCGGTGTGTGTGATGTGTTGTCGCATAACCAAGTCCTCGTGTCGCGGATGATGTTGCTGGCTGTGTGCTGTGTGTGTGTGGTCGTGGTGTGTGTGTGTCGTGCTGCGCGTGTGTGTGTGTGTGTGTGTGTGTGGGTCCGTTGCGTGTGTGTGGTGTGTGATGTGCTGTGTGTGTCGCGTCGGTGTGTGTGGTGTGTGTGTGTTTTTATAAAACCGTTACAAATTACTAACGTTTATGAACGTTACAACGTTACCAATGTTTATAAAGCATTGCAGTGAAAGTCTAGTTATTCAAATAATTTTAAATAGCAAATATATGGCATTTTAGTATATTGTAATATCATTACACAAGAGTGCAAATAGCACAATATTACCCACGACCGAACAAGAAGGTGCTATATACAGAATCTGTGCTACAACATGGAAAAACAGCATCCTGGTTGCCATGGCATCTTTAGAAGACTAACGTATGTCCGCGATACACCGTCTTCCACAGCCTATGCCTTAATGTACCAAATATGAAACCGTCGAAAGTTGAAAACTTTGGGAGCTTTAGAGTGTTCCGACAGGACAGACGGATGGAAAACAGCATCTGATTTTGGGGGGCCCATTGGGGCCAACCCACCAAATTTAGATGGGGGGGAACTAACGTACTGTCGCACACACCGTCTCCACAGTCTGTACTAATGTACCAAATATGAACGTCGAAAGTGAAACTTTGGGAGTTAGTTGCGCGACAAGGAACGTGGACTGACGAGCCACGGACGGAGACAGAGCAGACAGCACAGACAGACGGTACGGAACGACCGATACTCACATAATACGCCCCGATATATATATATAATATATTATTCTATATATAGATTTTATATATATATATATTCTATATATATATACTATATGTACTATATATATCGGACGTTATAAAAATAGCTGTGGTAGATAAAAACATTATATAAAGGAAAAAAATAACTTGCCCCCAG
>CM068967.1:11977204-11990065 GCA_035128595.1 Eptatretus atami | reverse complement strand
TGCCTCCATTCCCCTTATGCTACCTTCCCTCCCCCTCCCTTCACACTTCCTTCCTTTTCCCATACGCTGCCTTCATTCCCCTTATGCTACCTTCTCTCACCCTCCCCTAAGGCTGCCTTCTTCCCCTTCCCCACGCTGCCTTCTTCTCCTCCCCTCACGCTGCCTTCTTCCCCTCCCTCTTGCTGCCTTCTCTCCCCTACACTTCCTTCCATTCCCTCCCTTCAACCTGCCTTCCCATTCCCCCTCTCACTCTGCCTCCCCTTTCCTTCAAGCTGTCCCCCCCCCATCACACTTCCTCCTCCCCTCATGCTTCCACTCCTCCTGCTGCCTCCCCTTCCCTCACGCTGCCTCCCTCCCTCACGCTGCCTCCCTTCCCTCACGCATCCTCCCTTTCCCTCACGCTGCCTCCCTTTCCCTCACGCTCCCTCCCCTTCCCCGCACTGCCATCTGTCCCTCAAACTGCCTCCCCTTCCCTCGTGCTTCCTCCTTCTCCTCATGTTTCCTCCCCTTCCCTCGTGCTTCCTCCTCTTTCCCTCGCACTGCCTCCCTTTCCCTCCCGCTGCCTCCCCTTTCCTCTGCTGCCATCCTGTCCCCTCAAATGCCTCCCCTTCCCTCGCGCTGCCTCCCTTCCCCTCATGTTTTCTCCCTCTCCTCGTGCTGCCTCCCTTTCCCTCGTGCTGCCTTCTCTTTCCCTGCACTGCCTCCCTTTCCTCCCGCTGCCCTCCTTTCCCTCACGCTGCCATCCTGTCCCTCAAACTGCCCCCTTCCCTCACGCTGCCTCCCTTCCCTCATGCTTCCTCCTTTCCCTCACGCTGCCTCCTTTCCTCCCGCTGCCTCCCTTTCCCTCACGCTGCCATCCTGTCCCTCAAACTGCCTCCCCTTCCCTCATGCTACCTCCCTTTCCCTCGCACTGCCTCCTCTTTCCCTCGTGCTGCCTCCCTTCCTCCCGCTGCCTCCCCTTTCCTCACACTGCCATCCTGTCTCCTGAAACTGCCTCCCTTCCCTCGCGCTGCCTCCCTTCCCTCATACTGCTCCCCTCCCTCGCGCTTCTTCCCCTTTCCCTCTCGCTGCCTCCTCTTTCCCTCGCTGCCTCCCTTTCCCTCGCGCTGCCTCCCTTTCCCTCCCACTGCCTCCACTTTCCCTCACGCTGCCATACTGTCCCTCACACTGCCTCCTCTTCCCTCGCGCTGCCTCCCTTTCCTCGCACTGCTCCCATTTCCTCGCACTGCCTCCCTTTCCCTCGCACTGCTCCCCTCCTCGCGCTGCCTCCCCTTTCCCTCGCACTGCCTCCCCTTTCCCTTGCACCCTCCCTTTCTCTCGCACTGCCTCCCCTTTCCCTCGCACTGCCTCCCTTTCCTCGCACTGCCTCCCCTTTCTCTCCTCGCTGCCTCCCCTTTCCCTTGCGCTGCTCCCTTTCCCTTGCGCTGCCTCCCTTTCCCTTGCGCTGCCTCCCTTTCCCTCACGCTGCCTCCCTTTCCCTCAAGCTGCCATCCTGTCCCCTAAAACTGCCTCCCCTTCCCCTCATGCTGCCTCCCACCCCTCACGCTGCCTTCTCCCCCCTCACACTGCTTTCTCCACCTCGTGCTGCCTTCCCCTCCCTTTGCATTGCTTCCCCTCCCCTCGCACTGCCTTCCCTTCCTTCCCCTTATGCTATCCTCCTCCCAAACCCCTCCACCTCCATAAATCTCTGGAGGTCGCGGAGAAGAAGCGGTGTCAAAGAATGTGTAAATTGAACAAATGAATCTTTTCTTTTTCGCAGTTTTTATTTATCCCCCCACCCCCGCCCAGGCTTTCCCTCAAGTCCCCCGAAACACATATCCAGAACATCCCCTTCCCCTCCTTCTCTCTCCCCCTTCCTCTTTATCTTCTCCCCCGCCCCATGAATATTCCCATTAATGAAGCGACGGGTTGTATTTGCTAGTCTATAATAATAAATGTCAGTGTGTTTGTGTGTGTATGTGTGCGTGTGTGTGTGTGTGTGTGTGTCTCCCCTCTTCCCTTGAGTTGGAACAGGCCGCAACAGTTTATTAACGATAAAGCGCTCAAAATGTTTTTTTTGACTTTCCTCACTCATATCATCGAATGCATGATCTACACACCTACGGATGGATCCCTGTGTAAATCGCTTTTGTTAAATGCTGTAGTTTTCATACTAGAAGAGCACTCGGTAGAGCGCATACCTCCGCTACTCAATGCCTGATCCACGAGAACATATATCGGGCCATACATTTTTCAAATATCAGACTATATATATAGTTTTTGCCCCATCTCTCAATGGCAAAGAATTACCTGAAAATTCTCGAGTCCGGATCCAGATTCAGATCTTCACCAAAATCGAATCAATTAGTCCTTGTCACACACACCCAAGCTGTACACCAAGTTTCATCCGAATACATCTTCAACTTTTTAAGATATCATGCAATATCGTTTTTTGCCCCCATCTCTCAATGGTGAAGAATCACTTAAAAAAATTCCGATCGGATCTGGATTCAGATCTTCACCAAAATTTAGCGTTGCCGTCCTTGATCTTTCACGGATTAATTCGAGTATATTGTTACGGTCGCGGAGTTCGGTTCGACCGCGAGGGGGTAACGTATCCCTCGTGTCACCTCAAACTCACTGGATCTGCGGCCGCCACGCATGAATAACTTCCCAGCATGGCGGGTTGCTGGGCAACAACAAACGCCAATTGGTCTACCACGTCAGCGCAGGGTCCGTCCGTCTAAAAACTGTTTACCTGGTAAAGTGGTTTTCCAATCGGGGAATGCCCCTTCCAGGGATGGACCAATAATGCTGTTTAGGTTCCAATTAGTGTTACTTGATGCGGCCGAGCCACCGCTGGTACACCCTGCCCTAAACGAGCCAATTAGTTGAGGACCTCCAACCTTCCCGACTACCCTAGGTGTGGACAGCACTGGATCAATGGAAGAAAGGACAACCATGGACAGATTGAAAGGAAAATGTAAACAAGGCAATTTATTTTCAGAAAGCAATGTGGGGTACGGGGAAGGAGGGAAGGTAACTCAAGGGCTTTAATGGAGTCAAAGAGCAACCGGGCAGTAAAAGGGGAAGTGCAAAAAAACGGCAATCAATGTGTGTGTTTACAAAAACAAAAGAAAATGCACAAGTTGCAGACTTAACTTAACCTTCTCCTTACCTACCGGATAACATGACAGGGTACCTATCAGACACACACACGGGAAGACGATTCGGAGGGACAGGGTGGCCTCAGCCTACCGGTATGTTGAACCATCCTCCCCAGTTTGATACCGCTTTCTGAACGGCCCCGACACTGCACTCCAAACCGAGAGTCCACGAGCTCCTCGGAACCGGCCGGCCGACGCCACGAGCACCACAGATCCCAACCAGCGAATGAAAGTGTCTGGGACCAGGATGAAAGGGAGAGCAATAACCAGAGAGAGAGAGAGAGAGAGAGAGAGAGAGAGAGAGATTCAGAGCCTCGGGTGCAGCTTTATAGTCCTGATGGCAGGCGCGGACGAAGAGCTGCATATCAGATCTTACGAGGTGGCCTGGGGCCAGCTATTGGGCCACATCAGATCTTACGAGCTCGATCCATGCCAGCCGTTGGCGGATGCCCCCGCAGACCTGCCCATTCTGCTGCCCACCCGGATATGCACACAGTTGGCCCTTCCGACTGTTGTCAGCAGCAGAGCTCCGCACTTAACGTGGGGGATCATTAATTTTACCCCCATGCACCTGGGACGAACCCCACATGTCCAAAAATGCCCATGACACAAAGCCAGCGAATGGGGCAATTATTGCAGGGGGTTGTGTCGTGTCTTGGTCCATATACCGGTTGTGTTCCGGTGGAGGGGAATGAATGGAGATTAGGGAAACGAAATACAGTGCAGGGGTAGACGGAAATAAATTATAGTACAGGGGTAGACGGAAAGAAGTTATAGTACAGGGTAGACGTCCATACAGACGAACAGACAAACAAGGACTTGGTGGGGCTTTAAACAATAAAGTGGAATTTGGCGTGCACTTCGAAAGCCTTGGCTTCGGCAAAGGTTCTAGAATGCTGGTGTTATTTGCACATGCCGAGAAGCCATGACAGTAAAACAACGCATGCCCTACGTGATGACGGCTCTCACAGCACACGTCATTAAGCACTGACGTTGCTATGATCCCAACGGGTCGAGAGGGGGCTCTAGCTACCCAACCCAATGCATTTGATCACAATAATCCCGACAGGGAAGGCGCTATTCTTAACATACATTACGGAAATAACTATTCTAAGAGTTTACGTGCTGTGTGCATTTCAATTTTGGCATACAGCTTATAAAACCAAAACAATATAATAGATATATAATTTAAGTTTGGAGGATCGGATCACGTGGATTAAATAACCCGAAATCTGGAGTGAAATCTGAAAATGTTAAGAAATTGGTGATGTTTAGTTTTTTGCGGGTATGTGCCATAACCAGCCTTTCCATCCAAGCCAACCGTTCCTTATCAATCATTTAATTGGAGAGCTTGCTTGAGTGCTTAAATCACTTTCCGAGCGCCCTGCAGTCGATAGTGGTGCAGTTCGCGTCCCGATTGGGATGTACAGTTGGCAGTTGCTCCAATCCTGTCTTCTATCATCTCCTCTCTGGCCTTGCCTCCTCCACAAAGTTATCTCCTCAAAAGTTATCTCCGCATGTATCCGGACGGGAGCCATCTCCGCACACATCCAGAGGATGATTATATCTGCATGTATCCGGAGGGTGGTTATCTTCGTTATGTCTGCACGTATCCAGAAAGTGGTTATCTTCGTTATGTCTGCACATATCTGGAAAGTGCTTATATCTGCACATATCTGGATGGTGGTTATCTCCGCACGTATCCGGACGGTGGTTATCTCTACACGTATCCGGATGGTGGTTATCTCCGCATGTATCCAGATGGTGATTATCTCCATACGTGTCTGGATGGTGGTTATGTCTGGGCGGTGTTTGTCTCCGGATGTGTCTGGGTGGTGTTTGTCTCAGACATGTCTGGGCAGTGTTTGTCTCTGGATGTGTCCGGGCGGAAGTTTGTCTCTGGACGTGTCTGGGCAGTGTTCGTCTCTGGATATGTCCGGATGGGAGTTTGTCGCCAGACGTGTCCGGGCGGTGTTTGTCTCTGGACGTGTCTGGGTGGTGTTTACGTCTGGACAGGAGTTTGTCTCCGGACATCTCCGGGTGGTGTTTGTCTCCGAATAGTGTTTATCTCCAGACATGTCCTGGTGATGTTTGTTTCAGGACGGTGTTTATCGCTGGATGTGTCCAGGCGGTGTTTGTTTCTGGACAGTTTTTATCTCCAGACATGTCTGGGCGGTGTTTGTCTCCGGGTGGTATTTATAGTATGACTGGTAGAAAATGGATCTCAGACATTATTTTGTTTCCATCTTCACTGTTATTCGATGAAGAATAATTTTCATGAGACAGTATGAATCGTAATTAACGCTCTACCACACGTCTGCCTTCCCTTCCTCTCACCTCATGCTGCCTTCCCTTCCGCCCACCCCTCCCTCTCTCTCTCTCTTCTCTCTCCTCTCTCTCTCTCTCTCTCTCTCTCTCCTCTCTCTCTCTCTCTCCCTCCCCCCCCTCTCTCCTCTCTCTCTTCTCTCTCTCTCTCTCTCTCGCTCTCGCTCCCTCCTCTTACTATTCCCATCAGCGAAGCATTCATTCATTCAATTCAAATAATGAACATTCAATCCCTGCACTGGCCCCAAGCACATCTGGGTTTGGTGAAAGGCAAGCTAATGCTCAAGCAGTACAGCAAGTGGGTATGCAACAAGACTGTGAAGACCAATGAAAATTGGTGAATCGGACAAACGAGCCCACTCGTTTGTTAAAAAAAAAATCATTACCCTAACCCTTATTTTTGCTCTAATTCCTTCACATTTGGTCAGATTTGACATTCCGCCCACTTTCTGCACTCACAGCAATCCCCTTCATACTGCGATATCAAATATTAAATCTAAAAAAATTAATAAAATGAAAACTCTAATCGTAACCCTCACAGCTCGGAAACCACTGTAGTTTTAATTCTCAACATACTATGGTGCTCAGATTTTAACACATCCCCATGGTAGCATTTGCAGTTAAGAATACCGAATTTAGAGGTTCTATCTCAAATAATAAGAGATATAGAAGGCATCATCTTAGCCAATCAGGAATGAGATATAATTGCTTATTTTTTTATTGTTTTTTTCAAAACAGCTGTTTGCGAAGCCGCCATACGCAAGAACAGATTACTATACAGAAAATGCACCGTATTTTTGTGCAATACTTAAAACTAAAGCATTGATAACGTTTAGAGTTAAGCCGTTTAGCGTTTAGGTTTAAAGAGATTCAGCGAATCATTAAAAGTGCTCTTTGAAAGAACAGAATGTATTTTGGATCGTGCGCCATCACACGAAAGTACAACATAAGCATTGGATAGTTCTGAAAATCTGGAACATCGGTCAGACTTATTTTCATTTTCCTCTGCACAGGTTTTTTTTTTTAAACTTCTGTCCATTAATCCTTTATCATCACTTTCTTCAGGGTTGCACAGTCCGAGCGTTTTCGTGGGAAACCAATTATTGGCCTGGTTACTGTACGTGCGGGTTCTTGCTGCTGTACACTAAACATTTTACTGTGCAATTTTCTTTCTACTGTACCATAAAAAGTTTTACCGTACACTAAATTTTGCCGGAATCGGACCGAGTCCGAGTTCTTGGCATTCAGAGTCCGAGTCCGAGTCCGAGTCCGGGTTCGCGTCCTACATCATTGCTTTCAAACTATTAAACTTTCCATCAGTTTGCCCCTTCCTACAATAAAATGCATTAGATTGGTGTCCAAACCAAGTTCGTAGCTTAAACTAATTTTGAGTTGGCAGTCAGAAAAGAAGAAGAAGAATAACAAATGGGCATTGTGGGTCTCATTTGTTTTTGATGATGTCCCAAAGTTTAATGAGTGTTATTGGATGGGGAATTCTTCGAAGATGACTGGTAGATAACTTATACAGTAGGTTTATACGTTTTATCTTGGTAGATTTTTTTTGAGGATTTATGTTGTCTTGAGCCAATGGAGTGTTCGGGCCATCTCTACATGAGAAGTGAACCGACTTCTTGATCAAGCAAAATGCAAACCCGATTATAGTTTGGAACACACACCAACTTGTTTACAGTGTGGTATAAAAGAAGAGCAGTACAAGGTGGGATGCAGGAGACCTGACAGTAAGGTGACAAGGAATACAAGGTGAGATGCAGGAGACTGGCAGGAAGGTACTAGGAATACAACGTGGGAGGCAGGAGACCTGGCAGTAAGGTGCTTTGGCTTTACGATGCGTACGTAATGTCTGCCGCCAGTGCACAGGTCTCGAGCCTCAAGAATAAGCAGTACAATGTAGCATTGCAGGAAACTTGGTCATAAGATGAATACAAGGTGGAATGCAGGAGACCTGGCAGTAAGTGACCAGGAATACAAGGTGGAATGCAGGAGACCAAGCAGGAAGGTGACAAGGAATGCAAGGTGGGATGCAGGAGACCTGGCAGTAAGGTGACCAGGAATACAAGGTCAGAGGCAGGAGACCTGGCAGGAAGGTGACCAGGAATACAACGTGGGAAGCAGGAGACCTGGCAGTTAGGTGACTAAGGAATACAAGGTGGGATGCAGGAGACCTGGCAGGAATGTAACCAGGAATACAAGGTGGGAGGCAGATCTGGCAATAAGGTGACAAGGAATACAAGGTGGGATGCAGGAGACCTGACAGTAAGGTGACAAGAGAATAAAGGTGAATGCAGGAGACCTGGCAGGAAGGTGACAGGAAATCCAGGTGGATGCAGGAGACTACAGTAAGGTGACAAGGAATACAAGGTGAGATGCGGAGACCTGGCAGGAAGGTGACAGGAATACAAGGTGGGAGGCAGGATTCTGGTAGTAAGGAGAGGGGAACAAGCAGGAGGCATGAGACCTGGCAGGAAGGTGACAGAAATACAAGGTGAGATGCAGGAACCTGGCAGGAGAGGTGACCAGGAAACAAGGTGGGAGGCAGGAGATCTGGCAGAAGTCTTGAACAAAAAGAATAACAAGGAGGAATGAACACAGAGAACATGGCAGTAAAGGTGATAACGAATACAAGGTGGGATGCAGGAGACCTGACAGTAAGGTGACAAGGAATACAAGGTGGGAGGCAGGAGTTCTGGTAGTAAGGAGAGGGGGAATACAAGGCAGGAGGCATGAGACCTAGCAGGAAGGTGACCAGAAATACAAGGTGAGATACAGGAGACCTGGCAGGAAGGTGACCAGGAATACAAGGTGGGAGGCAGGAGATCTGGCAGGAAGTTGACAAGGAATACAAGGTGGGATGCAGGAGACCTGGCAGTAAGGTGATAACGAATACAAGGTGGGATGCAGGAGACCTGGCAGTAAGGTGACCAAGAATACAACGTGGGAGGCAGGAGACCTGGCAGTAAGGTGACAAGGAATACAAGGTGGGATGCAGGAGACCTGACAGTAAGGTGACAAGGAATACAAGGTGAGATGCAGGAGACCTGGCAGGAAGGTGATCAGGAATACAAGGTGGGAGGCAGGAGATCTGGCAGGAAGTTGACAAGGAATACAAGGTGGGAGGCAGAGACCTGGCAGGAAGATGACCAGGAATAAAATATGGGATGCAGGAAACCTGGCCCACAATGACAGGCAGTACTCTATTGCAAGGTGTATATATATCTCCTGTAGGTCGTGTGAACCTGAGACAAGCTAAAGAATACCTTGGTGCAGTGTAATGTACCCCACTGAGTTCCTTAACTTCGAAGCAATTACATGTTTTCTTTATCTACAATGTTTGTTTATTTCAGATAAGTGTAGAACCAAACTCAACAGCACTTTTCCTGAGTGGTCTCAACAGCACTCAGCACTTTCACATTTCATGCTTACATAAGTACATTTACATATTAACATGGAAACTCGTTTGATCAAAAGTGAAGGAAATATCACTGCTTGTTGTTCATAGCACCAGCTTTGTAAGTCAGCCGAAAAGAACGTTAATGGGTATATATGTACGTATTACATACGTGGATGTTCGGGGATGGGGAGCATGGGAGGAGGAAATAAAAAGGAATTTGAGAAGGAAGGGAAAGGGGGAGAGATAGGGGAGAAAGGGAGGAGGGAAAGAAAGAAGAGGGGAGGGAAAGCCAAAAATTCCACCTTGTGTTTGCACATATAATATGACCAGAAGATGGGCCCAAAACAAGGCAATGATAAAACGACATAAGTAAGACAATGTGTCAGATAAAAAGAGCACTGACCCTCGCATATAATTCCTACATTCTCCAGTAGTGGCAAGAGCGAGGAGGAGAGGCAGCGATGGGTCGTGCAGGCACGAGGTGTGGCACGGGACTGTGCAGGGTGAGCACACATCAGAGAAGCTGGACAGAGATGTTTGGATTTATGACAAACATCAAGTGACCCTCCCTGTTGTTATTGTTTTGTATGCAGCCTGTGGCTTCTTGGTTGCATCATTTTTTTTGGAAGCGCGGCTATGCCGCTGATGCAGTGCCCCTTTAACCAGTAAGCTGGTACTCATTTTGCCGACTTCAGAAGGATAACAGGCTGAGTCAACCCACTTGGTGTTATTTCAACAAAACAACAGGAGCTCGACCTCAAGACCCTAAGATCTCAAGCTAGCCACCTTATCCATTAAGCCAACACCATGCTTACCCTCCCTGCGATGAGTCCAGATAGAGAGCGAATGGTAAGGTCTTTGCTCTTAATTGAGTAAAAATGACTTGATGTGTTTTCACCATTAGCTTTTATGTACAAAACACCAAATCATAATTATGGGAATAATTTTTTTTGTACTGTCACATAATTTACAAGGATTGGGGAAGGCATGCTTGTTTTTGCAAGATCAGAAAAATGTTTTGTTCCTCTAATTAGTCTAATGTGAGTTTATTGAACCTCGTAGCTCGAATAGGCGCGCGGACAACCACGCGCGTCTCACCTCTCTCAGATCTGATGATCCTTTTCAAGTAAAAATGAAAATGCATGAATCTTCAAAAGTCTCAATAACTCGATCTGATCGTTATTTAATTTTTTTCATTTCCATCCTCAAGTCGGTAAAATTGTATCATTGAACAACAAATGTAACTTCTGTGAATTCACCAAATTAAATAATGTACACCACCAGAGTTGCCTGTTACATTAGCTGCCACACATTAGGAATGTCCATCCGAGGGAGGGCAGACACATTGATGAACCACGCTGTCCGTGAAACATCGGGATGACAGTTTATAGCTAGGTTGGGATTCGAACACAGGAGAGACAGCTTTGAGGCGAGTCGGTGAGCTTGTTCGATTGCTCAGATCAAATCCATCATTCCGTATCTCATAAAGTGGCGGCTGTTATCCCATGAGTGTAGGAAAGATCGAGTGAAGACAGTACCTTATAAACATTCAAACAAAAAAAATTCAAATCGTTCAATGCTACTTTACCAGCTTGCCAACCATGATACCAAGCACAAGATCCCACCTCACATGATCACCATGGATACACATTGTGCAAATCACTCATTGTTACACTTGTTAAACTGCTCTGTGAAGGACAAGAAGTACTGACAGTATTTGATATTCCTGCTTTTTAATTCTCATTAATCCATCCCCTTTTTTCCCCACGTTGCATAATCCCGGGACCCCTGCAAGTTCATACCGGGACAGGTCAGGCTCTGCGGACGGGATCCCACCTGTTCCCAGATTCCTGCGTAAATTATGGCAATTCCATATTTTGTGGCAGAGGTTAGTGCAACTCGCCTCCACCATGTTCACTCATTTCCCCTACAAACACATTTTGCACACAGATACCCCGAGCACACCCGGATGGCTGAACATATGGATTACGGGCCTTTCAAAATGACGTATGAATGCTAAATGAGGTCTTTCACACATGTGCTGTGTGTGCGTTTACACTGACTCGGTTCTGCTCGCCGGGCACTTTTAACCTGCCGTTACGAGCACAAAATGTGTAATTTAAATCGTCTTTTAAACATCATGTTCAGCATTTAGAGAAAGAGTGACAATTTCAAAATGGTTAACCATAATTGTTGTGTTCCCGGATGCAAATCGGAGTGATGGAAATCAAACTAAAGCACACAATTTGGTGTCTGTTTGTCTGTCTGACCACGATACACTCAGTCGTTACTTATCCAATCTCAACCAAACTTGACGGGAGGATTAAGGGTCACATGATGGAGGTTGTAGCGACATAATTTGCCCAACCCTCCCCAAGAGGGTTTTCCACCTTGTGCGAAGTCCATGTTTCGGTGTATATATCATGTTAAGATAGCTAATCGTGGTATTTTTTCCCTGGCCGCTTCTAATAATAAAAGTAATAACAACACTTATAATATTACCATAATATTAATGTTATTACAAAACAATATTAATGTAGCACTAATAATATCCCCCATCCCCAAGGGGGTTTTTCCTCCTTGGACAAACGCCTTGTTAACGTGTATAAATAGCAGGCGTGAGGCACCCTTACGAGAATAAAATATATTATAAACCACAAACACAAATTATTACCTTTTGAAACAGTTGCTACTGCCGTTGAACACTAAACTGAAAGGGAGGAAACCCGGGATGTGTTCCGTTACCAAGTAGCTAGTTAGCGCCAGCCGTTCCTCATGAGCTGTTTTGAATGGAGTGCTTGCTTGAATTATTAAGCCACTTGGCGAGCGCTCTACAAGAAACTTGGTAACTGAACACATCCCTGATGTTCTTGAGGCCCCAGCCTAAAGTGACTGTACTCTATACGAGGTGTGTTCAAAAAGTATCCAACCTTAATTTTTCATGCGTAAACAAATGAAGCTAGGGAGGCTGGTTTGGTGCACGTATGTAGCGCATCCTAATCCGTATGCGTGAATATTTTCCCGCCTGCAGAAGCTGTCAGTCGCCGACAGACCGCCGAGAGTAAGGAAGTGTAAGTGAGCGCCGTCGGATTTTCCTTTTTGACAAAATGACGGATCACTGTGGTCTCATCGCCAGTGATCACTGTGTTTAGAAGTTGGGATCGCTGTTCACAGTCTCCACATGATTCCTGTGCGATCTCCAAACGGAGTTGCTTCTGCTCGATCGTTAGCAGCTTTGGCACGAACTTCGCTGAGATTCTCCTTAAGCCCAAATCCTCAGTCACAATGGAATGAACGGATCAATGCTGACGCCCGCCTCGTCTGCAAGTTCTCTGATCGTGACTCGACGATCCTGCATCAGCAGGGTCTCTCACTTGGTCAATGACGATCTCATTTCGGGACGTTAGGGCCTACCAGAACGTGCTTCACTTTCCACTGATGTGCGACCATCTTTGAAGCGGTTGTACCACTCTTTTATCTGTGTGGTGCCCATTGCTTCGTTCCGAAGGCCTGTTGAATCTTGCGGATCGTTTCCACTTGGGAATCGCCAAGCTTTACACAAAATTTGATGCAGTAGCGTTGTTCAAGTTTTTCCGTCATTTTTGTCAAAACGAAAATCCGACGGCCTCACTTACACTTCCTCACTCATCGGCGGTCTGTTGGCGACTGACAGCTTCTGCAGGCGGGAAAATATTCACGCATATGGATTAGGATCGCCTACATACGTGCCCACCAAACCACGCCTCCCTAGCTTCATTTGTTTACGCATGAAAAATTTAGGTTGGATACTTTTTGAACACACCTCATATACCTCAGAGAGGATAATAACATGACCCTTCCTGCCGCTCCCATCAGGAGTGGGTGTGCTAGTATGGGGAATATGGGGAATATGAGAAACATCCTTAATTGAGAGGTATCGGGTTCATACAATTTACTGTTAGTACATTCTATCGTCGACCATGGATATAACACACACACACA
>CM068967.1:11938305-11949623 GCA_035128595.1 Eptatretus atami | reverse complement strand
GCCCACCTGAGCTCCTGACCACATAGAAAGCTTTCGTCCACAGCCTGATGGAGTACTGTTGTCCCTCTGGGATGGTGTTCTTGCATCTCACCTTTCCTAGCTTCACGCTGTGGAAACCAAGGCATTGAGGATCATTGGTATCTCCCGCGGTGAGAAAATTTTTCCCCATTTTTTTTTTCCCCCCCATTTTTTAAAAACTTTGCATACATCATTCCTATGCATACGAGACATAATATAAGTTGAAATTTAAAACATTTATTCCACATCACTACGAGACCAGATTTGTGAAGTTTCATGTTGATTGATTAAGCAGTTCCAGAGAAACATTGTTTATATTTTCTTCAATCCATTATGCTGCCAAACCTTTGTGAATTTTCAATTATTCCTCAACAAACCTGTACACCCAATGCTTGGGGAACATGTTGTGAAGTTTCCCCTCGATCTGTCCAGCCATTCTGGGAGAGAATTGTATAGGTTTTAGGGTAAATCCAATATGGCTGCCAACCATGTGACCTATGATGTCATATGTTGAAACTTTTATTCCTCATGGATAGGTGGTCATACATGTAAAATTTCACCTCAATCTGTTCAGCCACTTCAGAGAAGATTTTTGAAGGTTTTGTTTTTATAAACAATATGGCTGGGAATCAGGTGACTGATGACATCATCCTATTTTTTTTTCTGTGAACCATTTTATCCCTAGATGATCTCAAAATTTTCATACTGATCAGATGTAGCGTTCTACATGGGGCAATTATGACGTCATAACGAAGCACCTATGATGTCATAAAAAATCACTTATTCTTCATGTGGAGTACTTGCCATGTGCCCAGTTTCAATTTTTTTCCTTTGTGTGGTTTCAAGATACAGAGGTTCAAAGTTTTCCGTGTTTTCCAACATCGCTGCACACCACACGGCACTATGACGTCATACTTTATTTGATACATTTCCATGAGTAGTTGCATCAATGATGAAAATTTAGTCTCAATCCGGACAAGCAGTTGCAGAGAAAAACATGAAGTTCTGTGCGGACAAACAAACAAACAGACAGACAAACAAACAAACGGACACAAAATGCAATCCCCTCTTCTTCGAGAGGGTAAAAACGAGTGTTTTCATTGCTCACAGAACCGACCGCTATGCTCAATTGTCTCTTATTTTCCTATTATGGTTTTTGACCAACCCGTCAACAGCAATGAAATTAACTCAAAATTTTCAAATCTTTCCAGCACCGATCATAGCCTTAACATCATGGTGTGTCCCCACGAGGACAATGTGACTTACACATGATGGAATTCGCTGCTGAGAACATGTTGCAGTAAGATGCCACAGCAGAAAAAAACAGATAAAACAGACCATGCAAACCCTAAAACCGGTACCCACCAAGCGAGGAGGGTCTTCGGCACAGCCTATTCAAGGGGTGCACCAGCGGCCAAAAGTAAATATATACCACAAACTAGAAAGAGCAATCAGAGATTGCAGACCCTCGCCAGGACTTGTTTTGTGTGGTGTTTGTTGTTGTGTGTGGTGTATTTTGTGTGTGTTTGTGTACTGGTGTGTTTACATATTAATAAGAGACATAATTAAGAACTGTCACTTATAAACTGCTGGCAGTGATTGACCGGGTACCAAGACGTCCCGCTTTGATACAACCCCGCTTGATCGGACACCTGACCCTGACCATGACGTTTATTATTATTATTCAATTGAATTTAGAATGGGTTAAAATAAATTCAATTCAATCAAATGGAAGACGCAAAATAGGTACAGTCCTGCATTGGAGTAATCAGAAGGAATCGAAACAAGCAAAAAGCAAAGATGAAGGCATCAGGAAGACCGGATAGGATTCACATTTCAGCTGCTACTACTCTACCCTCAACCCATCCAGTACAGTGAGCCTTATTCAAAAAAAAAAAATCTAAAGAACCCAGATCAAAAAATTAAAATTTTTGGGCTGCCAGACCATGTGTCTGATCAAGTTTAAATTTAAAACACGTTTTCCCCCATCACTACGAGATATTAATTGTGAATTTTCATGTGGAATGATTAAGCGGTTCCAGAAGAGACATTGTTTAATATTTTTTTTTCGAATCCAATATGGCTGCCAAACTATGTGCCTCTGAATTATTCCTTAGAAAACTTGACACCCGTGGCTTGGGGAACATTTGTGTGACGTTTTACCTCGATCTGTTCCAGCCGTTCTGGAGAAGAAGATTTTTATGCGTTTTAGGGTAAATCCAATATATAGAACACGAAAGTTCTGTGTGGAAAACAATCAACCGACCAACCAACCAACCAATCAACCAACTAACCAACCAATCAACAACCAACTAACCAACTAACCAACCAAACCACCCAACTAACCAAACCAACCAAACCAACTAACAACCAATCAACCAACCAACCAACCAACTAATACCAACCAACGACCAACCAACCAAATGGACCCAAATGCAATACCCTCTCCTTCGGCAAGGGTCATAAGTCGACAATGTATTGGTATAAGAGGAGTGAATTTGTTCTCTATCAGTAGGATCTCCAATCAATGAGTACTTTTTATTATTAGTGTTCAATTGCGTTGTCGAATGCTTCTTGAAATGGCAGAAAACTCAAGATTGTGGCACAAGAACCTGAAAAAATATTCCAATGGCAAGGAAGGATTCACGGTGAGGGACGAATGGTTCCAGCCACAGAAAACGTCATCGGTGGAGCGCACACCTCCACCAGGCTGAACAGGTACGTTTTGTATCTCACTGTCAGGTCGGATTCACATCCAGACCTTAACCAAAATCGGATGACTTGTTTTTGTTACTTAACCAACTCAACACCGAGTTTCATCCGAATCGTCCACATTTTGAGATATCGTGCTATATATCATTTCTTGTCCTATTCTCTCAATGGTGAAAAATCACTTTCAAAAATTCTCGTATCTGGATCCAGATCTTCACCAAAATCTCATCAATTCGTACTTGTCAACACACCCAACCTGTCCACCAGGTTGTGTCCGAATACATCCATAAAGCTTTTGAGATATCCTGCTCACAGACAGACAGACAGACAGACAGGGATGAATGCACAACCTCCGTCCACGTTCCGTGGCGGAGGTCATGTTACACAACAATAAGGACGATTAAGATTTTGTCCTTTTGTAAATGTCGTTCATGGTGTTTCTGTGGAGAGGAGTCCACAGGACAAGCTGCACCGTCATACAAGCAAACAGGCCTGAGTTTGCTTTGTGATGGCGTCTATCACGTCTGTTTGATCACAACTTTCCATGCTCAATCAACACACGAACACGTGCAATATGGACCTTCGAAGCATGTTACCCAAGGGTTTGACTCAACCGTCTTTCGTTAGAGAAAAATATTTCAGCGAGAATTAAAGAAAAGGACAGATAGCTCAGTTATCGGTGCACCAAGTTCGATTCCCATCGGAGTCTAGTCCATGAAATGTGGTCCTCTGCAATGGCATCCTGCCATGAATGAGGGGACACGATCTGGCTTTCCAGGTTGCCAATCCTGTCGACATAAAAATCGCAAAAATCTTTCACCAGGTTAGGCACTTGACCCAGGATACCATGACTGTGTTTATAGGCTGATGTGAAATTAATCAAACAGAAATAGAAATTCAGTTTTTTGGGATGTAGATGCTTTGTGTTCAAAGTAAAAGAATTTTTTTTAAAGAAGCATTAAAAGTTAAATAAATAAATAATGCAGTGTAGATACATCGTTAGGTCTCTTCCGATGTTGAGGTTTCCTCGTCTTAATGTCATCACCTATTGCACCAACAACGCTCAATTGAGGGTAAGAACGCAGGATCACTAGATCAGCTGAGGGCAACGTACTGCAATATCCCAAAGCTGCAAGCGGATGGTCGTGTCACTGTCCCAGTGGAGGACTGAGAAGCGAAGTCCCACCCCGATAGTGGCACGATAGTTTTGTGAGAACAGCTGATGCACGTATCGTTTGATGATGCTGGTCTTGCCGACGCCCAGGTCCCCGATGACCAAGATCTTGTAAAGGTACTCCTTCTTCTCCTCCGCTGCCCTTGGACCCATTTCGAAGGTATTCTTCCAATCGACTTAACACCTGTGTGCTGAGAACAATTGTTTATTGTTTTTTTAAAAAGTCTTTTAAGCTTTAGTCAAACAGTGATATCCTTTGCCTCTCTTTTTGGTATTAACCTTTTAGAACTTTTTCCTCCATTCGAGCAACTGGCTTTAACCTCGGGTTCAACGTCTCCGCCCCACCATTCCACCTCCCTGCCACCAGAATGTCGCTGAAGTCACTCCCATTCCATCGACTCCACCTCGTGCTGGAAGAGCCAACCCTTGGGGGGACTCAGGAACAAACGACGAGCCAAGTTGTAACCTCCATTAATCTCACCGGCACTCTTTGCATCACGGTGCATCCACAGCACCACGTTAAGGTACCAGGTGGAAGGTTTACCTGGATTTCTGAGTGCTTATTATGCAAATTGTAAGTTGCATTGTTGTACTTAAAAATCTGCAACCTTTCTTTAAACAATGCATATTGCAAAACAAACAGTAATTATGGCACAAAGGGACACGACCATGAGTTCACCTGTTCCACCTAAACCCAAGATGAAAGTGTAAAGTTCTACTGTCATGACGTTCATCAGGATTCGAAGCTGAAATACAATTCAGTTGCTTTCGCCTAGTCAATGGAGAGACCAATGACGTCATAGAAGAAGATGAAAATGAGGAAGATGAAGAAGAAGCAGAAGCAGCAGAAGAAGAATGATGAGTGTCGCTTCAGCAGAAACCCCTATTCTAAGAGACAAGGGGGGGAAATACGATAGAGTTTTTCCCAGCCATCCCCATGATGCCACGGACATAATCCTTCATCCTCTCCTACTCCAATTATTTCTTCCTAACCTCCTTTCCCTCTCATGTTCATTTAACCATTCCTGACAATTTATTATTCATACGTACAAAATAATACATGGACCCCATCACGGGAGTGTCGATCTCGGACGGGACGAGTGTGGTGGATTTGGCGCCCGTTGTGGACAATGTGGGAAAGACATAAAATAAAAAACTGGATTTGACTGTGTACAAGTACAATGAATACATACACGTACATCGTCCATAACAACCATTACAGAGACCAGTTCACGTCATGATTTATGTGAATTGTCCCAAGTGCGACAGAATCTCGTCTCCCGATGATGGCGGACGTCTTCGGGCTACAGAAGGTGATAAAGAGGGTCTTAGGTTCTAAAAGGTCCTTAAGGTTCTGGAGGGTCTTAGGGCTGGCTCTTAAGGGTCTAAAGGTCCTTAGGGTTCTAGAGGGTCTTAGGGTTCGAAAGGGTCTTAAAGGTCTTCATCGGGGTCTAGAGGGTCTTAGGGTTCTGGATGGTCTTAGGTGTCTTACAGGCCATTCAAAAAATACGTAATGCTGTGGGATTTGGTCTGACAGCCCCCCCATCCCCTTTTACGCTCCATAACGCTACAACAGACACCATCTAAACTATTACCTAATGCTCGATGAAGACACCCCCTCCCCTTATTTAGTACCTTAAACCTGGGATGCTGTTTATCCCGTTGTTTTAGCTCACCTGGAACATAGTTCTGTGGAATTTACGGGACGGTGCGTCGTCCGTCCGTCCGTTCTGTCCATCCACAAATACTTTCAACTTCTTCTCTGAAACTACACATCGGATTTCGATGAAACTTTTACCACAACGTTCATCACTGGGTATGCACCAAAGTTGTTCATTGGGCTTAAATAAAAAATCTGGCCCGAAGGGGGTTATGGGGTTGCCCCCCAAAATAGGTATTTGCTTTCTTCTCAGAAACTACACATGCAATTCTGATGAAACTTGACCACAATCTTCATCACCCTGATGTATCAAAGTTTGCTCATGGCATGAAAAAAGTCGGGGTCTGAGGATTCTACATGGGGGTTGCCCCCCAAAATATGTATTGCATTTTCTCCGAAACTACACACACACAATTTCGAATGAACTTCACCACAACTTCATCAACCTTGATGTACCAAGGTTTGTTCATTGGATTAAAAAAATCCATCGGTATTTACTTCTTCTCCATTATATATTTTGTGGGTCATCCATGCCAACCAGGTGTTGCCTGGTTATCTTATCCAGCCACTGCCAGGTGAATAACCAGGGGTATTGCCCCTATATTTTTCAGTTACTACAACCTATATTTGAACATGTGGAGCGACACTCAAAGTACACCGCCCCCATGCCAGATAAATAAACATGAAAAGAGCAATTGAGAATGCAGACCCTTGCCAGGACTTGTTTTGTGCGGTGTTTGTGTACTGGTGTGTACATAATTAAAAGGAGACATAATTAGAACTGCCATTTTATAACTGCTGGCAGTGATGACCGGGTACCAAGACGCCCGCTTTGATTGGACACCTGACCCTGACCCATGACTTTTTATTATTATTATTATTATTATTCAATGAATTTATAATGGGATTAAAATAAATTCTATTCAAATAAATGGGAAGACCAAATGAGTACAGTACTGCATTGGAGTAATCAGAAAGAACCCGAACAAGCAAAAAGGAAAGATGACGTCGTCAGGAGGGACCTGGATAGGATTCGCATTCTAAACTGCTACTCCTCTACCCCAAACCCATCCAGGCACAGCCAAGTGAGCCTTATTCAAAAAGGAAAAAAAAAAAAGGAACCATTATCAAAATAATTAAATATTCTGGCTGCCAGACCATGTGTCCGATCAAGTTGAAATTTAAAACATGTATTCCTCATCACTACTAGATCATAAATGAAAGTTTCACATCAATTGATTGAGCAGCCCTTCAATCCAATATGGCCACCGAATCATGTGACATCAATTATTCCTGAACTTAGGAACATTTATGTGAAGTTTCCCCTCGATCTGTCCAGCTGTTCAGGAGAAGAAGATTTTTATGGATTTTTGGGGTAAATCCAATATGGCCACCAAACCATGTGACCTAAGATGTGTGGCTTCAGCCATATGTGTGAACCTTTTGTTCCTTATGGATAGCGCATCCTACCTGTAAACTTTCACCTCGATTTGTTCAGCCATTTTAGAGAAGAAGATTTTTGAAGGTTTTAAAAACAACAATAATATGGCCGCTGAATCACGTGACCGATGACGTCATCAATTTTTTTCTTGGACCATTTTATCCTGAGATGTCCCTCAAAATTTTAATGCTGATCGCATGTAGCGTTCTACATGTGCAATTATGACGTCATAAACGAAGGCACTATGAGAGGAGATTGGGAGAATGGGACCATACTCTGTGCAGAGCATTGATGCTGCTTCAGCAGTCTCCTTGGCTATTGGGCATAATCCTGGACGGGTTCCACTCCGACACAGTATACCAGCAAGCTGGCACTAATTTTGCCAACCTCAAAGGATGGCATGCAGAGTCAACCCCACCTGGTATTAATTCAACAGTGAGCAGGATTTGAACTCAGGACCCTAGGATCCAAGCCCACCACCCTAACCATTAAGCCAACACCAGGCATATGACATCATAAAAAAAATCACTAATTCCCCATGATGAGTACTTGCCTGGTGCAAAGTTTCAATTTTTCCCTTGGGTGGTTTCAGAGATACAGAGGTCCAAAATTTTTTCTGTTTTTCCAACATGACTGCCACACCACGTGACCTTTGCCATCATATTTATCAATAAAACATTCTACTTGAGTAGTTCGCTCCGATGGTGGACAATTTCGTTTCGATCTGACAAGCAGTTGCAGAGAAAAATACTAAAGTTCTATGCAGACAAACAAACAACACACAAACAAGCGGAACCAAATGCAATGGCCTCTCCTTCGGCGCGAGGGTAACAACAAATCCTCCAGCGCGTGACATTGCCACCATGCGGCGCGTGAAGCGGATTGGGAGGGAGCGGTGTACACTAATTGATTGATTAATTATGCAATTAAAATAAATAATAATCGTAAAATAATTAATTTCTCAATCAATTGGCCAATAGCACAACCTAAACCCACTGTTTCATCCGAATCTGTAACTTTTTGGAAAAATTCAGTAATTCATCGGAAATGAATATAATTAACCGATTGATTGATTAATCAATAAATCAAAATACCCTTTATAACAAATCACTTATAATCTTAAACTTCCTCTTTCACACGTGTGGTTCTCATTCTGTATCATAATGCACTACTCTTTTCTATTTCAACAGACTGCTCTCTATTCGACCTTTCCTTCATGCCTTGTCGAAAAAGTCCAGCTGTTACAACGTTTCTTCTCTCCATTCTCTTAATTCGCCTTGATTGCATCCCTCAAGTAATGCTTTAGTCGGCATTTCTGACCGAAAACATTTTTAAATCCCAGTTTCTATGAATGTTCGCTTTCCTTCAATCGTCATTTTCCACACACAATCACCTCGTCCTGGTGGCGGAGTTGCTCTCTTCATCAAAGACTTTATTACGCACTCTCCATGCACTGTCCTCACTACCCCACACCCCCAAAATTACCTCTGGCTATGGCTTCCTCTCCACTCCACCTCAGTTTATATGTGTGTTGTACCGTCCACCAACAGTGATGACTCCATTTACACCTCACTATCCAAAAACATGGACCAACTTCTATCCTCTCATCCAAACTCTCTCTTCCTCATATGTGGTGACTTCAATTGTCATCATGCCAGTTGGCTGGGTGTAGGTACTTCTCTCACCTGCCATTGCACTTCAGCAGAAGACTGCCGCGACTCATTGGGACTGACTCAATTGGTCAACTTCCCGACCCGGATCTCAACCAACGGTACTCCATCTCTTCTGGATATGATTTTGACAAATTTCCATAAAATATCTGCTGTTCTTCCCCTGCTCCAATCAGTTCTTCTGACCACATGCTTGTCAAAGTAAACATCTCTCTGGCTGTTATTAGAGACCCACCTCAGCACCGTCGAGTCTGACATTTCACTCAAGCTGACTGTCAGGGTCTTCAAGCAGCCATCAAACTTCTAGAACGTCTCCCATCGCTACTTTCTCCAACATCAATCATCCTGGGAATTCTTCAAAGAAACTTGTTCTCTCTCTCTCTCCTCTCTCTCTCTCTCTCTCTCTCTCTCCTCTCTCTCTCTCTCTCTCTCTCTCTCTCTCTCTCATGCACAGATTTATCCCCTCTCATCTTCAGTTGTTCTCCCCTTCCTCCCGCCCATGGTTCACTGAAGCTTGTGGCAGGCAGTTGTCCTGCTGAAACAACTTGCCTTTGCCTCAGGAAAGCAAACCCAGCTGTGGGTAATCTCAGTTCCTTCCATAAAGGTGGAACAAGTCTGTGTCTACTCACAGGAGAGCCAGAAAACAACATCTTCAAATCTTAAGTCTGAACTCTCAAACCTCTATTCCCTCCTCCAAATCCTGGTGGCGTCTAATCAAATCTGTTTCTGGTGTATGTTCCCCTCCCATTCCCCCCCTTACCTCAAATGGCCGCACTGCTGATACCGCACGTGAAAGGCTGAATGCCTAAACTCGGCGTTTGCATCTAGATATTGTGTCGGAAACCCATCACTTTTGTACTCACCTTACCCAGTCACCCCAGCTGTCCCTGGACTCTGTGTCCTTTTTCTCCTGACAAGGTGGAGAGTTTGCTGTCAAACCTCGACTCTGATTGTGCAACCGCTCCAGACGGCATCAGCCCACATGTCCTAAAAACCCGATCCTCTGCTCTTGCTCATCAAATTTAATCTCTGTTCTATTCACCCTCTCATTTGCTCAAGGTCATCTGCATCTTGCTTGGAAATCAGCAAACATTACCACCCTGCATAAAAAAGGTGCAAAAACAGATCCCTGCAACTACAGACCCAATCAGCCTTCTCCCAATCATCAGCAAGGTTATGGAATCATTCATCGCTTCAGACATTAAATCCTTCCTCTTCTCCAATGGCTTGATTTCCGATCATCAATTTGGTTTCAGACCAGGTCACTCTACGCTGGATATGCTGCTCCTGCTTTCCAACAATGGATGGAGGTCCTCAATGCCAGACATGAAATCAGAGCCATATCCCGAGACATATCGCGTGTCTTCAACACGGTCTGGCACCCTGCCTGCTCACCAAACTCTCTTCCTATGGTATCCAAGGTCATCTCCACTAATGGCTCGCAGACTTCCCTCCTGTCGCAGCCAACGTGTGGCCCTAAATGGGGTTCTCTCATCGCCTCCTCCTGTACAGGCTGGAGTTCCTCAAGACAGCGTTCTCGACCCTGTTCTTTTTCTGGTTTTCATCAATGATCTTTCCGACTCTCTGGAAAATCCTCTTTATCTCTTTGCTGATGACTCCACCCTCTGCCGTACCATCTGTCATCCCTCAGACCGCCAAGCAGCAGCTTCTTCACTCTCTACAGATTTGGATAAAATCACAAACTGGTCCAACACGTGGAAATGTCTTTTAATCCTGACAAATCTCACACTCTCACTATGGTTCTCCGAAACGAATATTTGGAACTCCTCCCTCCCCACCCCCGCCCCTATCTACTTTTCAACAATCCTCTGGAAGAAGTCCTTTCATTGAAGCTTCTGGGTCTAACCATCTGCCATGATCGTCCTTGGGAAAGCCACATTTCCAACCTGGCCTCCAAAGCCAGTCGCCAACTGGAAATCCTCCATATGCAAAGTCCTTCCTGGCCCACCTGAGCTCCTGACCACATAGAAAGCTTTCGTCCACAGCCTGATGGAGTACTGTTGTCCCTCTGGGATGGTGTTCTTGCATCTCACCTTTCCTAGCTTCACGCTGTGGAAACCAAGGCATTGAGGATCATTGGTATCTCCCGCGGTGAGGTGAGTCCTTGGGCCTCTCACTCTTCACCGCAGACAATCGGTGGTCTTTCTCTCTTCTTCTTCTCCTCTCCGGTCTCGCCCCCCCCCACCTGCTCTTCTGTGATATGTTTCCCCCATATTTTCCACAGAGCGCTTAAGGTCCGCCAGCAACCCCCTTCTAGTAAAACTACCAAAATCATGAATCATTGCTCACCTTCACTCTTTCATTCCTCTTTTTTTCCACCTTTGGAATAAACTCCACACACTCTTCAATCCCATTCTTCCCTCCAGATCTTCAAAACAGCTGTTCACCCCATCCAAAAACCTTGATCTTTTCTACCCCCGTTAATCCACTCCAACCCCCTTCAAATTCCCTGCTTCCTTCCTGAAAAGTCCTGTAGTGTCCATCTTGTATACCCTTGTTCCCTGCCCAATCCTCTCCCTTCCACAGATCTCCTAATGCCTCTGTTCCCCACTGTTTTGTCCTTCCCTCTCCCGCCCCTCTTGTTCTCCTGCCCCCCCCCCTTTGTTGTGTATTGTGTGTTTG
>CM068967.1:11914915-11938280 GCA_035128595.1 Eptatretus atami | reverse complement strand
CGAGGTTGAGTCCTTGGGCCTCTCACTCTCTCACCGCAGACAGATCGGTGGTCTTTCTCTCTTCTTCCGTCTCCTTCTCGTTCGCCCCCCCCACCTGCTCTATCTGTGATATGTTTCCCCCATTTTCCACAGGCGCTTAAGGTCCGCCAGCAACCCCTTCTAGTAAAACTACCAAAATCATGAATCATTGCTCACCTTCACTCTTTCATTCCTCTTTTTTCCACCTTTGGAATAAATCCCACACACTCTTCAATCCCATTCTTCCCTCCAGATCTTCAAAACAGCTGTTCACCCCATCCAAAACCTTGATCTTTTCTACCCCCGTTAATCCACTCCAACCCCCTTCAAATTCCCTGCTTTCCTTCCTGAAAGTCCTGTAGTGTCCATCTTGTATTACCCCTTGTTCCCTGCCCATCCCTCTCCTTCCACAGATCTCCTAATGCCTCTGTTCCCCACTGTTTTGTCCTTCCTCTCCCGCCCCTCTTGTCTCCTGCCCCCCCCCCTTGTTGTGTATTGTGTGTTTGCTCTCATACGAGCCTCGACAAGGTATACAAAAAGAAACTTGTTCACTGTCATGTCCAAATATCAGCTTCCTCACTCAAAACGTGCCTGAGATATTGCCCAGATGAGAAAGAAATAAATAAGTAATTAATATATCCATAATAATTAAGTAATTCATTAATTAATAGATAATTTAAAATATTTAAAAAAAACTCTTTATCGCCAAATGACTTGTTCGCTGTCGTGTCCAAATTTCAGCTTCCTCGCTCAAAAGATGGCTGAGATATCGCCCGAACAAGCAAACAAGAAAGAAAACAAACGGAGGAAAAACTGAGTACTCCCTTCCTGGCGCCGGCGATGACGTGATGCATCACCTGGATATGGAATCGGGAAGGAGTGGGTACAACAAGTAAAGGTGGTGGTACACTGTACCGTCAAAAGACCAGGCAGCAGTCGGAATCCCTGTAATGATGTCATCAACAGATCACTCAGAGCAGTGGTTCTTAACCTTTTTTGTCATGGACCCCTTTTTGTGTTCATAGGAACCCATGATCAGTGGTTAGCTGACCCCATGATTAGTTGGCTCAGTGGTAGGGTGGCAGCTTGGGATCCTAGGGTCCTGAGTTCAAGCCTCATTTCTCACTGAATTAATTCACCAGGGGGTTGACAGCCTGCCATCCTTCGAGGTCGGCAAAATGAAGTACCAGCTTGCTGGGATGACTGAGTCATTCGAGTATCCTGCGTCGGAGTGGTGACCCGTCCAGGATATGTACCCAATAGCCAAGGAGACTGCTTCGGCAGACCAACGCTTCTGCACAGAGTATGGTCCCAATGGGGAATGGGGACCCCTTTGAGAATCTGGTGAAAGCTACGACCCCTCCAGAAAAATGCACAAAAGACATAAACACAAAATTTTGCATACAATGAATAAATTTTATTGCGTAGGAAAATTATTTCCTTCACAACCGTCATAATCAGAATACAAAAACAATCTTTACAAAGAATATAATCTCACTTTTTTCATGCAAAAATCAATGACCATTCCCTGTATATAAAATGAAATATATCCAAATTGTACAAATTAAACAAAAAATAAACTTCAATTTCTGCTCAAAAGTACATTTCAGTGAGAAGGCTGTTGTTGTTTGGCTGCAATAATAAATGAAATTGTGGAGTGGTCTTTGACAAGACAACACGCAGTCATGTTTGACATCCAATTCGATTTCTACTTTTCGTTTTGATTGGTAAACAAGTGCTGAAAATCCTGACTCGCAAAGATATGTGGTTTACAAACGGAATCAGAGTCCCATAGCTCAGCTATGGGTAGGCTTGTGTCAAGATGAGGGTAGGCTTGTGTCAAGGAACACCAAATTCTCCAGGACTCTTCGAGTTTGAACTCATGTCGTATCATTCCCTTTGTCCTCAGGTCAATGAGGTCATCTTTGGCAAGGTCTGCATCAGTAATACAGTTTATATCAGCAAGGAAAGGATTACGAATCCACGTTTGAACTTTAAGGTCATCTGAGCAGAAGTAACTTCAAAAGAGTTCTGCAGTGTTTCCAGGTGTCTGCACATTTCTGCCTGCAGAGAATTGGCAGGGCTTTGTCTCTCTCGACTCCATCCTGCAGAAGCACTTCCTCCAGCATTGGAAAGTTTGCATAGTTGTCTGCCTCCAATCTTCCTCTTCCATAGTGGCAGCTCGGCCAAAAGAGCTTGCAGGTTTTCAGCAGCATCCATAATGGAGACTGCAGGCCTTGAATCGAAGACTTACCACATTCATATGGCCAAAAATATCGTCAATAAGCCAAGCTGTGAATGAATTCCTCCCTGGCAAGCGGTTCCTTTTCTCTCAAAAAAAGTGGAAACTTCTGCCCTAAGTTCCATTAAGCGCTTCGAGATTTGTCCTCTGGAAAGCCAGCAAACTTTTGTGTGGGAGAGAGAACTTCATATTCTGCTCCCATTTCATGACAAAACCTCTTGAAAACGCGATGATTCAGAGACCTGGCCTATGATGAAGTTGACGATTTCCGGCAGTAGACGACTTTCACGGCCCGATGTAGAAAAACAGTGAGTCACGAGATGTGAGGAGCTTCTTTCTTCACCGGAGCAGAAAACCAGATGGTGTTGCCAAGCATCGCAGGTGTTCCATCTGTGCACAGAGTACCAAAATTTTTCTTCCAGTCAAAGTTTGCTTGGCAAATTTTTTTTTTCAACATTTCTAAGATGTCAATGGCCTTTGTTAGTTTCCAAAAGGGCTCACAACAAAGGAATTCTTCTTTGATGGCATTAGCATGCACATAATGGACGAAAACAAGGAGCTGGCTACAATGAGAGATGTCAGTTACTTTCATCCAGTTGCATACTGAAGGGAAATGGGCGTAGCTGCCAATTCCTCCATGACCTGCTTCAAAATATTAAAATAAATATCAACTATTCTGGAATGTATGACATCATTTGACAAAGACACTGCTTCAATTGGTTCGCGGGCGCCAGCAGTGACCACTATTTTCGTTGTGTTTGTGTGTCTGTCTGTCTGTCTGTCTTTTGTGACTCTCTCCAGAGCATAGCTCCGTGATGTTTGATGCGGTCTTGATGAAACTTGGACACAAGCGAGATAATCATGGTCTAGATTGTGTCTTTTTGTATGAGGGGCGTCCCACGCCCACTTTTTTTATGAGGGGCGTTCCCACGCCCACTTGTGGGCGAGCCACGCCCACTTGACTTTTTATTTATTTTATTTATTTTTCTCGATTTTTTCTCGCAATTTCATTTCCTAAAACTTGCGTAATGTCCATAAGTGCAACATATAAAAAATCCGATTTGATTTGGTCAATTTTGATGGATGAGAATAGGTTTTTACGGTAGGGCTTCCTCAAAAGCTTCCACTAACTCAATTGTACCTATTCGTGGCATTGTTCAATAATGCGCCGCGAACATCGGCGCCTCCCGGCTTGTTTTCTTTCCTCGGCTTCCAATCCACAAACCAGCTCGACCATGTCCAGGGCACATGGCTTTACTAAAGTCTCTCCAATTGTGTGTGCTTTTTTTGTTTGGCAATGCGATAAGCAACCTTGTGGGATGCTTCAAAACAAGGGTTTTGTGTTTGGCGCAATTTCCAAGTTTTGGCAAAAGTTCCAACCTTTTCAAATTGAGCCTTCTTTGCACGAAAAAGCATCCACACTGTTCCGATGTATTTTCAGGATGGACAGACGTGGGGTGCTCCTTTCAGCTTTGCTGGCTTCATGTTTCCATTGGCAAGAACCTGCCACACAAGAAACACTTGGCTTTTGCTGTCCCATCACGTTCAGTGATGTAAGTAAACCAAAGGATACGTAGGCTTCATCGTACTTCCTTTTCTTCGACATTTCCAACTTAAGCTAGGTCTGCCAAAAATTTTAATAAATTTAAAAATCATAATAATAATAATAATAAAATAAATAACTGTGATGTAATTTTCTGGAAAATGTAAACCAGTGAACAAAATTAAATGAATAAGTTTAGGCCAGCTGCTGTGTAGGAAACATAATTGAGGCATTCTTTTTTTAATTAAATCTCGGATCTGCTGGATTAACTGCTGGTCACACACAAAACAAAACAAAAACTTTTTCCTGACTGGGTCAAAAGGCAACAATAATGGCATGCTCAAAGGAATTGTTCACTAATCCTGGGTACATTGATATGTCAACATGAGCATACTTTAAGATCGAGTCCCCTGAAATATGAGACGAGTCACTGATTTCTACTCCAAATAATGATAATACCCGGGTATGGGGAATGTAAACATCATCGAATGGAAGGAAATGGAGAAAAACATGATGCCCCAATTATTTATATTCAGTATTCATGCATTATTTTATCTATTAAAATATGGATGAAAGATATACAACATATTGTAATGTAGAAAATAAATGCAGATAAAAACATGGCTAACAGGAAGGAAATCAGAGCCAGTGCGTGACGCAGGTAGATGAAAAAATTATATTGATGGGTAATTGAATATACAGTATAATTGTAAAGGAAAAAAAGACATGGATCTGAAGATACTATAAAGTTTTAAACTTCACATATGAGATATGAGATATTCACTAACAGCATATGAGAAGATTCCTGAGTCATGACAAGCCATGGAAAGTGAGAAATAAGCGCTTAATTATGGAGTGGCACTGGGTGGAGGTCGTGTAGACGACGATACCAAACTGTAAGCACGAGGTCTAGCTGCCACAACTAAATCTGGGGCAGGGTACATTTTCTTCAATTTCTATCGATGGGAACTATTCTAGAAGTCATAACTTGATGACTATTGACGACTTGTATGTTACCTGACTTGTACATTCGGGTGGCATCCCATTTCAAACCTACCTTTCCAGATATACTAGTCTTCAGTAAGCAAGAATGAGTACATAACATCCAATATAAAAAAAACATATAACAAATAACATAACAAAACAAAATAACATAACACAAGTCTGAAGACGCGATGGTTCACGAGCGGTATTTTGACGATGTAGATTGTTTCAGAAGTCAAGGATGAGACAATGTGATAAATTTGACCAAGTTATAAAAATGATCAACTGAGTGGTACGAGTGACAGGTTATAGCTGCCAAAATGTCGAAAACCCGGTTTCGTTCAACAACTTTTCAAAATTGACCTTGCATAACCTTTAAAGGTCACAAAACAATGTTGTGGACATTAAAAATAAGGAAACAGGATAGGTGCTATAGCTTATTGGAGTTAGTTCGTCGAAGAAGGTCGAAAACCCGGTTCGATTCCACAAATTTGAAAATTTTGACCTTTGTGAACTATAAAAGGTCAAAGGTCAAGGATTATGACCTTTGGTGCAAAACTTCCTCTGGAACATCCAGGAACAATATAACGTCATATAGGCTATATGGCATTTCGCACTCCTCGGATTATCCATACTTTGATGAAATCAGCATAAAAACAAACTTGAAGGGGGCGCCACGGGCAAGGTGTTCGAGATAGAGCAAAATGGTTTGAGACTTTAGGGGGGAATGACCTCAACATTATGCTAAAAAATATTGTCATCCTAGCTCTCAACGTTTGGGCGGTCGTATGCATTTTTATGTCAAAATTCGAAATTTTCTAAGTTCGTGACCTTGTGACCTTGACCTTGGGCGAAAAATGAAATCGAGCTCCGTGGGGCTATGTAGGTGCCATTGGCTAACCAAATCCGAAACCCCTGCCAGATTCGACAAAACCCCTAGGAGAAGATGGAATTTTTATGTCAAAATTCGCAATTTTTCTAAGTTCGTGACCTTGTGACCTTGACCTTGGGACGAAAATGAAAAATCGAGCTACGTGGGGCTATGCAGGTGCCATTGGCTAACCAAATACTGAAACCCCTGTCAGATTCGACAAACCCCCTAGGAGAAGATGCGCATTGAAATCGGCTACCCCCTAAAAACACATGTTTTTTGGGCGTGGGCTCCGCCCATAATGGGCACACCACGCCCATTTTCAGGGAAACACAACTAGATCATGATATAAACCTCCACCAAAATTATCAGGATCGGATCAAAACCCACGGAGCTATGCTCGGGACAGACAGACAGACAGACAAGCCGGTAGGCGGACATGGGTAGTCGACTACCCAATAGAACCTGACGCCGATGGGCCCGTTTGATGGGGAATGACCTGAGGATAAGCCACAAGAAAATTTCATATGGGTTAATGCTGCAGATTTTTTTCAGTTAAAATACCCCCACATTTAGAGGTTTTCGGCCGTTTGCTAGGCAACGGAGAGGGTCCATAGCAACGATTCTTTCTCACACATGACTAGGACATACCATGAACTACCATTACCAGCTTTCATGTATATCTGACTCATAGTCTCTGAGATATAACGAACTTCGTTTTTTTTATATGTTTTTGACCAGGGTTCATTCAAAGTCTATCTTCCCGACAGTTTTCATAGGATTCGGCTAGTAATTTTTGACAATATTGGCTGAATGTACTGCCCACAGTCGCTCGTGGCCCGATTTTTGATTTTCGAAAAATAATTTTTAATGATTTTTCAAAAATTTCAAAGTCCGTTGCTAGGCAACGGTGGTGTCCATAGCAACGGTTCTCATTTGCACATAAACTAGGTCATGGTATGAACCTACCAACCAAGTTTCATCGAAATCGCCATTGTATTAACGGAGCACTGGACCGAACAGACAGACAGACAGACAGACAGACAAGCCGGTAGGCGGACATGGGTAGTTCGCCTACCCATAGAACCTGGACGCAATGTGCCCGTTCGATGGGGAATGACCTGAGGATTAAGCACAAGAAAATTTCATGATTCTAGCTTCAAGGGTTAATGCTGCAGATTGTTTATTCGTTTAAAAATACCCCCACATTTAGAGGGTTTTTCGGCCGTTTTGCTAGCAACGGAGGGGTCCAATAGCAACGGTTCTTTCTTCCCACATAACTAGGACATACCATGAACCTACCATTACCAGTTTCACTGTATAATCTGACTTCATCGTTCTCTGAATTATAACGAACTTCGTTTTTTTTATTGTTTTTCGACCAGGGGTGTCATTCAAGAGGTCTATCTTCTACCGACAGTTTTTTCATAGGATCTGGCTGGAAATTTTTGACAATATGGCTGAATGTACTGCCAACAGTCGCTCGTGGCCCGATTTTGATTTCGAAAAAAATATATTTAATGAATTTTTTCAAAATTTCAAAGTCCCGTTGCTAGGCAACAGTGGTGTCCATAGCAACGGTTTTATTTGCCATAACTAGGTCAATGGTATACCTATCAACCAAGTTTTCATCGAAATTGGCCATTGTATTAACGCGAGCACTGGACGAACAGACAGACAGACAGGACAGACACAGACAAAAAACAAAAATTCAAAGTCCCGTTGCTAGGCAACGGTGGTGTCCATAGCAACGGTTCTCTCATTTGGCACACATAGGTCTCTGGTATGAACCACAACAAGTTTCATCGAAATCGCCATTGTATTAACTGAAATCGGCATTTTTATACTGATAATTTAATAAGGGTAGAACAAATCGCAAAAAAAAAAATTTTGGAAATTTTTTTTTCGGACTAGATCGACTACCCAACAGGACAGGACAGACAGCAGACAGACAGACAGACAAGACAGACAGACAGGACAGAACAATACGAAGTATATGGTCACTCTCCACTTTTTTTCGTGTGAAAAATATTTTTTCATTTTTTTTACGTGAACCAAAAATAAGTACATAGACAAAAAAATAAAACTTTTATAAAAAGCTAGCGAAAATAAATTTTTAAATAATTTTTTATGCGCTGCGTTCACGGACCCTGAAGCCCATCCACGGACCCCAAAGGGGTCATGGACCACCAGGTTAAGAACCCCCATAACTCAAGTGATTGTAATCGTTTCTAAATACTGTTTGTTCAATTCTTTCATTGAACAAATGGAGCGTTCATTTGTTCGGTTGGAATAGCCAATAATGGAATTTTAAATAAATAAAACTATTTGCTTTTATCATTAATGTATTGATTACGACAATACGTGTATCATTAAATAATTGCTTTTTTAAAGAAGGGTGCTGCAACAAAACTTGTCATCGTGATGATTATGCCAGGTAGCTCAGATGGCAGAGCACTGGACGGTTCACCAGAGGACCTGGGTTATTGATTTCCTGGTCTGAGTTATGTAATTGTTCTCCATATACATATATCTTTGTTTGCCTTGTTCATTTTGTATAATTGGATGATTTAGCTGTAATATGTAACGGCAATGGAAACACCTTCCCCTTCCCCCTGTAACACTCCGTTAATGTTGGACATATACACCACCCACGTCAACCCCCCCCCTCATTTCATTATGAAATTTTTGACATGGCTCCCAAAAGTCTGAAGGATCTTCAGGGTATTAGGTGTCTTAGAAATCTTAAAGGTCTTAGAGGTCTTACAGGGTTTAAGGGCTTACATGTACCCCTCCTCTGACGAGGGTTATGAGGAGGTTAAATAAGAAGTTGATATAAAAACGAAACATTCTCGTGAGATGATGGAATCTCGCGATATGGTAATCGATTGACATACTGTACAAAGGATTATATTATTTGGGAGTTAATTAGTCTAATTATTTATCCCTGGATGGAATTTTCTTTTTTTAAAAGGGCTCCATTAGTTTTTGCACGTCCACTCGTGAATCATCTTCCCGTATTTCCCAAACCATCCATTGGAGCCGGCTTTCAGAGGAGTAGGGAAAAAACAAAACCTGCTAATGGGACCATTGACTGACAGAAGAAAGGAAGGTAGGAAAGGAAGGTAAGGGATGGACTGAATGGACACGTTCGTTGCCTTTAACAGCTCTTTTCGACTCCGTTGTAGACAAGCTAATAAACCTGACAGGGTGTACAAAACGCACCAGGCAAAGCCCTGCAGTTTAAGCTGACAAGGGTTAAGTTAAGCTCTTCATTCATCTGCAGCCAAAAGCTGCAAGGAGCATCATTGGCTTGAGGGCCATAGCTGTTGCTGTTGATGCGTGCCCCCTATAGGTTTAGAGGCAAGAATATGTAATTTGTTTTTGAATTATATAATCAGCAATAGCACCCCCATTCTTCACAAAAGGACACCATGAAGGGATCTTATATCTACCAACTAATTCCGGTTCGACTGTACATTGTTTAACACCATTCTGAGGGCCAACACACACATGGAATTAATCACCTTTGCTGTCAAACACCAGGATGAAAGTTATAGCTGGGTCGGATTCCAAACCCAGGATAAGACAGCCCTCGAGTCAGTTGGTTCATCCTCTAAGCCATCCTGTCAGCGTAGGCAGTGGAAGTAAGAAGAGATTCGAGGTGGGTCTGGAAGAAGAATGTGGTGACGAAGGATGCCACTCATTGGGGGGTTTTGAGCGAGAGTACGAGAACCAAATGGAGTTCATTCCCAGATGAGAGAATAGAGGGATGAAGGAATGGAAAGTGAACGTTCAGTTGCGACAGGAAGGGGAAAGCAGTGTTGAGTTTGTGGGCAAGAATTCCCACAGCCCCAGACGACTTTTTGGGGAGGGGTGGGTCTTTTGACAGTGATCCATGTGCAGGGGCGGTGTGGGTTGGTACAATCAAGAGGTCAAAAAGGAAGACAAGGGCAGGAGGAACGTGGCCAGAAATGAGACGATAGAATAGAAATTGTCCTCCAAGCCTGCCTGCGATTGGGAAAAGAAGGCCACATGGGACTTTGCCTTTTAAGATGCCAATAATATGAGAAGTCTTGGAATTAATGTCATCTCCAAAGAAGCAACATTGGAAGGCAAGCTGTACCAGCCCATCTGGAGAATTATACTCCCATAATTTCATGTGATGAGCTCTGACCTGGCTTAGAATGACTTGTGCTCTACAAGAGATACCACTTAGGCATCGACCTGCTTTAAGACTGATCTTGAGAGTGTGTCATCAAAGGACAGGTTTTTGATTTGGAGGCGTGAACTCCAGGGATTGCACCTCTTCCAGGGAATCTATCAGGGGTTTTTTCATACAATTTGAGGCTCGATGGAGGAGGTTTGTGGAACAGTAGGAAAGACAGATGCGGAACACCAACATCAGGGGTTTAAGGACAAACTAGGCGAGACCTGGACAAATAATGGGTGTGGGGAGGATGAGGGTCTGAGGAGGACGCATCGGGCTGGACAAGATGGATATAGAAGGCAAACTCTCAGGAGGAAAAGTGGAAATTTGGAACAGGGTGGGCTTGGGGTGGATGACGTGGGTAGAGAAGGTAATAGTTTTGGGATTTGGGACGTCTAAGATGGTGTGAACAGCTCTTCTTGAAGTCTTGTGGAAGGAAGAATGAATTGAAGAGAATGTGGAGTTTAGATTCCACAGGTGGGAAAAAACGAGAAAGGAATGATTGGAGGTTGAGCAGTGATCCTGATTCAGGTAGTTCAGTGGGAAGGGGGTTTTGTGTGGACCGCAATGCACCCTGCCAGGAAACCTGGGGTGGGAAAGCTGGAGGTGAGGAAGTCACTTGGGAGACTCAGTTCATCGCAGGAAGAGTTCCAATGCATCTTGAAGCCTTGGTTTCCACGGGCATCAAGCAAAGAAAAGTGGGAGGCAGGGGAGCAGTTTCCAGAGGGAGAGCGGACTTCCATCGAGCGGATGGTGAAGGCTTGTAGGTGAATAGCAGTTTCAGGTTCCACCAAGGAAGGACTTTGCATTGACGGGAGAATGCCATTCAGCGAACTGGCTTGGCAAGCCCAACTTTAGAAGTGTTGATTGCCAGAAAGATATGACTGGAGTGAGCCAAATATAGATACAAGAAACTGAGGTGTTTGGACAGTGATCCTTTAATGGAGGGAATGAGAACATGGGAATGAAGAGTAAAAATATTAATTGAGTATGCGTTCCAGGTTGCAACCGAACAACCTTTTTTTATTCCATAAGCTGTAGGACGCATGGGGGGACAAGATGAAGGAGGCCGAGCAGCCTGCTTTTGGAAGGGCGTGCCACTGCTTGACAGGATGGAGTACTTCATCAAACTCGTACGGAGGATTTTACAGGGAATTGAGAGGTCATTTTATGAAGACAAGAATTTAAGGTCGCGCAAAATAGCTGCTTTCGGCACCAGCCTCAACAGGAATCACGGTGACAGAAATATCAACTCGTCATTTCCAGCGCATGTGTGCAGGTTCCCATGTGTGCTGCTTTTTTGGCTGCTGGTTGCATCAGTGTTAGGGGCGACTAGCCGCTGATGCAGTAGCCCCTATTAACCTGATCTGGTCTCATTTCGCTGACCTCGGAAGGCATGACAGGCTTGCGTCACTCCTGGTGTTAATTCAAGTGGCCAACGGGGCTTCGACTCAGTACATAGCAGATCACCAGCTCACCACCTAACCCGCTAAGCAACACCAGGCTACTGGGTGCAGGTAAGACGTTTCTGCAGGGGCCTGGCAATGCCGCTTGATGCAGTTTCCCCCTCCAGGTAAAAACAGGAATTTGTAATTTTGTTCAAGGTTGCTAGCGAAAAACTGAAAGACAGATACGTGGATCTTCCACATCCACAACTAATGCCGGCAGACAGACGCCCAGTTTAACGTCCTTTCCGAGGGACGCAATACCACCGTTGGACGAATCACTCTGCTTCGTTGAATACCGAGTGGCTTTTATTGTTGGTTCAGGATTCAAACCAGGCTAAGAGATATCTTCGAGCAAGTAGCGTATCCCAAGAGCATATAGGTTTATTTACAGTTCAGTTTCAAGGGTCATCCCAAAGGGTTTGTCACACCTCCATTAACTACTTTGTGAGTGGCACTAACAATCCATTTTAAACTTTATTACATCTCATTATCCTTGTAAAATAAAATATCTTCTTCAAGCACTTTTACCAGCAGTCAAGCAAGCTAGTTGATCTAGAGCACAAAGGCCTCTTCCGCCCTGAAGGCCCAATGAATGGACGGCTATGGTCTTCTTCAGACACAAAACGGCTTGTCCGATGGTGACGGAACACAAAATGTCTTCTTAAAATTCACGGATATTTTTGAACAACTCGTTGCATTACCTTCGGACTCACGGGAATTTAGGAAGAGTTCAAATGTCTTCTTTCTCAGATTCTGCCAGAGCCACGTCATCGTAAGTGAAAACGCCATGCATTTTTTAAATTTATTCCGAGACAAAAACAAGGTGTGTGAAACTTGATGATTACAAAAAATATAATGAATAATGGGACCAGTCACTTTCGAACTTTTAACTTAAACAAGCTCAAATTAGCTAAGATCCTCGTCCTCTTAATGAGGAGTCATAAAAACGAATATGCGTCATTGTGATGTATCAGGTCTGCGAATACATTATCTGTGCTATGCCAGCTTTAGATTCCCGCAAACAAAATTCAAACAGCTTGCCTAGTTTCAGAGATAAGGTATAGGCGATTTCCATAGCGGCGATTATTATGACGTCAACATTTTTCTAGAAAGAATTTCCCAAATCGGAGATAGGTTACTGCCTGTGCGTGGTGGGCTTTCTGCATATACATGGCAAGTTGCAATCTGATGAAACTCTGTGTTGTGAAACAAAAAATTGTGAAAAATAGGAATGAATGTAATAAAAAATTTATACGACGTCTAGCTGATGGTATCATATGTGGGTAAATCATCCTCTGCGTAATCGCCTGTTCGATTCCCACAAACAGAATTCAAAAAGCTTGCCTAGTTTCGGAGATAATTTTTTAGCAATTTCCATTAGCGGAGATATTTTGACGTCATACTTTTTTTTTCTTGGAGGAATTTGCATAAATCGGAGATGGTTACTGGTCTGCGCAGGGTATTTTTTTTAAAAAAAAATATACATGCCAAGTTTCAGGAAGTTTGATGGAAAACTGAAGGCTGTGAAACAAAAAAAGTCACAAGAACAACAACGTGAGTAAGGCTTAGAGATCCTCCACGAGGATCAAAAATGTCAAAAAATAGGAATGACGTTCAATAAAAATTTGATATGACGCATAGTGATTATCATATGTGCGGTAATTTCCATCTCTGCTAATGCCATGTTTTGATTCCCACCAAACATAAATTCAAAGATGCCGAGTTTGAGATAATTTTTTAGGCGATTCTCCATTAGCGGAGATATTTTTGACGTCCATTAACTTTTTTTTAGGAGGAATTTCAAATCTGAGATCGTTACTGTCTGCGCAGTGTATTTACATTAAATATATTATATATATATATATATATATATATATATAATATATATATATACATATATACATTATATTTATTATTTAATAATATTTTATATATATATATAAATATATATATGCAAGTTCAGGAAGTTTCAATGAAAACTGTGGGCTGTGAAAACAAAAAAGTTCACAAGAAACAACAACGTTGAGTAAGACTTAGAGTCCTCCACGAGGATCTAAAAAGTTACGGGACAGAAATTTGTTGGACGGACCCTCGTACTGGCCTCTCGGCCAATGTCAAATGGTACATCCGTGAGTTTGTTGCGACGATCGTAGGTTTAAATCGTTGCCTCATTATTCACCGCACGTTTGTCCTTTCTCATTGACTCACCTCACGATAACGGCAACCGGATTGCTGTTGATTCCACACCGATCTCATAAACATGAATGCCGACGCATTTGTGGTGGTCACCTTGAGTAAATCGCTCAGGTGGTTTTGCTTGGGGTGGATGCGAGAGGGGGTGAGAGGAGTGGGCTGAGAGGGATTCGGCCTTGCCTAACCACGTGCTTTCCAAACCCAATTCGCATCGACACTCAAGGAACAGAGTGCTGAGTAGCAGTACATTACGCTATTATTTTGGCCGTCTGTTCAATGATTTGATTCTTGTTTGCTTTGTGCACCTTTTCTCTTTACTCATTCCTCACAGGGAACTAGCACCAGCAACTTTTGTTTTTCTTCAGTCTTCCCAAGGTGTGCTTTTGATGACAGTCATATTTTTCACCCTGCAAAAAAATATGTGGAAATTCAGCTTTAACGAGAGAAGGACGGCGTTAATGAAAGTCACCAAAACCTAAAAATTTTCCCATTTTTTCTTTTTCTTCGCGTAGCACAAAAGCTTTTTATTTCAGGTCATTGCAAGTACAAAAATAGAAATAACTTAGCGTTTACCCGTTATAAATGAATCTCTGCTTGCAATACACAACATTCACTATCACTGGTGTTTCAGCCGAAGCAGATGAGGGCGCGGTCGCATGCACGAGGGGCGCGCGGTCACATTCGCGCCTCATTGAAGCGGTAGTCGCATGGAGAACCCACAAACAGCTTTCAGCATTCCTACCAACGCACTTCCGAACAAATAAGCTAACGGGACGCACTTGACTGTACTGAATATAAAGACCATCAGAGTGACGTTTCATCGACAATGGCGAGTGGTTGATGCACTGATATCAAAATAGACCTCACGGCCTCATCCTCATTTTGTGAGTGTTCAATGAAGGGCTACAGATCTCTGGTGAGCTGAGAGATTGGACACATTAGGTAGGGCCTCGATGGCCTAAAAAGACAAAATACCTTTCACAAAGTACATGCTGGAGATCACATTCCATTTCTTACTCATTCTTCGAAACACCTTACCTCGTGACAAACTCATTAATGTAGAACAGGACCGATAGCCACAGAAATTCCACGTGTTTCCGAATAACCATTGCATAATAGTACTGGTATGACCAGCAGTCGGCATGAACTTGGATCCAGATCTTTGTTTTTCGGCAACGAGGCTTAATCTCTCATACGAGCCTCGACAAGGTATACAAAAAGAAACTTGTTCACTGTCATGTCCAAATATCAGCTTCCTCGCTCAAAACGTGCCTGAGATATTGCCCAGATGAGAAAGGAAATAAATAAGTAATTAATATATCCATAATAATTAAGTAATTCATTAATTAATAGATAATTTAAAAATATTTAAAAAAAAACTCTTTATCGCCAAATGACTTGTTCGCTGTCGTGTCCAAATTTCAGCTTCCTCGCTCAAAAGATGGCTGAGATATCGCCCGAACAAGCAAACAAGAAAGAAAACAAACGGAGGAAAAACTGAGTACTCCCTTCCTTCGGCGCCCGGCGATGACGTGATGCATCACCTGGATATGGAATCGGGAAGGAGTGGTGTACAACAAGTAAAGGTGGTGGTACACTGTACCGTCAAAAGACCAGGCAGCAGTCGGAATCCCTGTAATGATGTCATCAGACAGATCACTCAGAGCAGTGGTTCTTAACCTTTTTTGTCATGGACCCCTTTTTGTGTCATAGACCCCATGATTCAGTGGTTAGCTGACCCCATGATTAGTTGGCTCAGTGGTTAGGGTGGCAGCTTGGGATCCTAGGGTCCTGAGTTCAAGCCTCATTTCTCACTGAATTAATTCACCAGGGGGTTGATTCAGCCTGCCATCCTTCCGAGGTCGGCAAAATGAGTACCAGCTTGCTGGGATGACTGAGTCATTCGAGTATCCTGCGTCGGAGTGGTGACCCATCCAGGATTGTACCCAATAGCCAAGGAGACTGCTTCGGCAGCACCAACGCTCTGCACAGAGTATGGTCCCAATGGGGGAATGGGGACCCCTTTGAGAATCTGGTGAAAGCTACGGACCCCTCCCCAGAAAAATGCACAAAAGCACATAAACACAAAATTTTGCATACAATGAATAAATTTTATTGCGTAGGAAAATTATTTCCTTCACATACCGTCATAATCAGAATACAAAAACAATCTTTACAAAGAATATAATCTCACTTTTTTCATGCAAAAATCAATGACCATTCCCTGAATAAAATGAAATATATCCAAATTGTACAAATTAAACAAAAAATAAACTTCAATTCTGCTCAAAAGTACATTTCAGTGAGAAGGCTGTTGTTGTTTGGCTGCAATAATAAGATCGGAAATTGTGTGTATGTGGGTTCCGTTGACAAGAACACGCATGTCGAGTGTTGGAGCATCACAAATCGATTTCTAAACTTTTATGTTTGAATGGTAACCAAGTGCTGAAAATCCTGACTCGCAAAGGATATGTGGTTTACAACAGGAATCAGAGGCTTCCCCATCAAGCTCGACTAATGTAGGCTTGTGTCGACGATGAGGGAAGGCTTGTGTCTAAGGACACAAAATTCTCCCCGCAAGATCTTTGCGAGCTTGAACGTCATGTGTATCATTCCCTTTGCTCAGGTCAATGAGGTCATCTTTGCAAGGTCCTGCATCAGTAATACAGTTTAATATCAGCAGGAAGGTTACCAATACCAACGTTTGAACTTTAGAGGTCTCTGAGAGAGAAGAACCTTCAAAGAGTATCTGCAGGTTTCCAGGTGTTCTGCACATTTCTGCCTGCAGAGGAAATTGCAGGAGCTTTGTCTTCTCTCGACTTACCATCTCTGCAGAAGCTACTTCTCAGCATTGGAAAAGATTTAGCATAGTTGCCTTGCCTGCGCAAGTCTCTGCATCCATAGTGGCAGCGCCAAAAGAAGCTTGATGTGTTGCAAGCAGCATCACTATGGAGACTGCAAGGCTTGAATCGAAGACTTACCACATTCATCATGGCCCAAAATTATCCCGTCAAATATATGTCCAAAGCGTGAATGAATTGCCCTCCCTGGCAAGCGGTTGCCTTTTCTCTCAAAAAAGATGAACTTTGCCTAAGATGCATTAAGCGCATTCTTCGAGTACGTTTGTCCTCTGAAAAGCAGCAAACCTCTGGTGTGGGAGAAAAGACAGACACTTCATATTCTTGGCTCCCATTTCATGACAAAACGCTCTTGAAACGCGATGATTCAGAGCCGCCTGCGCCTAGTGAATGAAGTTGGCCGATTTCACGGCAGTAAGACGACTTTCACGGCGCGTGTAGAAAACAGTGAAGTCACGAATGATGTGAGGAGTTCTTGTCTTCACCCCGAGCAGTTTAAAACCAAGATGTGTTGCCAAGCACTCGCGCAGGTGTATCCACGAATCTGGTGCACAGAGTACCAAATTTCTTCCCAGTCAAAGTTTTGGCTTGGCAAATTTTCTTTTTTCCAACATTTCTAAGATGTCAATGGCCTTTGGAGTTTCCATAGGGGGCTCCACAACAAATGAATTCTCTTTGAATGGCATTAGATGCAACATAATGGTTACGAAAACAAGGAGCTGGCGTACAATGGAGTGTTCAGTACTTCATACCAGTTGCATGAACTGAAGGGAAAATGGCGTAGATGCCATTCCTCCATGACCTGCTTCAAGATATTAAAATAAATATCAAACTATTGAGAATGTATGACAATCATTTGACAAGAGACACTGCTTCAATTGGTTCGCCTGGCGCCCAGCAAGTGACACTGAATTCGTGTGTGTTTGTTGTGTCACTGTTGTCCTGTCTGTGCTGTTGTTGTGACTTCTCTCCAGAGGCATAGCTTCCGTGAATGTTTGAATGCGGATACTTGAGTGAAATCTTGGACACAAGGGATATCATGGCTGCCTAGTTGTGTCTTTTTGTATGAGGGGCCCGTCACGCCACTTTTTTTATGAGCGTCCCACGCCACTTGTGGGCGGAGCCACGCGCCAAATTGAACTTTGTTAATTTATATTTAAATGGTTATTTTCTCGGGATTTTTCTTTCGCAATTTCATTTCCGTAAAACCTGTGCGTAATGTCCATAAAGTGGCAACATATAAAAAATCCGAATTTGAATTTGGTCAATTTTTGAATGGATCAGAATATGTGTTGTTTTCGGTAGGGCTTCCTCAAAGACTTCCCACCTACTCAAATAGTACCTTATCAGTAGGCAATTGTTCAATAATAGCCCCGCGACACTCGGCGCCGTCCCGGCTGTTTTTCTTAGCTCGACCTTCCCAATCACAAAACAGGCCTTCGTACCAGATGTCCAGGGCACATGCTTTTAACTAAAGTCTCTCCAGAGTTAGTGTGCTGGCTTTTGTTTGGAATGCGATAAGGGCAACCTTGTGGGAATGCTTCAAACAAGGGTTTTGTGGATTGGAACGCAATCCAATTTTGACAAAAGTTCAACCCTTTTAAAATGAGCCTCGTGGGTCTTTGCCAACGAAAAGATCCACACATGTCCGAGATGTATTTTCAAGGAAATGGTACAGATCGTGGGCGTGCCCTTCAGCTTGCTGGCTTCATGTTTCATCTGGCAAAACCTGCAACACGAAAAGAAAACACTAGTGGCTTTTGTGTCCCATCAGTCAGTGATGTAAGTAAATCCAAAGGATACGTATGGCTTCATCGTACTCCTTTTCTCGACATTTTCCACTTAAGCTAAGGTCTGCCAAAAAATTCTTTAATAGAAATTTAAAAATCATATAATATAATCAATAAAAATAAATAAAACCTGTGTGTAATTTTCCTGGGAAAAATAGTCAACTCAGTGGAACAAAAAATATAAAATGTATATTTAAACAGGTTTTTATTTTTTTTTTTTAGCCCCAGATGTGTGTAGGAAACATAATTGGAGGCATTCTTTTTTTATGTATTCTATAAGGATTCTGAACTGGATTAACGTGCTTGGTCACCGACACAAAGACAAAACAACAAACATTTTTCTGCGACTGGGTCAAAAGGCAACAATAATGGCCATGCTCAAAGAGAATTGCACTTTCACTACAATCCGTGGTAGCATGATATGTCAACATGAGCATAACATTCAAGATCGAGTCCCCCTGAAATATGACCAGGCTCCAAGTTCGACGGAACTGATTCTACTCCAAATTAATGAATAACCGGTATCGGGGTAAGTAAACATCATCGATATGGAGGAATGGAGGAAAAACATGAGTGCCCCAATATTTATATGTTCAGTTCATAGCATGTAATTATTATCTTATTAGAAATATGGATGAAAATATAGCAATCATATTGGTAATGTAGAATAAATGCAGATAAAGACATCGCTAACAGGAAGGTATTAATCAGAGCAGTGCGTGACGTCAGTAGAAGAAAAAATTATTATTGATGGTATTGAATAGCAGTACTATATTGTAAAGGGAGAAAGAAGACATGGATTCTGAAGATACTATAAAGTTTTTTTAAACTTTTCAACATATGAGATATGAATATTATAACAGCATATGAGAAGATCCTGAGTCATGAAAGCCATGGAAAGTGAGAAATAAGCGCTTAATTATGGAGTGGCACTGGGTGAGGTCGTGTAGACGACGATAACAACTGTAAGGCACGAGGTCCTAGCTGCCAACAACTAAAATCTGGGGCAGGGTACATTTTCCTTCTTCAATTTCTATCGATGGGAACTATTCTAGAAGTCATATAGAGCTTGATGACTATGACGACTGTATGTTAACCTGACTGTGTACATTCGGTGGCATCCATTTCAACCTAACGCTTCCAGATATACTAGTCCTTCAGTAAGCAAGAATGAGTACATTAACATCCACATAAAAAAAACATATAACAAATTAACATAACAACAAAAATAAGCATAACACAAGTCTGAAGAGACAATGGTTCACGGAGCGGTATTTGACGATGTTAGATTGTTCAGAAGTCAAGGATGAGACAATGTGATAATATTTGACCAAGTTATAAAAAATGATCAACATGATGTGGTACGAGTGAACAGGTATAGCTGCAAAATGTCGAAAACCCGGTTTCGTCAACAACTTTCAAAATTGACCTTTGCATAACCTTTAAAGGTCACAAAAACAATGTGTGGAACATTAAAATTAAGGTAAAACAGGATAGGTGCTATAGCTTATTGGAGTTAAGTTCGTTCGAAGAGGTCGAAACGCCGGTTCGATCCCACAAATTGAATTTGACCTTTGTGAACTATAAAGGTTCAAAGGTCAAGGATTATGACCTTTGGATGCAAAACTCCCTGGAATTCCAGGACAAATACGTCATATAGGCTATATGGCATTTCGCACTCCTCGATTATCCAATACTTTGGATGAAATCAGATAAAAACAAACTTGAGGGGCCCACGGGAACAAAGGTGTTTCGAGATAGAGCAAAATGGTTTGAAGACTTTAGGGGGGAATGAACTCAACATTATGCATAAAAAATATTGTCCATCCTAGCTCTCAACGTTTGGGCGGTCGTATGATTTGGTATGTCAAAATTCGAATTTTCTAAGTTCGTGACCCTTGTGACCTTGACTGGACGAAAATGAAAAATCGAGCTCTCGTGGGGCTATGTAGGTTGCCATTGGCTAACCAAATAACGAAACCCCTGCCAGATTCGACCAAACCCCTAGGAGAAGATGGATTTTTAATGTCAAAATTCGCAATTTTCTAAGTTCGTGACCTATTGTGAACCTTGACCCTTGGGACGAAAATGAAAAATCGAGGCTACGTGGGCTATGCAGGTCCATTGGGCTAACCAAATACTGAAACCCCTGTCAGATTCAGACAAACCCCCTAGGAGAAAGATGCGCATTGAAATCGCTACCCCCTAAAAACACATGTTTTTTGGGCGTGGCTCCGCCCATATGGGCACACCACGCCCATTTTCAGGAAAAACAACAACTAGATCTGATATAAACTCCACAAAATTTTATCAGGATCGGATCAAAACCCACGGAGCTATGCTCGGGACATGACAGACAGACAGACAGCCGGTAGGCGGACATGGTGTCGACTACCCAATAGAACCTGACCGGCGAATGGGCCCGCGTTCGATGGGGAATGACCTGAGGATAGCAACATGAGAAAATTCATGATTGGGTTATGCGCAGATTTTTTTCGTTAAAATAGCCCCCCACATTTAGAGGTTTTTCGGCCGTTGCTAGGCAACGGAAGGGGTCCATAGCAAACGATTCCTTTCTACACATGCTAGGACATACCATGAACCTACCATACCAGTTCATGTAATATCTGACTCATAGTCTCTGAGATATAACGAACTTTCGTTTTTTTTTATTTGTTTGACCCAGGTTCATTCAAAGTCTATCTTCTCCGACAGTTTTTCATAGGATTCGGCTAGTTTTTTGAAATATGGCTGAAATGTACTGCCACAGTCGCTCGTGGCCCCGAATTTTGGATTTCCGAAAAAATAATTTTTTAATGAATTTTCAAAAATTTCAAATCCCCCGTTGCTAGGCAACGGGGTGTACATAGCAACGGTTCTCATTTGCACATAACTAGGTCATGGTATGACCTACCACCAGTTTCATCGAAATCGCCATGAATTAACGGGCACTGGACCCGAATCACGAACAGACAGACAGACAGACAGACAAGCCCGGTAGCGGACAGGTGTAGTCGCCTACCAATGAACCTGACGCAATGTGCCGGTTCGATGGGAATGACTGAGGATTAAGCACAAAAAAATTCATGATTCTAGCTTCAGGGTTAATGCTGCAAGATTGTTTATTCGTTAAAATACCCCCACATTTAGAAGGTTTTCGCCGTTTTGCTAGGCAACGGAGGGGTCCATAGCAACGGTTCTTTCTCAGCACATAACTAGGACATACCATGAACCTACCATATCCAGTTCATGTATATCTGACTCATCCCCCGTCCTCTGAGATATAACGAACTTTCGTTTTTTTTATTGTTTTCGAAACAGGGTTCATTCAAAGTCTATCTTCCTCCGACAGTTTTCATAGGATCTGGATGGAAATTTTTGACAATATGGCTGAATGTACTGCCCACAGTCGCAATCGTGGCCCGATTTTTTGAATTTTCGAAAAATAATATTTTAATGATTTTTCAAAAATTTCAAGTCCCGTTTGCCTATGGCAACAGTGGTGTCCATAGCAAACGGTTCTCATTTGCACATAACTACGTCATGGTAATGAACCTAAAATCAACACAAGTTTCATCAAATTGCCATTGTATTAACGGGAGCACTGACCGAACAGACAGACAGACAGACAGAACACAACAAAAAAATTCAAGTCCCGTTGCTAGGCAACGGTGGTGTCCATAGCAACGGTTCTCATTTGCACACAACTAGTCATGGTAATGAACCAACCACAGTTTCATACGAAATCGCCATTGTATTAACTGAAAATCGGCATTTTAAATACTGATAATTAATTTTAAGGGTAGAAAAAAATCGGCAAAAAAAAAAAATTTTTGGAAATTTTTTTTTTCGACTAGATCGACTACCAACAGACAGACAGACAGACAGACAGACAGACAGACAGACAGACAGACAGACAGACAACAATAACGAATAATTGTGGTCACTCATTTTTTCGTGAAAATATTTTTTCACTTTTTTCGTGAACCAAAAAATAAGTAAACAATAGAACAAAAAATAAAACTTTTTTTATAAAAAGCTAGCGAAAATTAAATTTTAAATAATTTTTAATGCGCATGGTCACGGACCCCCTGAAGCCCATCCACGGACCCCAAAGGGGTCCATGACCACAGGTTAAGAAACCCTAACTCAGAGTGATGTAATCGTTTCCTATACTGTTTGTTCAATTTCTTTCATGAACAAATGAGGTTCATTGTTTCGGTTGAATAGCAATAATGAATTTAAATACATAAACTATTTTGCTTTTATCATTAATGTAATTGAATACGACAATACGTGTATCATTATAATTGCTTTTGTTAAATGAAGGGTGGCCTGCAACAAATTGTCAATCGATTGATGATTTGGCCAGGTAGCTGCAGATGGCAGAGCAACTGGAACGGTTCACCAGAGACCTGGGTTTGATTCCTGGGTCCTGAGTATGTAATTGTCTCAACATATACATATCTTTGTTTGCCTTTCATTTGTTATAATTGGATGATTTAGCTGTAATATGTAACGGCAGGAAACACCTCACCCTCCCCCCTGTAACACTCCTCCGTAATGCTTGACATATACACCACCCACGTCCACCCCCCCCCCTTCATTCAATTTATGAAATTTTTGAATGGCCCAAGAGTCTGAAAGGATCTTCAGGGTATTAGGTGTCTGAGAAGATCTTAGAAGGTTAGAGGTCTTACAAGGGTTTTAGGGTTACAATGTACCCTCTCCTCTGACGAGGGTTATGAGGAGGGTTTAAAATAAGAAAGTGTATATTAAACAACGAAACATCTCGTGAGATGATGGAATCTCGCGATATGTAATCGATTGACATACTGTACAAAGGATTATTTTTGGAGTTAATTAGTTAATTATTTCGCACCTTGGAATGGGAATTTCTTATTTTTAAAAGGCTTCCATTAGTTTTTGCCACGTCCACTCGTGAAATCATCTTCCGAGTTTCCAAAACCATCCCATTGAGGCCGCTTCAGAGGAGTAGGAGAACAAAATGCCTAATGGACCATTGACTGACAGAAGAAAGGAAGTAGGAAAGGGAGGAAGGTGGACTGAAGGAACAAGCGTTGTGGCTTTAACAGCTCTTTCGACCTCCGTGTAGACAAGCTTAATAAACCTGAACAGGTGTACAAAAACGCAGCGCAGGCAAAGCCCTGCAGTTAAAGCTGCAAGGTTAAGTTAAGCTCTTCATTC